>OX359272.1:1840000-2272500 GCA_947179155.2 Hedera helix
TTTTTAATTAAGCAAATACTAATAATACGGTATCTTTCTCATATTAAAAAAATACTATAGTATTAAACAAATACTAACAACTACTATAATATTTTTTTTAATATTAACTCATAGTTGAATTATTGATTTTTTTTCTAATATTTTTAATTCCATTCTCATTATCCAAATCTAAACTGATATTTTAATCAATCCTACATTAATATGTTAATTTGATAATCCCCAAAATCACTACAAATCTAACCTAATATGATATTATCAACTAATTTAATTTCTCAACATTACAACATCAAAATCATAAATTGATATTTTTTAATTAAATAAGTACTGTCAAAATCGGGATTGTTATTATTTGTTACAAATCTAAAATAATTGTTATTATTTTTTACAAATCTAAACTGATTAATCACTCCCAAATTAAATGTATCTTTTTTAATTTTCAAATACTGATTTTTATATCCTAAAATCACTACAAAATTATATTTATAATGTTATCTCATACTTCAACTATTGATTTTTTTTAAATATTTTTAATTCCATTCTTATTATCCAAATCTAAACTGATATTTTAATCAATCTTATGTCAATATGTTGATTTTATAATTCCCAAAATTACTATAAATCTAAATTAATATGATATTTATCAACTAATTTAATTTCTCAATATTACAACATCAAAATAATAAATTGATATTTTTTAATTAAATAAGTACTAATAATACATTATTTTTCTCATACTAAACAAATAGTAACAATAACTATTACAGTATTTTTTTAATATTATCTCATAGTTAAACTATTGAATTTTTTCTAATATTTTTAATTTTATTCTCATGATCCAAATCTAAACTGATATTTTAATCAATCCCATGTTAATATGTTAATTTAATAATCCCCAAAATCACAATAAATCTAACCTAATATGATTTTATCAACTAATTTAATTTATCAATATTACAACATCAAAATCATAAATTGATATTTTTTTTAATTAAACAACCACTACAAAAATCAAGATTGTTATTATTTTTTACAAATTAAACTGACGAATCACTCCTAAATTAAACATATATTTTTTAATTTCCAAACATTGATTTTTATATCCTAAAATTACTACAAAATTATATTTATAATATTATCTCATACTTTAACTATTGATTTTTTTCTAATATTTTAAATTCCATTCTCATGATCCAAATCTAAAGTGATATTTTAATCAATCTCACTTTAATATGTTGATTTTATAATCCATAAAATCACTACAAATCTAAATTGATATGATATTTATCAACTAATTTAATTTCTCAATATTACAACATCAAAATCATAAATTGATATTTTTTAATTAAACAAATACTAATAATACAATATTTTTTTCATATTAAACAAATACTAACAATAATTGTTACAATATTTTTCTCATATTATCTCATCATTTACATATAATTTTCTTATGTGATGGAACTCAGGTATTATCATTACATGTACCTATTATCACATATATTTTTACGTATTCTCAATTTTATATGTATAATTGGTATAAAAAATATTACTTACATTTTCAACATTTTCTTATATGTTTGTTGTATTTTTGGTATTATAGTCTATACAGGGGAGTCATTGTGACGACCCCAAATCCGGGTTCCATAACCTCGAGTTTGGTTCTCACTATTCAACACATTACTAACAATTAAATACATACATTGCATTTAAATATCGCGGAATAATACATATTGGTTCCCTTACAAAAAGGTTACAATACCAGGGTCTATTAACCTTAACATAAACAGTTCCTATCATAAGGAATTACAAAAGGTTTAACAACAGTAAACACAAATTTAAGCATCTAATTAGCATGCATAAACTAACTTAAGCTCTGGCCTTTCCTTTTCCCTTATCCTTCTTTGAGCAATCAAGATTATCTGAAAAATGGTTCATGATATAGCAAGAATGAGCAACTAGTTTGCTCAGCAAGTTTAGAACAATCATAGAGATTTAATATATCATGAATGAATGGAAAATATCATCAATGATTCAACAATAGATATAACAATTGTGAATGAAACAAGATTCAAATTTTTAATAAACAGAAGATTTGAATCTTAAAATGCTGAGTGGTCACTAAGGACCCTGAACTAACGAGGGTATAATAGAGTTTCCTCTGACCCTTTTAGTTGTTTGGTTTTCAAGGGGATCAGCTTATTCAACCCGCTGTATATGCATTACATTTAGTCACTGGCGCCCAAAGTCGGTTTCCCGACACAAAATCCCCTAATTTAAGGTTGTTCAATTCTCAGATTTAATATAAGAAATCCGCACCCAACAATGGTTTGGATCAGCTTTTAAAAGTATTCAAGTATTGAATTTATAAACGTAATGTCTAGCTGAACTATTAGCTTTTGACATTTTTAGTACAGTTCATGAATCAAGAACTAATAAGCTTCAAGTGCACTAAGTGCGATTTTATAAACAATATGGATGTGGAATAATTTTTAATAATTAAACCACTTCAAGCTTTGACAATAAGTACAAGTATAGAAACTTGTTCAACAATAAATGAGTAGGGTTAGAGAACTTGCCTGTCTGCTCAGCTATAATAAATGTCTAGCTTTAACTAACTTGCTTTGAAAGACCTAACATTAATAAAGTCGGTCTAATAATTAGTACGGCGTATTTGCAAAACTATACGCTTAATAATGAACTTATTTACCACATAAGGACTAACACATAAATTACATTAGTCAAAACAATATTATTAACCTTATAGACCCTCAATCATATTAGGTTAATAATTTAATAAGTTAGAAAATATTTTTCTTAAGTGTTGGACACTTATTAAACCTTTAAACAACTTATTACAATTGTTTAATTAAAGCATAATTAAATTTAATTTATTTTATTAACTCAATCTCTATTTAATTACTATTTAATCTTGGTTAAATAGAAATTAATTAATTAACTCTAGTTATTATTTAAAATAAATAATAACTAATTGTACTTACTTATTATTTAATTATAATTAAATAATAAATAATTATTAACTTAGTTTTAACCTTCTTTAATTTAATGTTAATCAACCAATAATTAAATAAGTAATTAAACTTACTTATTATTTAATTTAAGGAAATTAAATAATAGTTTACTAATCTTAATCCTCTTTAATTATTATTTAATGTCAATTAAATAATAATTAATTATTTAATTAATTTTAATTATTATTTAAGGTTAAATAATAATCAAATCATTCTTATTTATTATTTAAATTAAATAATAAATTATTACTCTAATAACTTAATTTCCATTAATCGTTATTTTATGTTAATTAAATAATAATTAATTACTTAATTATCCTTATTTATTATTTAATAATATTTAAATAATAAATAATTAATTTATAAATTTTATCTCTCTTTAAATATTATTTAATAGGCATTAAATAATAATTGCTAATTTATCATCTTTATTTATTATTAACATTTAAAATAATAAATAAATAAGAAATTTATTTAACTTAACTATGGTTTAGCTAACTAGATTAATATTTAAAATATTTAAATATTAAACTTCTTGAAAAATATTCTCTCCAATATTATTTTTGTATTATTATTATTTTTGTTATAATTTTAAATTAATTTTCAAATATTTAAATTAATTAAAATTACCCGAATGACATTTTCGTAATTAAGTTGAAAAACGGGACCGATGGCAGTTTCGTAATTAATCAGAAAACTGATCCGAGGGCAAAATGGTCATTTCGCCGAAAAAAACACGGAGGGGCATAAATGTAATTTCGCCGGAAAAATAAATACCGCGCATGGCGCGCGTTACAAGTTTTTCGGACCAAAACGACGTCGTTTTTGAAAGGCCGGAAATGGCCTCCGCGCATAACGCGCGGAGTAATTTCCTACCGACGCCAAACGACGTCGTTTGGCTCCGCGTCTTTAGGTGAACAGTGGTACGCGCGCATTGCGCGGCCAAATGCTTTTTTTCTTCCTCAGCAGATTGTGAACAGTGCATCCATTAAATGAAATTATACATTCAATAAATCTTTAACTCCTCAATAAAAATCCAAAAAAATTACCAATCACCTTATATTAATTTATAACATGAAAAATTAATTTTTCATGATTTAATATCATTATTTTTTTATAAAAATTTTTGCATCACATAAACTACCACAAATCATAACTTTTTGTGTATAACTCCATTTTGAGTGATTCAAACTTTGTTTTTCTCATGATTTAATGTTCTATAATTTTAGAACATCAAACCTAAGTTTTATAAAAATATTTTTGGTCATATATTTCAAGACTTGATTATACACTATTAAATACATATTTTAGCATATAAAATATACCAAAATACAAACCAAACCTATTAAACTCAAGCATGACATAAATATTACAACTACACATTAATAACTATATTAACATGTCTATACTAACATGATGATTTATTTAATTTAAAAATAAAACTTCATTTAAAATAACAATTACCTTGTTTTAATGGCTATCTTCCTTTTTCTTCCAAAGTAGGTGATGAGGTTTGAAGGCATGAACCAAGAACTCCTTCTCTTGGTATTTTTGCTCTCAACTATATTTTTTCTACACTCTCAAATGCTCTCTACCTTGAAAAATGGAAGAAGAATAATGACTAACACGAGCTCCTAAATTGTAAGTATACTTACAATTTTGATAGATATAAAATCTATATCTATTAAAATTACCATCATGAGATAGCAAAGATACTTACACAAGGAAGTTAGTCCATACTTAGTTGGTGAAAAGAGGGATGGTGTCCATGTACCAAAAAAATAAAACAAGCAACCTTAATTTAATTAAATGAAAAATAAAACAAAATAAAACAAAATTCATTTTCTCTCTCCTCCCTCACTTGGTCGGCTGATGGCTTTTGGTTTGTCCCAAAATGAGTGTCACATTCCACTTTTAAACAATTAATAGTTAATTTAAGTATTTTTCAAGTGGGCCAATCATTGGGCTTTAATTTAAAATACCAATTGGGCTTCTATTAAATTGTTTGGGCTACTAAATTGTCAAATTTTATTATTCTCCACTTGGCCTACTAATTGACCCATGTTGGGCTAATTTAATAATTTACACATTAATTATTCAATCCATGATTAAATAAATAATTACATTGAATAAATAATTAAATATTCTAACCCATAAGTATTAAATTACTAAATGGACTAATAAATATTATTATTAATATTTCACATTATTTACATTAATTAATAATCATATTTGTAATATCCCAGATATTTTCAAGATTTTATATAAGATCTTAATTGATTTAATTAAAGGTTAATGTTTAAAACCTAGAATTTGAGGAGTAAGATGTGTAGAAAATGGGTAAACATTTTTTTTTAACATAATTGATTTGTTAGAAATTAAATGTAAGAATATTTTTAATGATGCATGTAGAGAATTTATTAAGAAAATAAATTCAATTGAGAAGTGAAGGTGATTATATGAATACATATATATACCTAAAGTGTGCTTGTTAACCAAATAAAAAGATGAGTAATTAATACTCAACAAAACTAATAAAGTAATTAGTTTTAATACAAAGTAAGAAGGAAAGTCATGAAATATAATTACTTAGGTTAATTATATTAGTTATGAGTTGAAGTTGTGAAAAAGCTAGGATGATTGTCTAGGATGACAATAATGTGAAGTGATTAGTTAAGTAATTAACTTAATTAATAAGTTTATGTATAGAATTCCAAAGTGAAATTAAAACAAGCCCAATATGTTAATTATTGTAAGTCTTGTTGGTAATTATAGAGAGGTCCGAATAAATTATGGATTAAAGACTCATGGAGAGTCCAAGTAATTTAATTACTACTAGTGGACTAGCCCAAAAGAATTATATGTGTTAGCCCAATATGGGAATACTTGTATGTAAGACCCCGAATTTATGAAATACAAAATTTAATTTTTTCTTCATATATATTTTTCCTAAAACAGTAAATGGTTAAATTAACAAAATTGAAAGTTAAGGATGTTATGTGTAAATTTTATTTTGTCGGACAATATTCTTTTTGTCGGGGAATATTCGGGCCGTACGACGGCGCCGAAATAACTAATTATTGGTGGAGCCCACAACGGAATAATTGTCGGATATAGAAAACGACAGAAGTAACCTTTTTAAATAAAAATAGTCAACGGTGTTAACTGTTAAAATACCGGTGATAAAAGAATAGTAGCATACGGTAATTTATGGTATTTTATTGTGGCACACGGTATTCTACAGTAGCACACGGTATTGCACAGTGTCTCATATTATTGACACCGTAACTGTTACGCATCATTTCATCAATAATTGTCACTGCATAATATTTTATATTATCAATTCAATTATTGTTGCTACACAGTATTTTGCATTATTGATTCAATAATTGTCATTACACTGTATTTCATATCATCGAGTCAATAATTGTTGGTGCACTGTAGTTTAAAATTATTGAATCTAATAATTGTCACAGTAGCAAATATACTGTAATTTATATTATTAAATTAATAAAAATATGTAACGTGTTTCTTACATTATTATGGTAACATTATTTTATATGTTGGACTCACAGGAAGAATAAATAAATAAATAAATAAATAAAATAATTAATTTTACTATTTGAAATAGTAACGTGAATAGTGATGTGAATAGTAACGTGAATAGTAAGTGAATAGTAAGAAACATGTGGGACCCACTGTGGGGCCCACACGAAATGTGAGAAATGTGTTTGCTGGGAATGGGTTGGTGGAGGCTGCGCAGCAGCCTCTGCTGAATTTTTTTTTCTGTTCACCTACCACGCATAGTGCCTTATTTTCTCCTATAAATAGCTTATTCAGCTAAATAGAAAAATCACACCTAAAACATAAAATTTTTCTATAAGAATTTTATGAGTTTTCTCTGAGAATAGTAAGGTTATTTTGAGAGTTTGAAAGCCAAAAGGAGTGCAGGAATTTTTCAAGTAAGTCTTTTATTAAAGAGTAGTAATTTTATAAATTCCTATTTTTCACGGTATTCACAAATCTTCCTTTAGAAGACTCTTCTTTAAGAAGATTCATTTTTAAAAGCTTTCTTTGGAAGGTTTATTTTGGAATATTATTTTTAAAACTATTTAAAAGTAGTTATATTATACTACAAAAATTATGTTAAATATATATAATTTTGATAATTCATATTATACGAGTTATCATACACTTTGAAATTTATATGTGGAAATTACTAATTTTATTATAAAAATATAGGTTGATCAACCTCATTTAAATCAATATCCAGTCACGTGTTAAGGTAAGGGGTATCATTCTTTTCATCATCATAAATGGATATTATTTTCTTTCTTACTTGAAGGGATTATCATTCTTTGATTCTCGAAAATAATATCGTTTCTTTCTTGTGCCATTTACTTCCATGTATTAAATTGTGGGAATAACCTTACGGCGCGGTTTACCGCCTGTTGGTGAATAACCTTTTGTATTCATTCCTTATTAATCTTTGAGAATAACCTTACGGTGCGGATTATCGCCTGTTTGGTGAATAACTCTTCATATTCAAATTGATGGGAATAACCTTACGGCGCGGATTATCGCCTGTTTGGTGAATAACTATTCGTATTCAAATTGATGGGAATAACCTTACGGTGCGGATTATCGCCTGTTGGTGAATAACCCTTTTTATTTGTCTCGTGTGGAAATAATTTGTCTACACGAATTATCGCATGACACTTTTATTCCATATTCGTAAGTGATATCATTTTCCTTTATACTCATAAGGGATACCATCTTTTTCATCTTCCATTATTCAAACTTACTATGGTAAGGGATATTAATTTCCCTCACCTTTTGTTAATCAAACCTGCTACGGTAAGGGATATTATTTTCTTTCATACTCCTAAATCGAAACTTATTATGGAACTATTGCTTCTATAATTCTTGAAAATATTATATGTTCCATAATAGTTGAACTTCATTATTTCAACTGAACCTTCCTATTTACGTGAACCTTTCTATTGAACTGTAACCGTTATTCTGAACTGTGGATCTTGAATATCATTTTTAAATTTCACTCCACATCATGTTGGCAATTTGGACATTATTTGAATCTGCACAAAGTAAACTTCTGATACTTATTGTTTATCCTGTTCTTCTGTTCATCATTTGTATCACTGTTATTTGTATTAATCATCAAGAATCAAGCTGTTGTGAATATCTGTGGCCGGGGGCACAGATGTGATATAATTGTTGAACAGATGATAGGTTAAAGGCGATATACTAGGTTAAAGGCGATACATCTGTTCGGTGTCTTTTATGGCACGTGGTGAATGTTCTCTTTGGCCCGTAGTGCAAAGATGAACTGTTGGTTGGTATGATTATGACCAAAGGCTGAATCTGGTATAATCATGACCGTTGGTGCTTTATTGAATATCTTTGGCCCGTAGTGCAAAGATGAACTGTTGATTGGTATGATTATTACCAAAGGCTGAATCTGGTATAATCATGACCGTTGGTGTTATATTAAATGTCTTTGGCCCGTAGTGCAAATATGAACTGTTGATCTGCATGATTATGATCAGGAACTGTGAATTTTTATTATCATGACTAATGGTATTTCAGATGATAAAAGTTGATGATATTTTTACAAAAAAGAGAAGCGAGTGGACATTATAGTCTGCATTATTCTTCTAATAGATTGCTCATTCCGCTGCTATTATTGATCTAAACGTTGTTTAAGAATTTAACTACAGTTTTTGATATAAACCTTGTAGTCTATTGTATTCTATCAAGAACTCAACTGTTGAAGGCTAATGATAATTTATTCGTCATTATCTTAGTCATGATATTTCTTACTGGGCTATTTGAGCTCACCCTTTCTTTTCGTTCCATTGTTTTTCAACAGGAGATGAGAACGTAACGGGGTCTAGCCGGGGAATGGAGTGAGAGTGCGGGGATAGCTATCATAGTCTTCACGTGTTATAAAATAGTGTGGCAATAATAATGAAGACTTAGTTGTGTTGTATTATCCACTGTATTGTTGTACGTTGTATTTCATTGTAATAATTTTGTTGTAGTCTTTTGACGACTCAAGTTTGGGCTGTGTGGGCTCAGATTTGGGGGCGTCACAGTTGGCATCAGAGCTTAGGGATATGGTCTTTAATGGAGATCTGGGGTTAGAACTAGGAGGGGAGAGACGAATAGAATCAGTCACTAGTATGTCCTACCTAAATTAGATTTTATTATCTAATGAGTTGATTTGAATATAGGGACATGAAGTGATGAGTCAGTTTATTTGAACTAACATTTATTTTGTGACCACAGTTTAGTATGGCATCTGGAAATCAAGAGGTTAACTATGAAATACCCGAAGCGAATGTAGCCGAAAATCAAGAAGCCACAAACAATCCTCCTGCCAACTCAGGAAATAATATTCCTGATAACATGATGAATGATGGATTCTTTAGGAATTTCATGCAGTTCATGCAGAATCAGGCAAGAGGAAATCCAGTTAACAATAACGGTAGAAATGCTGGTAATTTGAGGATGGTCACTGTCAAGCAATTTAAGGAATTGGGACCACCTGAATTTCACGGGAAGCCTGACCCACTCAAAGCGGAGGCATGGCTGAAGCAGACGACAAAAATACTTGATGTCCTACAATGCGCTGATGATCAGAAGGTGTCATTTGCTACTTTTATGTTTCGAGGTGAGGCGGATCACTGGTGGGAAGCGGTAAAACGTATCCACCCTTCAGCACTTGAGATGTCTTGGACAGAATTCCAAGAGCTATTTAATGAAAAGTACTTCCCAGAAAGCATCCGCCATATGAAGGAAGTGGAATTCATTAAGCTGGAGCAGGGAAACATGACAGTTTCTCAATATGAAGCTAAGTTTGCTGAACTGTCTCGTTTTGCGACTCATCTAGTAGATGACGAAGCACGGATGAGTCGGATGTTCTTACGTGGTCTAAGATTCGAAATCCGTCAACAACTTAGCTCTCATAAATTTAGTTTGTATTCAGATGTTGTTGATAGGGCTCAAAGGGTGGAGCAAACAGATGAAAAATTACAGCCAAGAGTCAATGATCAGAGAAATGATAACAACCACAGGAACGAGAACCATCGAGGAGGTAACCAACACTTCGGTGGTAATTCCACATCAAATAACAGAAGAGGAGAATCCAGTGGGAACAATTTCAAAAGAAAGAGATTCCATAATAATTATGGAAGGGCACCAGTACCAGCACCAACACCGACCCCAGTTTCAAGGGGAGAAGATCGACCACCAGTGAGATGCTATAGGTGTGGTCAGGAAGGTCACATCAGCCCAAACTGTACACTGCAGTCCAAAAAGTGCTACAGTTGTGGGAAAGAGGGTCATCTTGCGCGGTTTTGTCCTGCCACAAAATCAAGTCCAGCTGCAGTGATGATATCAAAAGCTAGCGCGGATAAGGGAAAATCTGTAGTTCAAGGGAGAGCTTTTGTTGTGACATCCCAAATGGCACGAAACTCGAACGAGGTGATAACCGGTAAGCTATTCATAAATTCTCGTGAAGTCTACGCTTTGTTAGATACTGGCTCTACCCATTCTTTTATCTCACCTGCATGTGCTCAGCATTTAAACTTAACTCCTGAAAATTTAGACTTTGACTTATCAGTTGAAACCCCATTAGGAGAAATGACCATTACATCTACTGTCTATAAATCTTGCCTAGTTCAAATCAACAACCTCACATTACCTGTTGACCTTATTTCTTTGGAGATGCATGAATTTGATGTGATTTTAGGAATTGATTGGTTGACTACCCATCATGCTAAAATTGATTGTTTTCATAAGATTATTAGTTTTCATATTCCTAATCAACATGTCATGCAAATTCAAGCAACTAAACCATTGAAATCTATAACTGTTATTTCTAGCCATAAAGCCATTCGTTTATTGAAAAACGGATGTCAAGCCTTTTTAGCTCATGTCACTGATTTGAACAAAAATACGTCAAACTTGAATGATATTCCCATTGTTATTGAGTTTCCTGACGTTTTTCCGGAGGAACTTCCTGGCTTACCCCCAAACCGAGAAATTGAATTCTGTATCGATCTTGAACCCGGTACTAAGCCCATTTCCAAAACTCCATACCGAATGGCTCCCATTGAACTTCAAGAGTTAAAAGTCCAACTACAGGAATTGTTGGATACTGGTTTCATTCGTCCGAGTGCATCACCTTGGGGTGCTCCTGTTCTATTTGTAAAGAAGAAAGACGGGAGTATGAGATTGTGCATTGACTACCGAGAATTGAACCATGTCACCATCAAAAACAGGTATCCGTTACCTCGAATTGATGACATGTTTGATCAATTACAAGGTGCTCAACATTTCTCAAAGATTGATCTCCGTTCTGGATATCATCAGTTAAAGGTTAAAGCTGAGGACATTCCAAAGACTGCTTTCAGAACTCGTTATGGGCATTATGAGTTTTTAGTCATGCCTTTTGGACTAACCAATGCTCCTGCAGCTTTCATGGACATGATGAACCGAATATTCAAGGAATATTTGGATCATTTTGTGGTTGTCTTTATTGATGACATCCTCATATACTCCAAAAGTCGTGAGGATCATGAACAACACCTGAGATTGATACTCCAGAAGCTCCGTGAGAACAAATTATATGCCAAGTTGAAGAAATGTGAGTTCTGGCTTGAGGAGGTCACGTTTCTTGGGCATGTGATTTCTAGTCAAGGAATATCAGTCGATCCTGCGAAGATTGAAACGGTACTAAATTGGGAACAACCCAAGACAGTAACCGAAGTCCGAAGTTTTCTGGGCCTAGCTGGTTATTATCGGAGATTCGTAGAAGGATTTTCTCGAATCGTCACTCCATTAACTCAGCTTACTCGGAAAAGCACAAAATTCATATGGAGCGAGCAATGCGAGAAAAGTTTTCAAGAGCTTAAGAGGAGACTTGTTTCAGCTCCTGTTCTGACCATTCCATCAGGATCGGGAGAATTTGTCATATACAGCGATGCTTCAGGCAAAGGTCTAGGTTGTGTCCTTATGCAACATGGAAAGGTTATAGCCTATGCCTCTCGACAACTCAAAGATTATGAGAAAAATTACCCTACTCATGATCTAGAGTTGGCAGCAGTCGTTTTCGCGTTGAAGATCTGGAGACACTACTTGTACGGAGAGAAAGTGGATATCTATACGGATCATAAAAGTCTCAAGTATTTCTTCACCCAGAAGGAACTCAACATGCGACAACGACGTTGGCTTGAGCTGTTGAAGGATTATGATCACACAATCCAGTATCACCCGGGAAAGGCGAACGTTGTAGCTGACGCTTTGAGCAGAAAATCTTATGCGAGTACAAGTGCACTGCTGACAACACAAAAGCGTATTTTGTACGACTTGCAAAAGATGGAGATAGAGCTAAAGACACCAGGGACCCACTCGAAGATTGCTCACGTGCGAGTAGAACCAGCTTTAATCGATAAAATTAAAGCTGCTCAAGCTACCGATCCGGAACTGATAAACATGATAAAAAAAGTACAAGAAGGTACCATTCCTGAAGCAAGAATCGACGAGAAAGGAATACTTCGAGTCAACTCTCGACTCTGTGTTCCTAACGATCCTGAATTAAAGCATAAAATCATGATGGAGGCACACAACACGCCGTTTGCAATCCACCCAGGAGGTACCAAGATGTATCGAGATCTTCGACATACATTTTGGTGGAACAATATGAAAAGGGAGATTGCAGAGTTTATCTCAAGGTGCCTAACTTGTCAACGTGTCAAGGCAGAGCATCAAGTACCTAAGGGTCCATTACAACCACTTGAGGTTCCCGAATGGAAGTGGGAACACATCAATATGGATTTCGTGACGGGTCTTCCCAAAGTTTCTCAAGGCTTAGATGCAATTTGGGTGATCGTAGATAGATTGACCAAATCCGCTCATTTCTTGCCTATACGAGAAAACTTTTCACTTGAACGTCTTGCCGGTATGTACATAAATGAAATCGTGAGACTGCATGGCATGCCAGTTTCCATAGTTTCTGATCGAGATCCTAGATTCACTTCACGCTTTTGGATCAGTCTACAAAAAGCTATGGGCACTGAACTACGTTTTAGTTCTGCATACCATCCTCAAACGGACGGACAATCGGAAAGGACGATCCAGACCCTCGAAGATCTTTTGAGACTTTGCGTACTAGATTTCAAAGGAAGTTGGGATAAGTACTTGCCATTGGTGGAATTTTCCTACAACAACAGTTACCAAGCAAGTATAGGTATGGCTCCATTCGAGGCTTTATATGGACGCAAGTGTCGCTCTCCAGTATGTTGGAATGAGGTAGGAGAAGCAAAACTGTTGGGACCCGAGTTGGTACGCTTGACGACCGAAAAGATCCAAATGATCCGACAACGAATACAGACAGCACAAGAACGACAAAAGAGTTATGCCGATCTTCATCGGAGAGATGAGAGATTCAACGTCGGAGATCATGTATTCTTACGTGTTTCTCCATGGAAAGGAGTTACGAGATTCGGAAAGAGAGGAAAGCTCAACCCTCGATTTATTGGCCCATTTGAAATCCTCGATCGAGTAGGATCTGTAGCCTACAGACTAGCCCTACCACCAAGTATGTCTCGCATCCATAACGTTTTTCACATATCTATGTTACGTAAATATGTGAAGGACCCAAACCACGTCATTGAGTTAGAACCAGACGTTATAGCAGAAGATTTAACGTATGAGGAGGTACCTGTTAAGATCCTAGATAAGAAGGAGCAGATCTTACGCTCAAAGGTTATACCTCAAGTTAAGGTTTTATGGAGGAACCAAGATATTGAGGAAATGACCTGGGAGCTAGAATCTGAGATGAAGTCTAGGTATCCATACCTCTTCGAAATGCCAGGTACGTCAATTTCGGGGACGAAATTTCATAAGGAGGGGAGGTTGTAAGACCCCGAATTTATGAAATACAAAATTTAATTTTTTCTTCATATATATTTTTCCTAAAACAGTAAATGGTTAAATTAACAAAATTGAAAGTTAAGGATGTTATGTGTAAATTTTATTTTGTCGGACAATATTCTTTTTGTCGGGGAATATTCGTTTTGTCGGGGAATATTCGGGCCGTACGACGGCGCCGAAATAACTAATTATTGGTGGAGCCCACAACGGAATAATTGTCGGATATAGAAAACGACAGAAGTAACCTTTTTAAATAAAAATAGTCAACGGTGTTAACTGTTAAAATACCGGTGATAAAAGAATAGTAGCATACGGTAATTTATGGTATTTTATTGTGGCACACGGTATTCTACAGTAGCACACGGTATTGCACAGTGTCTCATATTATTGACACCGTAACTGTTACGCATCATTTCATCAATAATTGTCACTGCATAATATTTTATATTATCAATTCAATTATTGTTGCTACACAGTATTTTGCATTATTGATTCAATAATTGTCATTACACTGTATTTCATATCATCGAGTCAATAATTGTTGGTGCACTGTAGTTTAAAATTATTGAATCTAATAATTGTCACAGTAGCAAATATACTGTAATTTATATTATTAAATTAATAAAAATATGTAACGTGTTTCTTACATTATTATGGTAACATTATTTTATATGTTGGACTCACAGGAAGAATAAATAAATAAATAAATAAATAAAATAATTAATTTTACTATTTGAAATAGTAACGTGAATAGTGATGTGAATAGTAACGTGAATAGTAAGTGAATAGTAAGAAACATGTGGGACCCACTGTGGGGCCCACACGAAATGTGAGAAATGTGTTTGCTGGGAATGGGTTGGTGGAGGCTGCGCAGCAGCCTCTGCTGAATTTTTTTTTCTGTTCACCTACCACGCATAGTGCCTTATTTTCTCCTATAAATAGCTTATTCAGCTAAATAGAAAAATCACACCTAAAACATAAAATTTTTCTATAAGAATTTTATGAGTTTTCTCTGAGAATAGTAAGGTTATTTTGAGAGTTTGAAAGCCAAAAGGAGTGCAGGAATTTTTCAAGTAAGTCTTTTATTAAAGAGTAGTAATTTTATAAATTCCTATTTTTCACGGTATTCACAAATCTTCCTTTAGAAGACTCTTCTTTAAGAAGATTCATTTTTAAAAGCTTTCTTTGGAAGGTTTATTTTGGAATATTATTTTTAAAACTATTTAAAAGTAGTTATATTATACTACAAAAATTATGTTAAATATATATAATTTTGATAATTCATATTATACGAGTTATCATACACTTTGAAATTTATATGTGGAAATTACTAATTTTATTATAAAAATATAGGTTGATCAACCTCATTTAAATCAATATCCAGTCACGTGTTAAGGTAAGGGGTATCATTCTTTTCATCATCATAAATGGATATTATTTTCTTTCTTACTTGAAGGGATTATCATTCTTTGATTCTCGAAAATAATATCGTTTCTTTCTTGTGCCATTTACTTCCATGTATTAAATTGTGGGAATAACCTTACGGCGCGGTTTACCGCCTGTTGGTGAATAACCTTTTGTATTCATTCCTTATTAATCTTTGAGAATAACCTTACGGTACGGATTATCGCCTGTTTGGTGAATAACTCTTCATATTCAAATTGATGGGAATAACCTTACGGCGCGGATTATCGCCTGTTTGGTGAATAACTATTCGTATTCAAATTGATGGGAATAACCTTACGGTGCGGATTATCGCCTGTTGGTGAATAACCCTTTTTATTTGTCTCGTGTGGAAATAATTTGTCTACACGAATTATCGCATGACACTTTTATTCCATATTCGTAAGTGATATCATTTTCCTTTATACTCATAAGGGATACCATCTTTTTCATCTTCCATTATTCAAACTTACTATGGTAAGGGATATTAATTTCCCTCACCTTTTGTTAATCAAACCTGCTACGGTAAGGGATATTATTTTCTTTCATACTCCTAAATCGAAACTTATTATGGAACTATTGCTTCTATAATTCTTGAAAATATTATATGTTCCATAATAGTTGAACTTCATTATTTCAACTGAACCTTCCTATTTACGTGAACCTTTCTATTGAACTGTAACCGTTATTCTGAACTGTGGATCTTGAATATCATTTTTAAATTTCACTCCACATCATGTTGGCAATTTGGACATTATTTGAATCTGCACAAAGTAAACTTCTGATACTTATTGTTTATCCTGTTCTTCTGTTCATCATTTGTATCACTGTTATTTGTATTAATCATCAAGAATCAAGCTGTTGTGAATATCTGTGGCCGGGGGCACAGATGTGATATAATTGTTGAACAGATGATAGGTTAAAGGCGATATACTAGGTTAAAGGCGATACATCTGTTCGGTGTCTTTTATGGCACGTGGTGAATGTTCTCTTTGGCCCGTAGTGCAAAGATGAACTGTTGGTTGGTATGATTATGACCAAAGGCTGAATCTGGTATAATCATGACCGTTGGTGCTTTATTGAATATCTTTGGCCCGTAGTGCAAAGATGAACTGTTGATTGGTATGATTATTACCAAAGGCTGAATCTGGTATAATCATGACCGTTGGTGTTATATTAAATGTCTTTGGCCCGTAGTGCAAATATGAACTGTTGATCTGCATGATTATGATCAGGAACTGTGAATTTTTATTATCATGACTAATGGTATTTCAGATGATAAAAGTTGATGATATTTTTACAAAAAAGAGAAGCGAGTGGACATTATAGTCTGCATTATTCTTCTAATAGATTGCTCATTCCGCTGCTATTATTGATCTAAACGTTGTTTAAGAATTTAACTACAGTTTTTGATATAAACCTTGTAGTCTATTGTATTCTATCAAGAACTCAACTGTTGAAGGCTAATGATAATTTATTCGTCATTATCTTAGTCATGATATTTCTTACTGGGCTATTTGAGCTCACCCTTTCTTTTCGTTCCATTGTTTTTCAACAGGAGATGAGAACGTAACGGGGTCTAGCCGGGGAATGGAGTGAGAGTGCGGGGATAGCTATCATAGTCTTCACGTGTTATAAAATAGTGTGGCAATAATAATGAAGACTTAGTTGTGTTGTATTATCCACTGTATTGTTGTACGTTGTATTTCATTGTAATAATTTTGTTGTAGTCTTTTGACGACTCAAGTTTGGGCTGTGTGGGCTCAGATTTGGGGGCGTCACATTGTATGAAGATGGATAAGTTAATTGAGTAACCCAATGTAGGAATAACTACATGGGTATGGGTAATTAAATTATAAACCCAAGTTGATGATAAAAGATAGTAAATTTAATCAAGTCAAAGTACTTGTATTAATGTGTTTTAGAATTTTGAAAATTAGCACTACCGCCGCAGCGGTGAAACTCTCTGGAAAGTAAAATTTGAACTACCGCCGCAGCGGTAGTAATCACCGCCGCAGCGGTGGAGCAGAATGTTTGAAAATTAATAAGTTATTTAATTCAAATTGAAATGCTTGTATGTATGAGCATTATTAGGGTTTTAATAAATTAAACCCAAGCTATGTTAAGTGTTAGTGTTTTATAAACTAACTCAATTAGAGGTCCAATAGACTTATAGATAGCAAGTCTAATTGGATTATGTAATTAGATTAGTGTGAGCTAATTGGATTATATTATAAGTCCAAATGAGATTTTGAACTAGGTCTAATAAATTAACCTAGTAATTCTTGTAATTAATTTAACATTGATTCAAGTTATAATTAATCAAGCGCAATGCTTGTTTTAATTAAATGTACCATAGGGTATGTAATGTTAGCCCAATGTAATAATTAAATTGAGCCCAAACCAATTAATTGGATGAACCCAATATATTAAATCATAGAGTCCAATGTGGAGCCCAAATGATAGTCAAAATTGGTCAACAATTGATCATATGTGTATATATATATATATATATATATATATATATATATAGATGTATAAATGTATATTTAAGCTATAAAAATAAAGCAAAAATGGGGGATTAAATCCCATTTTTGCTGAGATTTAGTGGTCCCCACAAGGGGGTGGCTTGATTTGCTTGGTTGCTTCACTTGTACACAATGTCAAAGTGGTTCACCAACCCTAGTCAATCACCTAGTCATTCAAGTGGTCAATCAATCCAATAGTAAGCATAATTAACTCCTAATTTGACTGTGTTAGTTGATTAGTAGGAGTTGATGGTGATTAAGGGAGTGCTATATATAGAGAAGAGGGAAAGAGCTAGCAAAGGTTAGTCATTTGCTAGCTAGTTCAAGTGTTGTAGAGAGAGAAGCTCTAGAGAAAAATAAGAGCTACTTTGTGAGATTGATGATCCACCATGGAAAAATGTTGGAGGATGATCAAGGAGGAGTCCTTAGCAAGTTCATATCAAGAGGAAGAAGAGCATCCATGTCTAAGAGGTTAAAAAGTATTCTTAACCTTTCTAAGTTCATTTTTTTGTAGTCTATATAAGTTTTAATCGGTCAAAATATATTTTTAACCGATCAAAAGTTATTTTGATGCTCTGAAAGTCTAAATCTATGATATATAGGTAGATTCATGGTTTAGTATGTTTAAAACAAGTATTGGTATGTGTGGTATGCAAATAAATGGAAGAAAATTCCATATTGCGATTTACCGGTAAAACCTTAAGGGGTTCGATCTTTAAATTTCGTGTCAAACGTTTTTAAAAATGTGATCAAACCATGAAATATTGTAAAACAAGAAGTTAGAAAGACAACAACACTTAGTTGGTGTCATTTGGATGTGTAGAGTTCATATTATTCAAGTTTGAACCTATAGAACCAACGATTTGTGAAGTTAGTTTTCACTTTATCATTGTGAGCCGTTTTTAGTCTAGTTCCGTTTGGAATTTGGATTTGTGATACAAAGAGAAATTGTAGAGGGAGAAATTCTGATGAGAATGGACTCAAGAATCACCCCAAAATGTTTCCGTATGAGGAAGTTATGGCTGTCGGAGCGTCGGAGGGTCGGGCAGTCCCCAAACTAGGGTTTCGGAAATTATGTACCACCGCCGCAGCGGTGAAACATTCTGCCAGTGACCAGTTTTAGTGGTCCGGGCCGGGTCGGGTCGGGTCGGTCCGGGATGAGTTTTTAATGAAAATTTAAGTTGAAATACATGTAAAATGAATGTGTTTCAATACTAAACCATATATGTAAAGTTCATTAGTGACTTAATGGTATCTAAATGTATAAAATAAAGACTAAAGTTAACACAATTAAAAAGTTAACTATTGGTAATGTTTGAAGAACATTAAAATATTATCAAATGATGAATAATATTATTATAAGATTAAAAGGTTATTAAATGTGTAATAACTTTGGTATATGATAAAAATGTTATCAAATAATTAATGACATTAGTAGATGATTAAAATATTATTAAATGGTTAATAATATTAATAAGGGATTAAAATATTATTAAATGGATAATAATATTAATAAGTGATTAAAATATTATTAAATGGTTAATAATATTAATATGTGAGTAAAATATTATTAAATGGTTAATAATATTAATAAGTGATTAAAATATTATTAAATGGTTAATAATATTAATAAGTGAGTAAAATATTATTAAATGGTTAATAATATTAATAAGTGAGTAAAATATTATTAAATGGTTAATAATATTAAGAAGTGATTAAAATATTATTAAATGGTTAATAATATTAAGAAGTGATTAAAATATTATTAAATGGTTAATAATATTAATAAGTGAGTAAAATATTATTAAATGGTTAATAATATTAATAAGTGATTAAAATATTATTAAATGGTTAATAATATTAAGAAGTGATTAAAATATTATTAAATGGTTAATAATATTAATAAGTGATTAAAATATTATTAAATGGTTAATAATATTAATAAGTGATTAAAATATTATTAAATGGTTAATAATATTTAAACGTAGTTGTATATTATCAAAGGTAGATAATATTTTGAGGTATTTGGTACATTATTAATGTCCAAATCATTAAGTTATGTAAAAGAAGAAGGTTTAATTGAATTAAACAAATGTAAATAGTCCATTTGTGACTAATTTAGACAACTTATTAAAAGTGGGTCGTACGAAGATTTTATAAAGAAAACGTAATCTGGTTAAGCATGCCTGATATGTCCAAACTGTATTTGGACTAGGATTTTGTCCGGAACTTAAGGGTTCATTTGTCGGACCTCTTAAGAGTTAATAATCTGAAGTTAAGGTCTTAAGTTAAGACTAATTAAAAGTCCTGGTAGCTAATGATTATGTCAATTTGCTATATAAATTGTAGGTTGATCAAATGACGCAAATAAGCGTAAATGGTAGAAGCGACCAGGCAAGTTTTTCAGAACTTGCTCCTATTTGCCTTAACATGCTATGATGTGATATTAAATTGTTAATAGTAAGATATTGATGAAAATTGTGATATGCATGAGGTATGATTATATGAAGAATATGTATAAATATGAGGCATGAATTGCTAGATGTTATAGATGATGCATGAGCAGTATGACATAAACTGAAATGCATGAAAAACATGATGTAAGTATAAATTGCAGAGTATATGTGAAGCATGTAATGTGTTATGTGTAACTGTTAAACTTGCTGAGCCGTCGTGCTCACTCTTGCTTAAACCAATATTTTCAGATAGTACATGTAAGACCCCGAATTTTATGAAATACAAAATTTAATTTTTCTTCATATATATATATTTTTTTTTTTTTGAAACAGTAAGTGGTTAAATTAACAAAATTGAAAGTTAAGGATGTTATGTGCAAATTTTATTTTGTCGGACAATATTCGCTTTGTCGGAGAATATTCGTTTGGTCGGGGAATATTCGTGCCGTACGACGGCGCCGAAATAATAAATTATTGGTGGACCCCACAACGGAATATTTGTCGGATATAGAAAACGACAGAAGTAACCTTTTTAAATAAAAATAGTCAACGGAACTGTTAAAATACCGGTGATAAAAGAATAGTAGCATACGGTAGTTTATGGTATTTTCTGTAGCACACGGTACTCTACAGTAACACACGGTATTGCATAGTGTCTCATATTATTGGTCTGATAATTGACACCGTAACTGTTACGCATCATTTCATCGATAATTGTCACTGCATAATATTTTATATTATCAATTCAATAATTGTTGTTACACAGTATTTTGCATTATTGATTTAATAATTGTCATTACACTGTATTTTATATCATTGAGTCAATAATTGTTGTTGCACTGTTTTTAAAATTATTGAACCTAATAATTGTCACAGTAACATATGCACAGTAATTCACATTATTGAATCAATAATTGTCATTACACAGTAACGTATGCTTTATTTTACATTATTGTTATCTCTATTATGATGTTATTTAAACAGTTGTATTTCATTAATTTATTGACTTGATATCTAAGAGCTAACTATACTGTATTTATAACAATTAGTCATAATAATTGAATTGATAAAGTTATTTGTTTATAATATAAAGTTAGGTGATTATTAGGTGATATGAAATGAATGGTGTAGATTAAAGTGTGAATTATTGTTGAATAATTGAATTGATTTGTTTATAATATAAAGTTAGGTGATTATTAGGTGATATGAAATGAATGGTGTAGATTAAAGTGTGAATTATTGTTGAATAATTAAATTGATTTGTTTATAATATAAAGTTAGGTGA
Organism: Hedera helix; assembly: GCA_947179155.2. Taxonomy (NCBI): domain Eukaryota; kingdom Viridiplantae; phylum Streptophyta; class Magnoliopsida; order Apiales; family Araliaceae; genus Hedera; species Hedera helix. Next base: position 1,861,701 of record OX359272.1, read on the forward strand.
TTATTAGGTGATATGAAATGAATGGTGTAGATTAAAGATAATATAATATTTGAAATGGATGGTGTAGATTAAAAGGTGATCTTTAAATGAATGGTTTAGATTAAATGAATGATAAGATTTTTGGCTATAAATAGAAGCCTTAACTTAAGGATTTTTCATAAACTTCCTTACTTGTTCTTTCTTTCTCTCTCTAAATACTTCTTGTGAAAGTTCTCTCTAAGTGTGCTTAAGTCATCTTGAGTATTTGTGAAGATCTATAAGTATACGTGTACTGTTCAAGTTAATCAACCTCATTTAAATCAATATCCAGTCACGTGTTACGGTAAGGGATACCATCTTTTTCATCTTCCATTATTCAAACGTACTATGGTAAGGGATTATCATTATTTGATTCTCGATAATAATATTGTTTCTTCCTTACTCATAAGACGTGCCTTTTATTTCCATGTATTAAATTGTGGGAATAACCTTACGGAGCGGATTGCCGCCTGTTGGTGAATAACCTTTCGTATTCATTCAATTTTTAATCTCTGAGAATAACCTTACGGAGCGGATTGCCGCCTGTTTGGTGAATAACTCTTTGTACTCAAATTCTATTAAATTGTGGGAATAACCTTACGGAGCGGATTGCCGCCTGTTTGGTGAATAACTCTTTGTACTCAAATTCTATTAAATTGTGGGAATAACCTTACGGAGCGGATTGCCGCCTGTTGGTGAATAACCCTTTGTATTAATTTCCTTCACCTTTTGTTAATCAAACCTGCTACGGTAAGGGTTATTATTTTCTTTCGTACTCCTAAATCGAAATTTATTATGGAACTATTGCTTCTATAATTCCTGAAAATATTATATGTTCCAAAATAGTTGAACTTCATTATTTCAACTGAACCTTCCTATTTTCTGAACCTTTCTATTGAACTGTAACCGTTATTCTGAACTGTGGATCTTGAATATCATTTTTAAATTTCACTCCACATCATGTTGATCATTTGGACATTATTTGAATCTGCACAAAGTAAACTTTCGATATTTATTGTTTATCCTATTTCTTCTGTTCATCAATTGTCTCACTATCATTTGAACTAATCTTCAAGAATCAAGCTGTTGTGAATATCTGTGGCCGGGGGCACAGATGTGATATATTTGTTGAACAGATGATAGGTTAAAGGCGATATAATAGGTTAAAGGCGATACATCTGTTCGGTGTCTTTTATGGCACGTGGTGAATGTTCTCTTTGGCCCGTAGTGCAAAGATGAACTGTTGTTTGGTATGATTATGACCAAAGGCTGAATCTGGTATAATCATGACCGTTGGTACTATATTGAATATCTTTGGCCCGTAGTGCAAAGATGAACTGTTGTTTGGTATGATTATGACCAAAGGCTGAATCTGGTATAATCATGACCGTTGGTGCTATATTGAATATCTTTGGCCCGTAGTGCAAAGATGAACTGTTGATGTGCATGATTATGATCAGGAACTGTGAATTTATATTATCATGACTAATGGTATTTCAGATAATAAAAGTTGATGATGTTTTTACGAAAAAGAGAAGCGAGTGGACATTATAGTCTGCATTATTCTTCTAATAGATTGCTCATTCCGCTGCTATTATTGATCTGAACATTGTTTAAGAATTTAACTACAGTTTTTGATATAAACCTTGTAGTCTATTGTATTCTATCAAGAACTCAACTGTTGAAGGCTAATGATAATTTATTCGTCATTATCTTAGTCATGATATTTCTTACTGGGCTATTTGAGCTCACCCTTTCTTTTGTTCCATTGTTTTTCAACAGGAAATGAAAACATAACAGGGTCTAGCCGGGGAATGGAGTGAGGGTCCGAGGAATAGTTATCATAGTCTTCACGTTTTGTAAAATAGTGTGGCAATAATAGTGAAGACTTAGTTGTGTATTATTATACACTGTATTGTAGTACGTTGTGCTTTGTTGTAATAATTTTGTTGTAGTCTTTTGACGACTCAAGTTTGGGCTGTGTGGGCCCAGATTTGGGGGCGTCACAGTACAAGTATTTGAAGTCTTGATAAGGATCAAAAAACAGAAATGCATATTACATTCACTGAAGGTCTAGCACGACCATTGTAGATATCAGTCCGAATTGGACAGGTAAAATGATTGTGTAGTATAAGAATTGGTTGATATGTATTATGAGTCTTAGATACTCAAATTGATTGTAATAGAATGTCGTATCATGTATGATATTGAGACATACTAGGAATGTATAAAGATTTCGATTCTGGAATAGAAGAGATGTTGTAAAATTGTAAATAAATGATTATTTAGCAATTTTAATATTGTTGTAATTCATGAACAATAAGGAAAAAGTAGTACTAGTGTTGAACCGAGTTCGAGGTTCGAGGGACCCGGATTCGGGGTTGTCACAATATTAATTAATTTATTATATTTAATTCACTCATTATATTCAATTTAATTGAATATTTAATTAATAGGAAACTTATCAATTATTTTAATATTAAAACTTTAGGGTTTGTTCACTAATTTAATAACATATTAGTGACCCCCTTTAATTAATTGTAGTAATTAATTACATAATTATTTAATCACATAAAAAGATTTAAATAATCTCGTAAAACTAACTCGTTGGAAATTAAATTAATAATTTAATTAATAAATACGTGGAAATTCTAGGACATTACAGTCATTACCTGATGCTGTCAATTATGTCACACCTATAAACAAAATGCCTATACATTCAATCAGCAACGATGATGTACAAGGATCTCAATCAACTAATGTTGAAATGTCAACTAACAAGTTGCAAAAGAAAATCAAAGTCGAGAAAGGTGACAACTTTACTGGTTCAAATTAATTTGAACCATTCAATCATTTTACTGATGACTTTTTAGCATAATCATGTTTGGGTTGTTAATTTGGATTATTTGGATGAAACTTTTTGATCTTAATATTGATTATTGGATATTATGAAATCTAATTTTATGATTTAGTATTCAACTTGATTTTGGCATCCTAAATAATATAAACCAACAACTACATTGAAACCTGATTATTTGGTCTTTAAAAATAAAAGTTGCAGCAATCCCAATTTGGTATTTATCCAATAAATATGTCAATTATAAAATTTGAATCCCATATTATTATCTAATACTTGGGCTTTTGAACTTTATTTACAAATAATTTTCACACAAAATTATTATTCCATTCTCATGTAGAAAATTCTTTCTCATATTTGGGTTTTCAATTTTTTTTAAAAGATAATTATAGCTATTTTTTTTTAAATTGATATTATCCCAAATTAATAGGTGATTGATGTAAACACGTTTTTTATTCACCATATAAATAGAGACTAACACTTTCATTACAAATCACATCACAAATAATTATATCATTCTTATAATTTTCTGTTATACAATAAGATTAATTTTCTTTCATAGATCTAAAATTTTCACGGTTGTCGTTTAAAATGTACTGCTTAGATGGAGTCGAAAAATTTAATGTATTGCTGACTATCAAGTGTTTTTTGACAAAACTAAATAATTACGTAATTGTATACATTGGAGCAAAATTATATGAGTTATTTTTGTTATACATTTATTTAATAAAATTTTAATTTATAAATATTCCATCTCCTTATTATAGTTTAATTTATTAAATGTATATATAAATTTATAATCAACAAAATGAATAATCTCGCACCAACGTGCGGGAGTGTATCTAGTTATTACACTAATATGCACCTCTATAACCCCATATTAGGAGTGATTATTCACCTTCCAGTACCACTAGCTTCGTTGCTCGTGAGGGGTCATCACTTACTCAAATTCATCACATCAAGCAGTCCTACAGATCCTAATTGCACCGTCTGTGTCATACCAAGAGGGAGATATCAGTGCTATACTAATACTAAACAAGTTATTTTCACCAGTCTTCCAAAATCATTCCCATATTGTAATATTTTCAAACTAGTGGTCCGAAAACATTCCTAGAACTAAAATGATGAACATTAAAGTGAATATTTTGCAGACTTTCCTTTCTCCCTTTCTTTCCTTATTTGTGTAATGTGATGGTAGGGGAGAGCTACTGTAGAGCTTCGACACAAAACTATTACAACCCACTTCATCACTAAATCTACAGCTATCACTATAGAATTTAGTTAAAGGCAATGTACACATTGTTTTGGCACTTGACCTGGGAGGTTCTAGTGATTAAAGTATAATCCTGAAGAGTAGTATATTTGTGCCTGAGAAATTAGTCATTGAGGTGATAGATGGGTTAATTAAAGAACATAACTTGACCAATTATCATAGCACTAGCTATTGCCGGAACATAAATTACTATTGGAATTGACTCATATTTTTGCGGGTTCGATTAATGACCACTACGACAGGGTAGTCGGGGTCTCCTCCAATTCCTCCAATTTCCACTTCAAGAGAGTAAATTAATCATTATAGAATTCATTATCCCATAATACCTTATGCAGTAGATAAAAAGCATGTTATGAGCATAAAACTGGCCACATAAAAAATTGAATTACTAATATCTTCCCCAGAAAAGGAAAAGGATCTGATTCATATAACTAATTCCATAACAAAAAACTTCATTACCTGTAACTTTGATTCCATGAGGTGTTTAAGGAATTGGATTTGCTCTCCTGCTAATTATCACTCGAATAGTTTGAAGAATCCCCATCATCCTCGCCTTTGCTGTATTCATTTGCTTTAGACCTGGCAAACGGGCCAGGCCAAAAATGACCTGACTTTTTGCAGGCTGAAAAATGTTAGGCCCGCGGCCCACAATTTTTTTTTTTTATAATTTTTTTTTTTATTATGACTTATAATTTAAAAAAAATACTAATATTAATTATTTATAATTATGACACATAATTTCTATATAATCATATAATATTATTAATAAATAAAATAAAATAATCAATAATTTTATATTAAAACCAAACTTGCTTCAAAAATCAAAACCTCCCACCTCTCTATATCAGCGACATAGATAATCACACGTAATACCATCACAAGCAGACGAATAATGCTGTTTCAGGAACAAGTAATCAGCATTTATAAGAGTGACAGAGTGCGCTAAATTTGAAAACAAAAACTAAAAGATTATTCATATAGCATACTTAAAGTTGGTCAATTTGAAACACAGTTTGGACCCAGATACCATGATATTCAATACTGATGGTCTGATGCTACCAAAACTCTTGTCACACTAGCTACCTTTTATATATAACCCAAGAACAAAAGAAAATATTCCACTTAATTCATGTCTCGATTCCATTGTCCTTCACAGAAAAATATATTTATGCATGTGACACATAAAAATGATGCAACTGGTGTCAGCTTGAATAATTAAGTTGACTACTAACTTGATAGGAGATGAGCAATTGGGAAAAATATATTAAAAATTTGCTTTTCTTGTGTCACCATTACCTTTCCTCTTCAGGTAAAAGCTTCCAAACCAATCAACTAGGAGAAGGCAATCCACTAACAATGGGGAAAGAATTCTAAATGTGAACAATATATATACATATATAATCAATAAATTTTTTTTGTCAACAAGGTCAAGCAATTCAAAAAAATAAAATAAAAAATAGCCCGCGGGCCGGGCCAGAAACGACCCAAATTTTTTTGGGCTGCATTTTTTAAGCCCAAAGCCTGATTTTTTTTTGGCCAACGCGGGCCCCGGACCTTTTTGCCAGGTCTAATTTGCTTCATGCTTCTCCTCACTCCGTATTCTTTATCTTCTCAAACTGCTTTTTCCCAGTCCCCCTTGACTAAATCTTCTATGTATTTTTGTTTTGTTTTAACAAGTATGAATAATTCCACAACTTCCATTGTTTTGATTAAGGGATCCTTTAATCCTTTCCTTGGAATAGATATAACCGGAAGATAATAGATAAATATTTGTTTGTTCTTTCTTATTAACAAAAATTATAAGTTTAGGATTCACAATCCATGGCATATACTAAACATACCTATAACGTAAGCGAAAATTACACAACATAAAGGTCGCTACCTTTTAGACAAGGAATTCAACATAATCATAGATAAACCAGCATAACTTATGCAGAAGTAGAGTTCCTTCAGACTCTAAAAGTGTTAAAAAAGTTGTCAGTACATAAGTTCACCTGAATTGGCAAGAAAAATAGTGCCCGACCATTTACCGCAAAATAATCTCATCTCGCTCGCTATTACAAGCGTTGAGGCAAGTTATCCAGATCAATCTTTTTGCCTTGTGATACTTTGTGTGTGCTTATATAATACAATAAGTTAAAACATAGAAATGAATTAAAATCTACATTATGTAATAACCTTTATTACATAAATATATAAAATCAATAAACAATATCCAAAAGATGTCCATAATCAAACATAAAACATATCAAGGCCTACGAATTCCTAAGCCCCTAACATGAGCTCGAAAAACATCCCTTAAAATGGGCTTAGTCCAGGGATCAACAACTATGCTGCTCTTAGAGATATGTTAAAAGACCACCTTCTTTTGTGCCATAATATCTCTAATGTAGTGAAATTTATTCTCAATATGTTTGGCCTTTCCATGGTCTTTGGATCCTTAACATAAGACAAATCAGCCGTAATTCTAAATGGTACTCGCCCTCATCTTCCAATGTGTGACGGATTTGTCTGATCTTTACCAATGTCTGGCCGTTTGTACTTCATGGCGATTTTCTAGCGCAGCAGCGCATTAGCAACAACCCCATGGCTGTTAATAAAAAACCAATACCCGGACAAGAAACTAATTTTCATCACTCGGGTACCTGCTAAAATTAGTAAGATGATTTCAATTCGCTTGCATACTGATTATAATGGTGATTTCAATAGACCTATGATGATGGTTTATTCTTCTTACCAAGGATGGCTACTTTTAGTTAGTAATAAACTCGCATCATTATCAAAGGGTGATTATCACAGTAATATGTACCTCTATAACCCCATGACAAGATTGCTTCTTCACCTTCCAGCAGCACTACCTTCGTTGTTCGTGGGTCATTCCCGAATCAGAAAATTCATCACATCAAGCAGTCCTACAGATCCCACTTGCATCATCTGTGTCATGGCGGGAGGAGGAGAATCCTATTTCCTAGTCTTTTCTTGCATATAAGAAGTTAAAGAGTTCATGTTTATGATTTTGAGTTTTTCTCTATATTAACTAGCATATATATGTCAAAATCAATATTTAGTTGATTGAGAATACTTAACTCCTTCAAACAATCAAGTTGGCTGGCAAGAAATCCCATGCATGCCAATCTGAAAGCTACCATTTTTGCCCAAAAACTCCACCAGTATGACAAATTGAGGTGATTCATATGTGCCTTGTCAAAATTTATAATGAAAAAGCTTCCAACTATAAAGAAATGCATAGTTGTGAAGTTAACACTTTACACTGAAATTATTTACTTAAGATGTCTTTTGATGGAAAAATTATTTTTAAACTAAAAGACATCTTTTGTGAGACGAAGGAAGTAATATACTATCAAACTCTTCTGCGTATGTGCAAAAGCCTATACTTCGCAGCAACAATGATAACTTGTGAAACTTTTAACATGTAAATGATAACTTGTGAAAATTTTGACATGTAAATGATAACTTAGTTGCCTTCCAAGAATCTAAAATTTCAGAGGAGAAAATAGGCTTATGAGCAATAAATTAATATACTATCAAACTCGTTTGTGTATATTCAAAAGCCTATACTTTGCAGCAACAATGATAACTTGTGAAACTTTTAACATGTAAATGATAGCTTATGAAAATTTTAATATGTAAATGATAACTCAGTTGACTTCCAAGAATCTAAAATTTCAAAGGAGAAAATAGACTTATGAGTGATAAATTTAAATTATGCTAAAAGAATGCAAAATTTTCAAATTCTCACCTCAAAACAGGAGATCAAGATCAAGATCAGCCCCCTTACCAGCCTAAATAAGAGCACATCCATGATCCATCCTCAATGCACAAAATAAGTTAACATTAGGCACCTAGTGGATAGAATCTAGGTTGAATAATGTTTCGGGGTTTTAATTTTTTTATCCCAAATAGTGTCACAAATTATGTGATATCACATTTTGAGACACCACTTTTGGCAAAAATAAAATAAAATTGGAGACAATTGCCCTTCATTAATTTCTAGTGCTTGTGGGAGCCATTTCACAAGAATTTCCTCAAACAACTTGCAGGTATATAACGTTAATATCATAATGACTAGAAAATCAGCAACGGGAGGTGTCGTGGTGTAGTTGGTTATCACGTCAGTCTAACACACTGAAGGTCTCCGGTTCAAACCCGGGCGACGCCAATTATTTTTCTTTTTTTATTTTAATCCTAGTAAATAATGATTTCTTTTGCTAGCTCAGAGTCCGTAAATTGTACGCCAAAAAACTGCTAGTCATCGTGTTTCCGTCTTTATTTATCTGAAGAATACCAATTCAGTTTTTCCTCCTCTTCTTTGACTTCAAATCTCTTCCTCTATCTTCCATTTCGCACTATTCTCTGTTTCTTCCACAACGCAGCCTCTGTCTTTCACTCATGTTCTCATCAGATATCTGAAATAAACGCACCTAAAGAGATATAGAAAGTGAGGAACTTTTTTGGATAAACTTAATCCTATCTGTGTATCTTCGTAGACTTTAACTTATATTATCTGAGTTGTACTTGTTTTTTTGGGTTTGTTTAATTGTATTTTAGTTCATAAAAATCTCGTCTTCCTGGGGGTTTTCTCTTCTGGGTTCCAATAATTTTTTACTCAATTAATTGTGTTTAAGTTCATAAATATCTCGTCTTTCTGGGACCTGGCTCCAAGTATTTGTTTCCCAAAGTAATTGTATTTTAGTTCTAAATATCTTTTCTTTTTTGGGTTTTCTGATTCTGGGTACCTGGATCCAAGTATTTGTTTCCCCAGTAAAAAAAAAATTCTTTCTGGGATTTTTTGCTTCTGGATATTGGGCACCCAGTATTTGTTTGATCAGTTAACTGTAATTTAGCTCAAAAAATCTTGTCTTTCTGGTATTTTCTGCCTTTGGGTACTGGTCTTCAAGTATTTGCTTGCGGTAAACTGGTACCTAATAAACTGGATTTTCAAAATCACTTATAAATTTGTTGAACAACTTGGAATTGATAGGGTGTATCCTAAAGTGAAAGCAATTGGAAATTGAATACTTAGAGTTACAATTAAGTTCAACAAAACTTTAACTTAAATGAGTTATCACTACTCACTAGTAACTACTAGTTCACTTCCGTAGCTTCGAATTGGGTTTGTCTGGAACTTGGAAGAGATGGAGGAATAGAAAAATAATAAATCTTTTGTGTAGGCTTTAAAAGTGCGAATGTAGTGTTGATATTGGGTTAGAAGATCCTGTTGAACAATTAAGAGTTTGTGATGGTGAAATCCCCCATTTATTATTTTTTTTGGGTGTGATGGTTGTTAATGTGATATTTGGTTAATGATTGTGCACCGTTCGCGCAAACATAGATAGAACCCTTACATGTAGTACTTAAAATTTTGTGAGTTCCAATCCTTGTATTGAGTGTCGATAGCTTTACTGCTTTTATCATGTTGGACACTTTCTGTTTTACTTATTGTCTTTTAGCATGAATATTTTGTACTCCATTTTTCTTTAAGGCTATTATGCTTGCATTTTGTCATATATCTGCTTCGATGCTTTCATTCCTTTGTATTTCACTAAGCATTTCAGTCTTAGAAGGCTTGTCTTTTACTCAATATTTCTCATTTGATTATGAACATACGGGGGCTGCTTAGCTTTTCTTTGCATAACATGATTGTATATGTAGTGCATGTAACTTGGTATATTTGTCATTAAGTTATTGTCGTCATCATCATTACCAGTTCATGGCATGGTGATTGTTGTGGGGGAAGGCAGGAGGTTATGGGCTATTCAGTGATGGACATAAGTGAGGATTTATTTACCAGCAAAGATTTGGTATTGTAAACTTAAGGTTCAAATGGGTAAAAGATAGAGTATTGGATGCTGTTGTGGCTGGTGGTACAGATCTCAAAGCAGTCTGCATCCTTGTTTCCATCATCTGCTCTGACCATCGCCGCTGCCTTCCTGCATACCACTTCTCGAGTCGTGGAAGACAACTTGGTCTTCCACATGATCTTAAGATTTCCACATTTATTAGGAGATAGCCCACTATTTTTGATGAATTTCATGTTCTTGACAATGGAGGCACTCATGTCCCCTGGTTCCGCTTGACTCCAGAAGCCCTATGTCTGCACAACGAGGAACTCATGGCCGTCCAACAATATCAGAATGATCTACTTGATAGGCTCCGCAAGCTGCTCATGCTCACCAAAGGGCAAAAGACAAGACTCTTCCTTTACAAGCAATCGACCAGCTATAATGGGACATGGGATTGCCATACAACTACCATAATACCTTGATCCCTCATTACCCAAAGTTTTTCTCCTTGGTCCACCTCCCTGATGATTGTGTTGGCTTGAAACTTCTCTCCTGGCATGATCATCTTGCTGTATCCCACTTGGAAAAGGGCGCAACTTTGCAGAAAAGGGAAGATGCTCATTATGGAAGTGCATTGATTGATTAGAAGAGTGGCAGAAGCTCCCTTATACTTCTCCGTACTCCGATGCCTCACATTTGGATCCTCGCACAGATGTATCTGAGAAGAGAGTCTTTCATGAGCTTCTGCACCTCACCATACAAAAAAAAAAAAAACTGAGAGACAGAATGTGGGCAATCTCCGTAAATCACTGTGCTTGCCTCAGAAGTTTACTAAGGTGTTTGAGTGCCATACTGGCATTTTCTGCATTTCAAAGAAGTGTAACACCCAAACCATCGTTCTTAGGGAAGCTTATGAATGTCGAGAACTCGTCCAGAAACAACCCCTAGCTGATATCAGAGAAATATGTTAGCCTGATGGCAGAAGTGTTGCTCAGCAGTAGCAAAGGCTTATACGAGAAGAACGCGTTTGAACACGCGGAAGAGTCCCAGTTAATGAATACTTGTGGTGGTGATCTCGGTGATGATGGATTTACTTATGAAAGAGAGTCAGATCACAATCTGATTTCAGAATGAGTCAGATGAGACTCCTTATAGTTCTTGCTGAAATCTGCCCTTGTTGGAAAAAATCTGATAGTTTATAATAGGGGATTAATGCACGTTATATGTGCTTAAGTGGTTCTAGAAGTCAATTTGTAAGCCGACATATTGGGTCCCTCTTCCCATCCACCCACCCCTAAAAAAATAATAATAAAATAAATTTAGCCGAGCTCAAACGACATTAGTAGCCAACATCCCATTATGAAGTTGGGAGAGAGAAGCTCATATCGTACTCTGCAAGAGTCAAATGAAAGGGTGACGGCAAACTATATAAAGCTGTTAAAAGTATGATGGCTGATTTTCAAAGTATAGTTTGATGTAGAATTGTGTTATTACTGAAGATTGTGATGGCCATCATTATTGTTTATTGGTATTGAGATTTAGCATTGATGGTATTCATTTTCTTTTTCTTTTTTAATTTTTTAATTCTAATAGTTTTTAGTTGTTGCTAGGAAAGTCCTTTGGTTACCATTTTTTTTCAAAGGGTTACCCTACTAGGTAAATGTGCTTGTAATATCTTGTTTCAACAAAAATAATTAACTGAAAAAGGAAACAAAAAAATAGCATAAAATATAATCAATGAAGAGATTATTATGAATTGAAGTAGAAATTGAAGTATGCGACTCTCCATCTCAATATCAACTATATAAGTATGCCAACTAAGGGTTCTGAGTGCTCAGTTACGGTCTTTCAGAAAATAGGGCATTTTGATATTGGAACCTCCTTTTTTAAAGTTTAATGGAGTACTTTGTTGTTGAAAACATACTAGATAATGACTTATAGTTGGTTTTATACATCTTCCCTTGTTTATTCATATGATTCCTGTATTACTTTAGAGATTTACTTGTCTCTTTGCTCTTTTTCTGTCTAGCAATTCATAAGTTGCATTTTCCGTTTAATTAGATAATTTAGTTTACTTCTATTTATGCTTATTGAAGCATGCTTCAAGCTCTTTCAGTAATTTGTCAAGCATTTCTGACTATTAATGACGTTACATCTTAACTACGTAGTTTTTGGCTATCTTCTCCCATATCAAAGAACTGGAAGCGATGTACTAAGCTTTAACTGCTTTCAGTAGATAACAAAAATAATCAAGGAATGGGTGGTTGCTGTTGTTCTTGCCGGAAACCCCAACTGCATGGAGCACCTATATATTATTATGTAAGTATTCTCTCGTTTTTGTTTAGATGCAGTCATGCTGCACCTTGTTCAGAGTTCAGACGTATTCATTTTCCCTCAAGTTTGAGCATCTGTCTAATTAGTATAATAATTTGTCAATAATTTATTGAACCATCATACACAGTTTCAGTTACATACAGTTATTACATCATTATCTTACCCTTTTTAACATGTTTGATTAAGTTATCGCGCATGCCTTTTTTTAACTAATGTTTGGACTTTCTTAATCAGAAAAATTGTTTTCTAACAAAATTGAGATTTTTTGCAAGAGCTTACAACCAAGCAATACATGCTAATAATTAAAGTGAGGGCATAATATAATTGTTATATGATTTGTGTCTTTTCAAGCAATCTAAGGCTCCTGTTGGAGTTTCGGCATTGAAAAGGACAGGAAACAAATAACTTAACTACATCTAGGCTGGTAGTGTTGGAATTGTGAGGGAAAGTAAATATGAAAGAGAAGACGTGAAATTGTCGAAAAGTAAATACAAGGAACTAGTGGGAATTGCCGAATATACACTCTTATTGGCTGGGAATGCCTGTCATTAGCTTAAGGCTGGTGTAATGGAGGGCTTCCTTGCAAGAAGCTTTATGGTCAAGGGTGAAACTGCGCTTTCTTGGTCTTCTCAGACCTTGCTTGATGTTTATCCCCAAGCAAAAATATTGGGAGATTTTTGACAAATATACAAACAAAATGTTTACTTGTTGCTATTATAGCCTACAATCCTATACCTCACCTTCGCAAACCTAGTTTGCTAGAATAGTTTATCATTAAATTGACTCCCTTAATGCCATTAAATCTATAGCAGCAACAAAATTGCAACTCCTACGTACCTTTAATGTTAAGGCGTGTGCCAGATGTCATGAGTACATGGTTGAAGCTAGCTAGTGAAATGTAGATACATCCATTAAATGTCATGAGTACATGGTGCCAAACGTAGAGTGCACGGTGCCACATGTATTTCATTTAATGTTACAAGTAAATTGCAAAATCGTTGTATGTTTGACTTTCTTTCCCATCATTTCCTCCAGTACCCACCCTCGGGACTATGGGAAACCTCATCAGCTCCTTTTATTTGCGTGAGATATTGACCTCATTGAAAATATCTAGCTTTCACTTTTTTGCAACATAATTTATCACACGACACATCTAAACTTCTTTTTGCTAGCTTCTTGTCATGTAAATAGGTTCAATTTTGAGACCTCCTTTTGTACTAACCTATCAAATCTTAACTTTTATCTCTTCAGTATCCACCAGCATTGGAAGAGAATGAGTCATTAACATCTCATGATAGTGCAGCTGTTGCTCGCGCTAATGGATTTCTGGTTGGTCTAAATTTAGATGCATCAAGCCCTGACACTTACCGACGCCCTCCTACACCAATCCCATTTGACGTGGTTTTGGGGTATCCACAGTCTACAGATTCTGAGTTTGCAGAAGAAATAATCAGTGGAAGTAGCTTCGAAAAGGGCAGTTATGTGAAAAGTAAGGAATTGGATTGCAAAGCTCAAACTGGTGCTCTTCTTGCCTCCCCAAGGAAACTTGGACTTGAATCATGTAAATTTAATGAAGCTAATGTTTCATCAACAGAGGAAGATGATGTTTGTCCCACTTGTTTTGAAGGTGTGGTCCTTGGCAAAGTTTTCTTGACCAGTACTATTATTATTTTTTATGATTTTTTATTTTTTTTAAAAATCATACTAGTTTCCATTTCTGAAATTCACACCATTTTTGCAGCTCAGAACTTATTAATCATACTTCTGTACCATATTTGCAGACTATGATGCAGAAAATCCAAAAATTATCACAAAATGTAACCATCACTATCACCTTTCATGCATTCTTGAGTGGATGGAAAGAAGTGACACTTGCCCCATATGCAATCAGGTTTGTGGCTTCCTCTATCTCATTTGAACACTATTACAATGAGAATCTTGAATGGTTTGGTGGAGGAAAAATTTGGAAAGAAAACCATTACTTCATGTTTCTATGGATCAGATAAATATATTGGGTGTGGCTTTTCCCAAGAAAAAGCCTTTCTTGTTCAAGCAGTTCACATTCACCCTGGCATCTTGTTATCGGTTCTATCCTGTTTTTGATCAAATGTATTTAGGTATCTTTTTTCTTTTTGTTGGGTAGTAACTAGTAAGTACTTAGGTATATTGACAGGTGGGTTTTTGTGATTGATAATCTGATTAATATGAGATGCTAAAACTGAAGTCTTGAGGAAGCAAACCTGACAAGGTCGTATTTTTTTTTATTTTGTATGTTTGTCTTTGTGTTTACTTGAAAGTCCAAAGGAACCAAACTGGCCCATATAGTATACCTTTTGTTTTGTATTCTTATGCTTGTGGAAGGATTAAAATGCTCTTCCTCTCCATGTTACAGGAAATGGATTTTGAAGTGCTATAGTGCTTTTTCAGATGGAAGTTCTGATGTATATTTCAGTTACGCAAACTTGGAAGGCTGCAGATGGATGGCAGTATGTAATAATATTATTGGTTGGGAACTAGTGGCCTCCAGGTTCTTCCTTTTCTTGTTGTAGGTTTATCGTAGATTGGCTGTGTATAATTCAAAAAGGCGTGTGTTAAAGTTCCACTCCCATAGGAAAATGGAGAAAAGGAAAAAAGATTTGTTCTTTTAATCTCCTAAAGCACCAATTGCCAACTCTTATTCCATTCTCTTTACTGGAAGCTGAAGAAGGATGGAAGCTGCATGTATGCCGAGGCTAGCTATATATGCAGGATAGGTTCTTGCGCTTTTCATTTTTTTGGCCTCTGTACATATTTTCCTTTGCTGTTTGTAATATACATTCTTGTTGTATGAATATTTGTTTGGTTTGTCAGAATCAATAGAAGGGCATAATGTGCTTTAGTATATTGAAAGTTTGCATCATTAACTTTCCAAAAGTTGTATGTAGTCTAGTTGTTCCCTGGAAACTGATTATTTGTAACAGTAGTACTAGGAATAACTTATTTCCTAGTAAATACTGTATATATTTGTCAAAATTATGGATGCATGGGTTATGCATATATTCTATAGTGAAACTTGTCTGCAGTCAAGCGAAACCTTCATTTTGGGACAAAGAAAGGGCATTGGAAAGGGACATGTGTTAATTTTGAGAGGAGCATCTCATGAAGAAGGTATAACCGTAATTCTGTTATGGAAATCTCTCTTTATGTAGGTCTCACTACCGGTACTAGATTTCTTTTTAGCAATTAGAAGAAATAGGAGTATAATGGATCTTAAATTTCATCTAAATATACTACTGCCTCCGTTTCAAAATAAATGTCAAATTTTAACTTTTTTAGTCGAATTGACAATTTTTAAAACTAAATTTTGAATCAAATATTTACAAAATATAGGTAAAGAGATTATATTTATAATAAACTATATCAATTTACTACTAATATTTTCAGTTTTAAAATTATACTTTTATATACTTAATTATTAATTTTAAAAATATTCAATTTGATCAAAATAAAATTAAAAAAATAGACGGTTATTTTGGGACGCATAGAGTACTATCTAGTTGGTGGAAGGTCTTCATCAACATGATACATGCTACAATAATTAAGCATAGCAAATGAGCTATAGATCCCCATTTCAAATACTACCATCTGGCTGGCTATCCTCTATATCTCTGTAAATGCTGTAACCACCCCTACACCCATTTGTCATGGTGGTCTCCGGCAACCCTCTTAAAAATTTGGCAAAGCAACAGGATGAAATTCAGAAAAGCTGAAAAAGTAGGTTTCTCAGAACTTATTTAAAATAAGTTGGAGGTTGAGTACCTTCAATGCACAAAAGAAAGAGTTGGTAACTTCGAGCTTATTTTCAACTTATTTGTCAAACAAACCAGCTTATTACGTAATAAGGTTCTCTTAAATATAAAAAATATAAAAAAAAGGGCCAAACAAGATGCATCAGATTATAGAATAAGTTCTTAAATTAATCTTTAAATAAGTTATAAACTGTTTAAAAATAAACTACAACATACAAGCCAATTGTTGCATACATATATAGAAAACATCATTTAAAGCTAAAATGGTGGAATTTAGAAACCACTTTTTTGTCCCACAAAGATTGTCTCTTTTTGAGTTTCATTTTCCTTGGTGTCTAAAAAACATTGTATTGGACAAAAAGAGTACCTTTTTACGTAGTGGTTATTCCAAATGGTGAGGCTGAGATTCGTTTTCTTTCATAATTGTTCGGTGGGCAGAGAGAGGGAGAGAAGCAGCCAGTTAAGTTAGGTGAAAATTAAAGTAAACCACCTTATCGTTAGTTTCGCTCTGCAGTTTGAAGTTTTGAGCAATCAATGAATGTATATCTTCACCTAATACTCCCATCACTACATCATCACTACTACATCACTGCTGCATCTGATGCTAAGTTTAAATCGAGAGAATAAAATAAAAATAAAAATAAAAATAATAAAAAATAAAAAATAATATATTTAATATTTATTTTAAAAGATAAATTATTTTAATAGAATAAAAATTTATTTCGTCCTCTTTATTTTTAATCTATGAAGGAGGTAATAAAATAAAATACATTATAATAGAACGGATATATATGATAATTTTTTTATTATATTATACCACTCACCATCACCAATAATTAAATATATACTTTAAATATTTTGAAATTATCGCATTTTCTTCTTTATTCCTTTATTTCAATCCTAACGCAGCAGAAGACTTTTATTTCTTTTTATTTTTGTGTCCCAAAATATGAGTCACCATCTCAAAAATACATTGAATAATAATTTTATACGCACAAACTATATATAAAAAATGATAAAAATGCGACTTATACTCTTGGGTTATTTTTGTTTATAAAAAATATATTTGTGATTGAATTATTTATATTAATTTAATAATAATTAGGACTATTTTATCCCATGTTAGGAAATTAATGATCTTTTAAATAGGTCTATGGATTTTTATTTTTTTTTTATCATTTTTAAGACTATTTATAAGGAATTATATAATCACATGATAAATATGAAATTAATAGTCTCTCTCATTTTAAATTATTAAATAGTTTTATGAGACTAATAATCTAGGAAACTTATATTTTCACTATTTTTTGATATTTCTATACTGTAAGACCCACACTTTAGAGTTATAACGACAGTTATAGATGTATAGCGACGGTAAACTGTCGTTATTGCTCTAAATGTGGGTCTTATCGTGTGAAAATATAAAAAAAAAACGTGTAAAAATATCAACTCATATAATCTAAAATTAAAGAAGTAATATTTTTTTTTTAAATAAATGAATAATATAAAATAATATTAAATTAAAATAAATAATTTAATTTTAAATATATATTTTACAAACAGACCTAACCTCGGGTATTTAAGTGCATTGTATCTGGATCGAACAACTGTCACTTGTAGTGCCGACAGGACTCGAAACTCTGAACTAATTTCCGGAACTAAAAAATACTCGTAATATTCGTAAACTACTACGTTGGATACTTTGATATATCAAAAACATAATCATTCAATTAGCCACGCCGACAACTACATCATAATTTTCTATTTCAAAGTTGGCGTTACGTTGGTCGATGTCACAAATTTTATTTTAATAATTGGTATTTATGTAAGATGAAAATTCATTTATAAAAATAATTTATTTCAAATTAATGTGAGAAAAAAGAGAGAGTAAGAAACTAAATTTGCCCAAATTGATTTTAAACAAACTAAGCTGAATAATCTATCAAATTTTAAATTTACAATTATTGATGAAAAATTTGCGATATATTCATTATAATTTACGATTCTTCAGTCTTTTTTTAAAAGAACGAATGATTAAACTAAAAAGTTTCCTTTTATATTCAAAATACATAATTATATGCGTTCCACATAAAAATTAAATTTAAAATACATTCCAAAGTCAAATTATTGATAAAAGAAAGCATGTTAATTTTTTAATTAATATAAAAAAAAATCACTCTAACATGAGTAATATCTAAAGGAAAGTGTTATTTTTACAATAAAAAATATTATTTTTACATGTGGATCTATTTTTTTATTTATAATGTCGATTTTAAAATAGTACTATATACTTATGATTATATTTTATATGTTAAAATCGTCGCTATACACCTATTGTAATACTTTATATGTGAAAAGTGTTACCATAGGTCTATAACGAAAGTTTTAAAACTATCGCTATAGATAAAAAATTGAGTTCACATGTAAAAATAATAAAAAATACTACGAAAATATCAATTTTCATATCTAAATATCTAATAATAATAATTAATGTGCATTTTAAATTTAATAGCGTGGAATGGATTATTCACCATAGGTTAAAGCAAGATTTTTTTTAATGAGTAGTAATTTTATTTTTTATTTTTTTACCAGAAAAAAAAAAGGCTCAATATTTTATAAATATTTTTTGTTTTTATTCCTTCGTTGAAAAAACCAGACGAACTCGTGAGTGGTGTCCAAAGATCTTCTTCTGCCCCCACCAGATCACTCCTCCATAGACTTTTGTACCTCAACCGATTTACTATTATAACCTCACACGTCACCTATTATTACATCATGATACAACTGGTGAGGTTACTTTCGTCATTTCGTAAACAAGACGACCTCTCTTTTACTTGTCCGTGGGTAATATAACAGCTTTTTCAGGTATCCACAAAAATCCCCTCTTTCTCTCTCTCTAGCTCGAAGAACAGAGATTTTCTCCCCGCTTCTTATTTCATTGAAGAATCTATGGTGTTGTTATTTTGTTACAAAAATGTTTGCTCCATTTCGAAAATTTCTCTCTCCTAAAATGAGCCTCAAAATGTCCTCGACTGTGTTTTTCATTTCTTTTGTCATTTCCATTTATATTTCAGTAGCATTTGGACTCAAATCGAGCTCAAATGAGCTCACAAAACCCTTCAATCTCTCCAAAAATCTGGCCCATCAATTCAAACCCTCGAATTCAACTGATCCAGATGCTTCATTATCGAAATATGTGGTTATAATCTCCGGAAACGCAACGATTTCAAGCGAAAACAGAACATTCGAGATGGGATTTTTCAGCACCAACGATGAATCAAAAGTATATTTGGGGATTTGGTACTCTTCAATCCCTACACCAACATACGTTTGGGTCGCCAATCGCGAAAACCCAGTTCAAAGTTTAGCTTCTGCGTTACTGGTAGTTACTGCCGAGGGAAAATTAGCCGTTTTAGATTCAGCTACAGAATCAGCTCACAAGGTAGTATGGAAAACTGGTAATGAGATCAATGGGAAAAATTTGAAGCTTTTAGAGCAAGGGAATTTGGTGTTTTTAACATCTAGAGGTGAGATTGTGTGGAGCAGTTTCGATTTTCCGACGGACACGTGGTTGCCGGGGATGAACTTGACGGAAGGGAAGTCGCTGACGTGTTGGAAGAGCTCGAACGATCCGGCGCCGGGAAAGTACTCGCTCCGGCTTTCGCAGGATTACGGTGAGATTGTTCTTTCATTTGATAATACTGTTGATTACTGGTCCACCGGAGAATGGACAGGAAATTCATTTACCGATGTGCCGGAAATGATGATACCGTATATATATAGGTTCAATTTTGTGGCACCGCGGACCCCAACGGCGTCTTTTGGGTACACGGAGACCACGGTGGAGGGCGGTATTAAACCGCCCCTGACCCGGTTCTGCGTGGAATCTACCGGGCAGTTGAGGCAGTTTACGTGGTCCCCACAAACGGAGAACTGGAATATGTTTTGGTCACGGCCTGAGAATTTTTGTAAAGTGTATGGATTATGTGGGAATTATGCATTCTGTAATGGCATTTTGCTGAATCCTTGCAAGTGTTTACCGGGTTTTACGCCGGTGGACGGTGTTTCTTGGGATGCCCGAGGTTTTTCCGGTGGTTGTCACCGGGAGAGTGATAATGGTTGTAATAGTAATGATGAATTTGATGACGTTGGGGCTGTGACTTTTGACGGAGCAAAACGAGATTCGTTTACGGCAACTAGGCTGGAGTGTGAAAGAAAATGTTTGAGTAATTGTTCTTGTATTGGTTTACATCACAATGTGAAGAGTAATCTTTGTAAGAATATATATGGGTCAATGTTGAATATTCGAAATCTTAGTTCTGAGAGCACCATTGATGAGACACTTTATGTAAGGGTGCAAAGAGGAGGTATGGTAAAAAAGAATAAGAAGAAATTATTTGTTTTGGTTGGCGTAATTTGTGGGATTATATCAGTTTTGATCATTTTGGTTGTTTCTTTGTTGATTTTGAGGAAGAAAGTGATTAGGAGAAGGAAAGAAGAGGAAGAAACTGTATATGCTGTGACAAATTTGAAGGTGTTTTCTTACAAAGAGCTTCATGCTGCAACTAGGGGGTTCTCGGAGAAGCTTGGCCATGGCGGGTTTGGAGCAGTCTTTCGCGGTCAAGTATCTGATTCTCCTTCGCCTGTGGCGGTGAAAAGGCTAGAAAGACCTGGGAGTGGCGAGAAAGAGTTTCGAGCAGAGGTATGCACAATTGGAAACATTCAACATGTTAATCTTGTTAGATTAAGGGGATTTTGTTCTGAAAATTTGCATAGGCTTCTTGTTTATGATTACATGCCAAATGGTCCTCTCAGTGTTTATTTAAAAAAAGATGGTCTGAATTTGAGTTGGGAAGATAGATTTCGTGTAGCAATGGGGACTGCTAAAGGGATTGCTTATTTACATGAGGAATGCAGAAATTGTATCATACATTGTGATATTAAGCCTGAAAATATTCTTTTAGATGAAGATTTCTCAGCAAAGGTTTCGGATTTTGGATTAGCAAAGCTAATTGGACGCGACTTTAGTCGTGTATTAGCCACCATGAGGGGTACATGGGGCTATGTTGCACCAGAATGGATCTCTGGAGTGGCAATCAGCACAAAGGCTGATGTATATAGCTATGGAATGACTTTGTTAGAATTAATAGGAGGCCGGAGGAATGTGGAGGGACCTCCTTCAGCTGGTGGACGTGGTGGAACAGGAGAGAAGTGGTTTTTTCCGCCATGGGCAGCACGACATATAATTGATGGAAACGTGGCGGCTGTGGTGGATGAGAGGCTTGGTGGCTTGTATAATGAAGTGGAGGCAATGCGTTTGGGATTGGTGGCAATATGGTGTATACAGGATGAAGAGGCACTAAGGCCTACAATGGGAATGGTGGTGAAAATGTTGGAAGGTGTGGTGGAAGTGAGTGTCCCGCCGCCACCAAAGCTGCTTCAAGCATTGGTTTCCGGTGAATCATTCCCTGGGGTCGGGACAGATTCCGGCGACAGAATATCGACTGCCGCGGGTGGTCATTCTGATGTTGATGTACAGTTGTCCGGAGCTTCAAGGAATTCTATATCCTCTCTCACTAAGGCCTCACTCGGGTAGTCTTGTGTGGAACTTTAACTAACGTGTTTGGCAAGGAAATTGACTCCATTGTATTGAATTTCAAATTTACAGTGCTTTGGAAATCATGGCTTTCCTTCTTTTGTCCATTTTCCTCTCAAATTTGATTGATATGAAAAGTCCCTTGGACACGAGGAATCAAATTCTAATATACTACTACGTACTACCTCCGGCTTAACATTAAACTCCTCTATTGATTTTAATTTTTTTGTGGGTCAAATTTATTATTTTTTAAATTAACATATCTTATTATTCTTTTATATATATACAAAAAATAAATAAATAAATATATATATATATATATATATATATATATATATATATATATATATATTATAAATTATATAAAATTTAATACTAATCTTAATATTTATTTTTTTAAAAAAAATTTAAATATATATGTTTAATTAATAATTTTAAAAATAATTAATTTGACCATAAAAATCAATAAAATATTTATATCATGGGACGGAACGAGTATTATTTAGTGAGAATCTATTTTTTTTTGTTTTAAGCTATGTTTGTTTGAAAAAAAATGTACAGAATTGGACAATTTATCTTACTTTAATACTACTTTACATTATTTAATCATTTGGCGATGAATTATTAGTCTCATAAAATTATTTAATAGTTTAAAATGATGGAGACTATTAATCTCATATTCATCATCGGATTATATAATTCTTCATAAATAACTTTAAGAATTTTAAAAAATAGTCCATATGACTATTTAAAGGATTATTAATCCTCAATCATAAAATAAAATAATATTAAATAATATTAAATTAATACAAATAATTTAATCCCAAATATATTTTTTTTAAACAAGCATATCCCTAAAAAAAATATTTCTTTTTTTGGCATTGTTAAACAGCATAATTACTAGCGTATTTAGTCATAATAGGAGGCTTTAATGAGAGAAGGGTCTTGTTCAAGTTTCATGAGCTACAAGGCTGTAAGAGGTGTAACTAGAGAGCAAAAGGCCAATAGATTTACGTTCAATGATGTTTTGGTTTTTTAAAAATGATACTTTTTATTACAAAATAATATTTGATACTGATCACTTATAACTATCAAACTCATTCATATACGGCAAAGTCTTAATTAATTAAAATTTAACACATTATTTTATATTTACTTTTTTGTATTCATGTTTTGCACTATAGAATTATTCGATACAAATCAACGACTTTAAATCAAATTACCCATTACGAAAAGAGAGTTAGAATTATTTAAGAATTAATTTAGAAAGAAACTAGTTATTTCTACCAGCTAAATTTGATAGTTCAACAACCAAAATTTGAATTTTTATGAGATTTCAATCATATAAATGTAGATATTCATTTGTCACGCCTGGAAAGCGGGAAAGTAACATTCGACAAGGACATGTTTAGAATAATAAGTGGATAAGTGGATGGGTGGGTGGGTGGGTGGGTGGGTGGGTGGTGGTACCCAATTTTAAGCAAAACGATAGCAATATGATTATTATTTAGGTAAGTACGACTTGTGGACGAAATATTTTTGAAACTTAATTCTTTTTATCAAAAATATATATTTTACTTTTTTTATTTATTATGAAAGTTAAATTTATAACCTTAAAATACAAATATTTGATTCGTGATAACTACGAGAGTAATTTTTTTTAATTATTAATATAGTTTAACTGTGTTACATTAAGTATGATAATTTTAACTGGAATTAAATGAATTTATACGAATTTTAAATTTAGAAATTTTTTAAATTAATTTTTTTTTAAAATTTTCAGTATTAATACATTTAAAAATATCTACCTTTGACCGGGCTATGCAAGTGAAGGCAAACTCACGAACTTGACAAAAGTTTTCAACCCTATAATATAAATATAAAAGAAGTAATACTACTCCCAATTTAAAGCATTAGTTATTGAAAAATTAATATCCGTCTTCTTCTTCCACCTTTACATGCATGGTGGGGTTGGACTCCCTCTCGTCCAAGAAATATTGCGATTATGTCAACAAAATATAAATTCTATAATTGTTTTTCATTGCCAAAATAATTAGTTTTCACAAAATCATAATAATTAATTTTAAGAAAAGGGTAGTCATTTCTATAGCATGAATTCATGTCAATCCGTTATAATAAATGGTTCTTATGCTATTAAAATTTTATTTATTCATCTTTTAATGAAGTTTGACTGATTTTTAATATTATAATAATAATAATGTACTTAATTATGAAATTATATTATATTTAGTAAAAAGTGAAGCTTTCAAAAAATAATTAAATTAAATTAATATATGTAAATGATTCATTCATCAAATATGTATACAATATGAGTTTAACATAATTTAAAATTTCTATCAAATGATCGGACCTTAGCATTACAAAACTTCATACAAATGTACACAAGATAAAAATCGAAATCTTGCCGTAAGAAAACTTAAACTCTAGTAATTAGTTTGATAGTTGTGAGTTTAGTGATTTTATGACTTGAATTCAATAGTTCAAAACATAAACGAGTTTTTATAGTCTCAAACATAGTAAACTATGACTTTATTTGACATGTCAATTTGCAACTTAACATCCTAGTCAACAAACCATTGTTAAATGATTCTATATTTGTGCCATTCTTACAAAACCCTAAATTTACTCGTCAAGAAAGTCCTTTTATTAGAACCTCCATCACCCCACAAGAAGAAGATTTTTAAAGAGGAAAAAAATATTGGGTTTACAAAAAAATGGAAAACTACACACAGCAAAATATTAGGATATTTCACATGAATCGTACATCAAATAAATTCAAGGCTGTAGATGGGTTAATAAGTATAGTATAATATGTTAACCTTTTAGGTAAGGAAGTGATCTAATATGTTTATTGGACCAGTTTACACAATTGTGCGCTGCATTAGTGATGACTTGATGTAAGATGGATTGTTAAATTCATTACAAGTGGTATTAGAGTCTATGGTTCTATGGGCCCAAGTATCAAGTTAATTGACAATTTATGGTGGAGCATTCACAGGCTACGTGTTACTCTTTCTGCGAAGTGAAACAAATATAGAGTTGAGGCAGATGAAATAAAAGGAGATCACTTACGCATTTGTCACTATGCGTTAAAGTATGATTTGAGTTGGCTCAAGATTACTCTAAAAAGCCATTTAGGGTAGAAGATTCACAAGAGGCAAGGTTGTAGTCAAGCTTGACTTTTAAAGGAACTCAAAAGAATGTGTGCTCAAACTCTAGTATGATACTTGTGATGGGTATTCAAGTGAAAGGTGAAGATTGTTAGAGTTTTCACATGAATCCCACATTTCACATCACATAAATTCAAGAGTGTATATGAGTTAATAAGTATAGTGGAGCCATTAGATAAATTTAAGAACGTCGATGGGTTAACAAGTATATTGGAATCTCAAAGTTAAAATTTTAAAAAAGAAATTGATGTGAGATGAGATGAATTATTCAATTGTGCTACACAAAAGTCCCTTTTCATTCTCTGTTGTGAATTTCTTACTTCAAGTTTCCTTTTTTGTGTGTAAAACTGTATATATGGATGAAATGATAGGGTCTGAATTCACAATCCATTCCTGTAGCTTGTTTTGAAACTCTTTTCTAAAGTGAGTTTTGTTTGGATCTTTATCAAAATGGTATAAGATTAAACGGTTGTTCAATCTGTGGGAGTCGTTGTGTTTGACCTTTATTTCCAATGCTAGGAAGTGGGCGATCGGTGAATTTGTCCAAATTATACCGATTAGTTAGTGAGAGAAAAGGGTGGGTATGATGTTGTCACTGAAAATGGATTGTGGGATTCTGTGGCTAAAGAATTCGGGTTGGATTCCGGTATTGCTTCATCTTTGAAGCTGATTTACCCCCAGTATTTAGATGCACTGCATAAATGGCTGCAAAGAAATGTCAAGGATAAAGACTCAAAAGTTGGATTAGTAAATAATGAACAAGTCTACACACACAACAACCAAGCATTATATAGTCTACATCAAATACTACATCCATTTATACTATTACAAAGTTGGGCATGTCACGGATTTTAATGTCATAACCCACTTTTTAATAGTGTAGATGAATATAGTGTTTAGTTGTTGTGTGTTTAATAGCGTAGATGAATCAGAGTGTATTTGTTACAGACCTGAAGTAAAGGGGTCTCTTCTGAAATTTCTGGTAAGAAGAAAGATGAAGAGCACAGCATAGGGATTTAGAGGAGAGTAAATTGGATTTATTCTTAGATGCAGAATGTTATTGGTATGTGTGTTATAATTTTGGTTATAATTGGACTCTGCTATAGTTCTTTAGGGTTGGGTGTATCAAACTGCTCAATAGTTGGAAGTGTTATAGTATTAGCCATTTAGTGTATCAAGTTGCTTACTCTGTCTACTTTTTCTATTAGTAATGTCAATACAATTAACTATAAGTTAATCAAAACAGCTTTTAATTAAGTCTTTGTTGTTATAAATGTTGTGTGAACCGAATCCATCATCTCCACAACATCATACTTTGGCAGTTGCATCCAACTAGACTATATATATATATATATATATATATATCCATATTGAGTTATGTCGCTGTTGTTGTTTACATTGGCAAGAACAAGTCATTTGGATTTGGTTTGTTGTAAAAGGAGGCAATTTAGGACAAACAAACTGGAGTCTAGATAGATAAGGACTAGATATCTATTAGTGTTGTTTATGATGGAGAAAGGGACCGCATTGGATTTGGACGACAAGATTTATGTCGCTGCGAATTCCCAGGTTCTTTTGAATGTGTCAAATTTCATGTTGCTGAGAAAAGGATTAGAGTAAAGCTTGAATTAGGCTTTGCCTTCTACCATTGGCACATTGACAAGACACTCTCTTGGGCTCAAGCAGAAGAAAAGAAATTCAAGGCTATAGTGAGGTCAAACCACCCTCCTCAAGATTAAGTGTTACTGGGATAAAATACATAAGCTTTTCCCTTACAGAAGTAGGGAGCAATTGGTGAGCTACTACTTCAATGTCTTTCTTCTCCGGCGAAGAGGTCACCAGAATAGGTCCACTCCAAGTGAAATTGACAGTGACGACGATGAACCGGAGATTGAATCAGCAAATGATTGCATTAAACAAGGATTATTAAAGTCCCCTGGCTCCATTTATTGTTCTCCAAATAAAGCGCATTTGAATTTCATAGAGCATGCAGAAGGCGGACTAGTTTCGAGGCCTTGTCCGGAGATGTAAATTGCAGCTAATTTCGTGGTTTCTCTGCGCTGCTTTTTTTCAAAGGAAATGAATGATTAGGGGTAAACAGCATGAGACAATGAGATGACATGTATGTAGATGGAAGCAGCAGATAGTTATGGGGGGTATACTTTATTTGCTCCAACACCTAGTTGCAAGTACTTTTTTTTTTTTGTTAATACTATTTAGCTCATACCTCATTGTCATTTATGTAGAATGGCTGTCCCTAGACCAGTATATGATGCATAGATGCATATAAGAAAAGTCTAATATGTAATCAAGGTGTACCTTTTCTTTTCTTCCGGCAGTGAAGGATACATATTTTTGATGTTGTCAACTTGTGATGGTGTTCTGAGTATCCTGAACCAAATTTCTTCTTACATCTATGTCCAATTTGCTGTATGCAAGCCTTTTGTTGGAATTTTATGGTTTTGTGCTGATTTTTCTTCTTCTTCTTCTAGATATGTACTAAAGTATTTTCCTTAAGACCCTTTTTTGTGAGGGGTTATTTATTTGAATGCCTAAAAAGAGAAATTACTATATCCTGACAAATTTATGACAAAATTAAATTGCAATTAACGTGAAACTTTAAGCAATAAGATAAAATAAATTATGTTAAGTTTATTTTTAATTCTTATATATTCCATGTATACAACTACGTCCGTATTTATTATGTAGAGTCGCCTATTATATACACTTTCGACTGAAATAGTCTATGCTGTCCTCAAGTAAAATGATAAAGAAAAGCTTGTGAACTTGACCTTATGATAAAGAAGAGGAAATGAATTTGTAAATGTTTTCCTCCTGAAATTATATGCATAGTAATCACATGAACTGGAACTAAGGGAATATTTTAGGCTTTATACCCAATTTCAAGAATTCAAACAGGGTATTACGGCCTTACTTTAGCGTAACATTGGCTCAATTAGACATGACAAAAATAGTCCAAGTCTGCGGGCCGGCTCGTCCCATTAAAAAAAAAATGAACTACAGACTTCTATTTTTCACTCTAAAAAAAGTAGACTATTTTGGTCCGGCCCGTGACCTAAATTATTATTATTATTATTTTAAAAAAAAAAATACATCAACAAATAATTTAATTCATTAATCGTTTAGATCAATTTATGGATCAAAACTTCTATTCATTTGTTCAAAATACTATTATCTCTAAACATATGACTATTAGATATAAAAGAATTTAAATAAGACAAAATTTAAAATATTATTGATTATCAGATGTTAATAAAAAATAATAATTAATTATATTTTTATATACTTACACATAACAAAATACGTTACATGTATAATCAAATAATTATCACTATATAAATACATACATGTGTAATGTGTTTGTTGTATTATTCTTGCATTTTTTTACAATTAGTCACTTGGTATTTAATTATAATTATTAGTTTTATATATTTAATCAAATAAATAATACTCACAATAGTTTATAAAGTTAAAATTATTTCTTAATTAAACATAAATTTTTCAATATTTTTGTTAATAAGTATATTTTTATTAAATAAAACAAATTGCATGCTATACTCAATAGTCCAAAATTAAAATATCATATTATACATCATAAAAAAAATAATAATTAATTAATCAAATGGCCTGCAGGCCAGCCCTATCCGACCGGTCTGAGCCACGCACCGAAGATTTTTGGTCCAAAAAACCTGAGCTATTTTGACGTGTCCCATTTGCCAGGTCTAGGCTCAACCCATCAAGTTACCTATAAGAAAACACATTGCGTGATCATGTGAATAAGAATTGTCATTTGATGGATCCGGCTGTTTGGTGTCAATTTAAGGAAGAATGACTTCTAATTAAAGTTTAATAAAAACTTGAAAATTGGTTTAGTGGTGTATTTGATGTTTGATCTCTGATTTATTAACGATCAAGTTAAAAATGTTCTTAATTTGGTCAAGCACCCGGTTAAAAAGAAAATTATTTATGAAATCGTGCTTAGTGAACTCTCGATCTTAAATTTTCTATTGATTTAAAAATTAAAAAAAAAAACATAACATTACAAATGAGGTTTTCTTTCAAATTTATTTTACAAGCCCTTAAGCTTATATTAACTTGGATTATGACTTAAAATTAACAACAAACTAGTTTTCCAAAACCTATATCAAATTTAACATGTGGGGTGGACTAGGATCAAACTTGGATTAATCCTTACCCACCATAGTCATGTGATAATTATTTGATGTTTGTCATGGACTTATAATTGAATTTACCAATCATGGTAATTATATAATTACAAGTATGCATATCTTTTTAGTAATAAAGTGCCCATCATGAGGTGGCCAGGCCTTATGATCTATCCACATTTAATATATTATACAGTCTTCAAAATGGAAGGTCCATATTAGACTGAGGTGTATTCCAGATTATTTCTGAGTGGGTGATGATAATAAAAACTATATTTTCTGATATGCATACATATTTAGGTGAAAACATGGATATATACATAAAATATAAGAGCAACTCATTAAAAATCTAATTTTTTTTTTAAAAGATAGCTTATCTTCTTGAGAAATGATACACTCACTTGTATATTTATAATTTTAAAAAATTATTTTGCTAATATTTTTAAGAATATAACTAAAAATTATTTTTAAAATATCTTGATTAATATTTTTTAGAAGAGAACTAAAAATTATTTACTCTTTGTAGAGAGTATTATTAATGATAATTTATAGTGACGATTTCATTATTTAACCATTGCATCGACTAAAATTACATTGTTTCTAGTTGATGTTACAAACAACTAGATCCAACAATTCCATCTATATATGTGACAATCTTTTGAATGGAAAGAAATGATATATATATATATATATATATATATATATATATATATATATATATATATATATATATGGGCATAAATTAAAATTTAATTAAATCTAGGTTGAGTTATACATTTATATAATATATAAAAGTAGTAACTGAGAGTTTCTTCTCACAAAATAGAAGACTCTCGTAGTCTCTAATGTTTTTGTTTCTTCTAGCAAATAGAAAGTAAATACAATAAACATATATTCCTTTTTTAAAATTCTTCTCAAACTAAATCTCCTTTTTTGTTAAATTAAATTAAACTAATAAATACTATAAACTCGTACAAGCCTATGTTATTTAATTTGTTAATCTCAATCACTTTATTCATACAGATACTTGAACGAAATTTAATTTACATTGTTGATTTATTGTACGTAGAATTTTCTCTAAATTCATGAAATTATTATTATTATTATTATTATTATTATTATTATTATTATTATTATTATTATTTATTAATATTAATTTGTTTATAGAATTAAGGATGCCATGCAACAAATTTTACATGTAGACACATTATCTGGTAAATATCTTGACGACAAGCATGCTAGCTTCTGAAACATGTAAAAGCTTGTTAAATATTACTATTATTTTGTTAAACCTATTCTTTTCGCATTATAATTATTAATAATTGAAATATTATGATAGTATTAATATTATAATATGAAATACTAATATTAATTCAAATATTATTGAATATTATTAATAATAATTAGTATTAATATTTAGGGTTTATACGATTAGTAATAATGTTCCAATTAGTATGATATTATTTGTTTTCTTTAGTTATATAGATTTTAGCATTGCACGGGTATATATTGCAAGTCTGCTTTTTCTTTTGGTACAAATTGAAAAAGAAAAGAAAAAAAATCCATTAGATGCATTTGGGACACTCAATTTTGTACACTCGAATGTTTTTAGTTTGTGAGAAAGAACGAGGGAAGGAGGAGTCATTAATGATATTGACGACGACGACTACAATAATAATAATAATAATAATATCAAATAATATTATTAATATTAGTACTAAATATCATAAATAGTATTAATAATATTCAATAACATTTGAATTAATATTGATATTATTATTTGGCATTAAATATTATTGAATATTTTTTAATATTATTGTTGTCTAATATTATATATATTACTGCGTATATAATTATATTTTTTATGATTGTCGTATCGTTTGCACGAGTATTCTTATCATGAGAGCGAACGTGAGAGTTTTGTTCATATATTCTTTTGTATGGAGTAATTTATTGATTCTTTGAATTTGAGATATGTGTTAAATTTTTCTAAATTTGATTTCAGAGTTCGAAGATAAATAAATATAAAGATGATGTCTGTAATGTCAAGATATGAATTGTTAAAAAAATCAAGGTTTCTATTTTATATTGATTTTTTTGTTGTTTAATAGACTTAATTTGCTTCTTTACTTATTTTAGTTTTTTAGATATTGAATATTAAACATATATCTAATTTTGCTATCCCATACTTTTTATTTTTTTATTTTTTATAAAGTAGAGTTTCTCGATCTTACAACCAGACTTTCAACGGAATTTGAACTCAGAATTTTCGAATTTACGACTGATCTCTTGCTCTCCCCTTAATCACTAAAGCATGCATTGGAGTTTATCCCATACTTTTTAGTAATGTTAATTTTTATTATTTAGATATTATTTCTTATTTGAGGTTCTGATGGAGTTTGCAACAAATGTGGCATTATATTGATAATAATATCAAATTGATGTTATGATTTTGCAGCATATCTTCTATTTTATCTATTCTAAAATTAGCGACATATTTTAATTATTATTCGCTTCAAAATTAGAAATAAGTTTCTTTAGAATTGGATTATAATAAAATACTTCCTGCATCCCAAATTATAGAATATATATTAAATTTTTAAAATTAATTTAAAATATTTTCAAACTTCAACTTAAAAAGATTCATCAGAAGTTACAAAATAATAAATATTATAATTTGTAATTATTTTTTAGAAAGCATGCAATATTCATAATTATATTGGTTAAAATTAGGTGCATTTATATGAATTTGGAGTTTAAAGATATCTTAAATTGATTTCAAAAATTCAATAATAATATACTTTATCCATTTTGAATTATAAAATTATTATTAATTTTTGAAAGTTAATCAATAATTTATTAAAAATTATAAAATAATAAATCTTATAATAAATAATATTTTTTAAATAATTTGTGATAGTCATTGTGACGCCCCCAAATCTGGGCCCATACAGCCCAAACTTGAGTCCTCAAAAGACTACAACAAAATTATTACAAGGTATAACAACGTTCAACAATACAGTGCATAATAATACACAACTAAGTCTTCATTATTATTATCACACTATTTTACAACGCGTGAAGACTACGATAGCTATTCCTCAGACTCTCACTCTATTCCCCGGTTAGACCCAGCTACGTTCTCATCTCCTATTGAAAAACAATGGAACAAAAGAAAGGGTGAGCTCAAATAGACCAGTAAAGAATATCATGACTAAGATAATGACGAATAAATTATCATTAGCCTTCAACAGTTGAGTTCTTGATATAATACAATAGACTACAAGGTTTAAATCAAAAACTGCAGTTAAATTCTTGAACAATGTTCAGATCAATAATAGCAGCGGAATGAACAATCTATTAAAAGAATAATGCAGACTATAATGTCCACTCGGTTCTCTTTTTAGGAAAAATATCATCTACTTTTATCATCTGAAATACCATTAGTCAAGATAATACATTTCACAGTTCCTGATCATAATCATGCAGATCAACAGTTCATTTTTACACTACGGGCCAAAGACATTCAATATAACACCAACGGTCATGATTATACCAGATTCAGCCTTTGGTCATAATCATACCAAACAACAGTTCAACTTTGCACTACGGGCTAAAGAGAACATTCACTACGTGCCATAAAAGACACCGAACAGATGTATCGCCTTTAACCTAGTATATCGCCTTTAACCTATCATCTGTTCAACAATTATATCACATATGTGCCCCCGGCAACAGATATTCACAACAACTTGATTTTGGATGATTAGAATGATATAAATGATGAACAGGATAAACAATAAGTATCAGAAGTTTACTTTGTACAGATTCAAATAATGTTCAAATTGTCAACATGATGTGGAGTGAAATTCAAAAATGATATTCAAGATCTACAGTTCAGAATAACGGTTACAGTTCAATAGAAAGGTTCTCGTAAATAGGATGATTCAATTGAAATGATGAAGTGCAACTATTATGGAACATATAATATTTTCAGGAATTATAGAAGCAATAGTTCCGTAATAAGTTTTCGATGTAAGTGTACGAAAGAAAATAATATCCCTTACCGTAGCAGGTTTGATTAAGAAAAGGTGAAGGAAATTAATATCCCTTACCATAGTAAGTTTGAATAATGGAAGATGAAAAAGATAGTATCCCTTATAAATATAAAGGAAAATAATATCACTTACGAATATAAAAGAAAATGATATTATAAACGAATATGCAATAAAAGTGTCATGTGATAATTCGTGTAAACAAATTATTTCCACAAGAGACAAATAAGAAATGAATATAAAGAGTAATTCACCAAACATGCGGTAATCCGCGTAGTCAGGTTATTCTCAGAGATTAATAAGGAATGAATACGAAAGGTTATTCACCAACAGGCGGTAATCCGCGCCGTAAGGTTATTCCCACAATTTAATATAAATTGAATACGAAGAGTCATTCACCAAACATGCGGTAATCCGCGCAGTAAGGTTATTCTCATAGATTAATAAGGAATGAATACGAAAGGTTATTCACCAACAGGCGGTAATCCGCGCCGTAAGGTTATTCCCACAATTTAATACATGGAAATAAAAGGCACATCTTATGAGTAAGAAATAAACGATATTATTTTCGAGAATCAAATAATGATAATCCCTTACCTTAATACGTGACTGGATATTGATTTAAATGAGGTTGATTAACTTGCACAGTACACGTACACTTATAGATCTTTACAAATACCCAAGATGACTTAAGCACACTTAGAGAAAACTTACACAAGAAGTATTTAGAGAGAGAGAGAAATAACAAGTAAGGAAGTTTATGAAAAATCTTTAAGTTAATGCCTCTATTTATAACCAAAAATCTTATCATAACCAAAATTTCCTAATTTAATCCAAACCGTTCATTTCAAGATAATGTTTAATCCATACCATTCATTTCATCTTTTAAGATTTCTTTAATCTAAATCATTCATTTAAAGATAATATTTTAATCTACATCATCCATTTCAAATTTTATATTATCTTTAATCTATACCATTCATTTCATCTTTTAAGATTTTCTTAATCTAAACCATTCATTGAAAGATCATCTTTTAATCTACACCATCCTTTTCAAATTCTATATCATCTTTAATCTATACCATTAATTTTATATCACCTAACTTTATATTATAAATAAATAACTTCATCAATTCAATTATTCAACAATAATTCACACTTATTCATTATTATGACTAATTGTTATAAATACAGTGTAGTTGGCTCTCTGAGTTAGATATTAAGTCAATTAATTAATGAAATACAACTGTTTAAATAACACCATAATAGAGATAACAATAATGCAGAAAGTATGTAAAAGAAAGAATACGTTACTGTGTCATGACAATTATTGATTCAATAATGTGAATTACTGTGCATATGTTATTGTGACAATTATCAGTTTAATAATATGAATTATTGTGTATGTAACAATAAAGTCAAATATTGTACGATAACCACTTTATCAGTTTAATAATACGAAACACTGTGCAATGTCGTGTGCTACTGTACAATACCGTATGTTACTTGCAATATCGTATATTACTATTCTTTTACCACCAGATATTTTAACAATTAAAAGTGATAGTATCATTGACCATTTAAAAATTATTTATGTC
This sequence comes from Hedera helix, assembly GCA_947179155.2. Taxonomy (NCBI): domain Eukaryota; kingdom Viridiplantae; phylum Streptophyta; class Magnoliopsida; order Apiales; family Araliaceae; genus Hedera; species Hedera helix. The sequence continues at coordinate 1,896,402 of OX359272.1, forward strand.
ATTTTCTATATCCGACAATTATTCTTTGTGGGGTCCACTAATGATTGGTTCGTACGGCGCCGTCGTACGAATATTCCCCGACAAAACGAATATCCCCGACCAAACGACTATTGTCCGACATAATATAATTTACACATCACATCCTTAACTTTTAACTTTATCAATTTAACCAATTACTGTTTCAGGAAAATATATATGAAGAAAAATTAAATTTTATATTTCATAAAATTCGGGGTCTTACAACCTCCCCTCCTTATGAAATTTTGTAAGACCCCGAATTTTATGAAATATAAAATTTAATTTTTCTTCATATATATTTTTCATGAAACAGTAAATGGTTAAATTGACAAAATTGAAAGTTAAGGATGTTATGTGCAAATTTTATTTTGTCGGACAATATTCTTTTTGTCGGGGAATATTCGGGCCGTACGACGGCGCCGAAATAACTAATTATTGGTGGAGCCCACAACGGAATAATTGTCGGATATAGAAAATGACAGAAGTAACCTTTTTAAATAAAAATAGTCAACGGTGTTAACTGTTAAAATACCGGTGATAAAAGAATAGTAGCATACGGTAATTTATGGTATTTTATTGTGGCACACGGTATTCTACAGTAGCACACGGTATTGCACAGTGTCTCATATAATTGACACCGTAACTGTTACGCATCATTTCATCGATAATTGTCACTGCATAATATTTTATATTATCAAGTCAATAATTGTTGTTGCACTGTTTTTAAAATTATTGAACCTAATAATTGTCACAGTAACATATGCACAGTAATTCACATTATTGAATCAATAATTGTCATTACACAGTAACGTATGCTTTATTTTACATTATTGTTATCTCTATTATGATGTTATTTAAACAGTTGTATTTCATTAATTTATTGACTTGATATCTAAGAACTAACTATACTGTATTTATAACAATTAGTCATAATAATTGAATTGATAAAGTTATTTGTTTATAATATAAAGTTAGGTGATTATTAGGTGATATGAAATGAATGGTGTAGATTAAAGTGTGAATTATTGTTGAATAATTGAATTGATTTGTTTATAATATAAAGTTAGGTGATTATTAGGTAATATGAAATGAATGGTGTAGATTAAAGTGTGAATTATTGTTGAATAATTAAATTGATTTGTTTATAATATAAAGTTAGGTGATTATTAGGTGATATGAAATGAATGGTGTAGATTAAAGATAATATAATATTTGAAATGGATGGTGTAGATTAAAAGATGATCTTTAAATGAATGGTTTAGATTAAATGAATGATAAGATTTTTGGCTATAAATAGAAGCCTTAACTTAAGGATTTTTCATAAACTTCCTTACTTGTTCTTTCTTTCTCTCTCTAAATACTTCTTGTGAAAGTTCTCTCTAAGTGTGCTTAAGTCATCTTGAGTATTTGTGAAGATCTATAAGTATACGTGTACTGTTCAAGTTAATCAACCTCATTTAAATTAATATCCAGTCACGTGTTACGGTAAGGGATACCATCTTTTTCATCTTCCATTATTCAAACGTACTATGGTAAGGGATTATCATTATTTGATTCTCGATAATAATATTGTTTCTTCCTTACTCATAAGACGTGCCTTTTATTTCCATGTATTAAATTGTGGGAATAACCTTACGGAGCGGATTGCCGCCTGTTGGTGAATAACCTTTCGTATTCATTCATTATTAATCTCTGAGAATAACCTTACGGAGCGGATTGCCGCCTGTTTGGTGAATAACTCTTTGTACTCAAATTCTATTAAATTGTGGGAATAACCTTACGGAGCGGATTGCCGCCTGTTGGTGAATAACCTTTCGTATTCATTCATTATTAATCTCTGAGAATAACCTTACGGAGCGGATTGCCGCCTGTTTGGTGAATAACTCTTTGTACTCAAATTCTATTAAATTGTGGGAATAACCTTACGGAGCGGATTGCCGCCTGTTGGTGAATAACCCTTTGTATTAATTTCCTTCACCTTTTGTTAATCAAACCTGCTACGGTAAGGGATATTATTTTCTTTCATACTCCTAAAACGAAATTTATTATGGAACTATTGCTTCTATAATTCCTGAAAATATTATATGTTCCATAATAGTTGAACTTCATTATTTCAACTGAACCTTCCTATTTACGTGAACCTTTCTATTGAATTGTAACCGTTATTCTGAACTGTGGATCTTGAATTTCACTCCACATCATGTTGACAATTTGGACATTATTTGAATCTGTACAAAGTAAACTTCCGATACTTATTGTTATCCTATTTCTTCTGTTCATCATTTATATCATTCTAATCATCCAAAAATCAAGCTGTTGTGAATATCTGTGGCCGGGGGCACAGATGTGATATATTTGTTGAACAGATGATAGGTTAAAGGCGATATAATAGGTTAAAGGCGATACATCTGTTCGGTGTCTTTTATGGCACGTGGTGAATGTTCTCTTTGGCCCGTAGTGCAAAGATGAACTGTTGTTTGGTATGATTATGACCAAAGGCTGAATCTGGTATAATCATGACCGTTGGTGCTATATTGAATATCTTTGGTCCGTAGTACAAAGATGAACTGTTGATGTGCATGATTATGATCAGGAACTGTGAATTTGTATTATCTTGACTAATGATATTTCAGATAATAAAAGTTGATGATGTTTTTCCTAAAAAGAGAACCGAGTGGACATTATAGTCTGCATTATTCTTCTAATAGATTGCTCATTCCGCTGCTATTATTGATCTGAACATTGTTTAAGAATTTAACTGCAGTTTTTGATATAAACCTTGTAGTCTATTGTATTCTATCAAGAACTCAGCTGTTGAAGACTAATGATAATTTATTCGTCATTATCTTAGTCATGATATTCTTTACTGGGCTATTTGAGCTCACCCTTCTTTTGTTCCATTGTTTTTCAACAGGAAATGAAAACATAACAGGGTCTAGCCGGGGAATGGAGTGAGGGTCCGAGGAATAGCTGTCATAGTCTTCACGTTTTGTAAAATAGTGTGGCAATAATAGTGAAGACTTAGTTGTGTATTATTATACACTGTATTGTTGTACGTTGTGCTTTGTTGTAATAATTTTGTTGTAGTATTTTGACGACTCAAGTTTGGGCTGTGTGGGCCCAGATTTGGGGGCGTCACAGTTGGTATCAGAGCCATATAACGAAGAGCCCCGAGCCTCTCGCTGGTGACTTCCTAGGGAAAGGGGATGCACCGAAGCCAGACTCTCCGTAGGGGACGCCTATAGTACAGGTGGCAAACTGATAGGTACCATTGTGAGGTGCTGTCCCTATGGTGGGATGAGAGTCACAGTTGGCATCAGAGCTTAGGGATATGGTCTTTAATGGAGATCTGGGGTAGAACTAGGAGGGGAGAGACGAATAGAATCAATCACTAGTGTGTCCTACCTAAATTAGATTTTATTATCTAATGAGTTGATTTGAATATAGGGACATGAAGTGATGAGTCAGTTTATTTGAACTAACAATTATTTTGTGACCACAGTTATGTATCCTTACCTCTTCGAAATGCCAGGTACGTCAATTTCGGGGACGAAATTTCATAAGGAGGGGAGGTTGTAAGACCCCGAATTTTATGAAATATAAAATTTAATTTTTCTTCATATATATTTTTCATGAAACAGTAAATGGTTAAATTGACAAAATTGAAAGTTAAGGATGTTATGTGCAAATTTTATTTTGTCGGACAATATTCTTTTTGTCGGGGAATATTCGGGCCGTACGACGGCGCCGAAATAACTAATTATTGGTGGAGCCCACAACGGAATAATTGTCGGATATAGAAAATGACAGAAGTAACCTTTTTAAATAAAAATAGTCAACGGTGTTAACTGTTAAAATACCGGTGATAAAAGAATAGTAGCATACGGTAATTTATGGTATTTTATTGTGGCACACGGTATTCTACAGTAGCACACGGTATTGCACAGTGTCTCATATAATTGACACCGTAACTGTTACGCATCATTTCATCGATAATTGTCACTGCATAATATTTTATATTATCAAGTCAATAATTGTTGTTGCACTGTTTTTAAAATTATTGAACCTAATAATTGTCACAGTAACATATGCACAGTAATTCACATTATTGAATCAATAATTGTCATTACACAGTAACGTATGCTTTATTTTACATTATTGTTATCTCTATTATGATGTTATTTAAACAGTTGTATTTCATTAATTTATTGACTTGATATCTAAGAACTAACTATACTGTATTTATAACAATTAGTCATAATAATTGAATTGATAAAGTTATTTGTTTATAATATAAAGTTAGGTGATTATTAGGTGATATGAAATGAATGGTGTAGATTAAAGTGTGAATTATTGTTGAATAATTGAATTGATTTGTTTATAATATAAAGTTAGGTGATTATTAGGTAATATGAAATGAATGGTGTAGATTAAAGTGTGAATTATTGTTGAATAATTAAATTGATTTGTTTATAATATAAAGTTAGGTGATTATTAGGTGATATGAAATGAATGGTGTAGATTAAAGATAATATAATATTTGAAATGGATGGTGTAGATTAAAAGATGATCTTTAAATGAATGGTTTAGATTAAATGAATGATAAGATTTTTGGCTATAAATAGAAGCCTTAACTTAAGGATTTTTCATAAACTTCCTTACTTGTTCTTTCTTTCTCTCTCTAAATACTTCTTGTGAAAGTTCTCTCTAAGTGTGCTTAAGTCATCTTGAGTATTTGTGAAGATCTATAAGTATACGTGTACTGTTCAAGTTAATCAACCTCATTTAAATCAATATCCAGTCACGTGTTACGGTAAGGGATACCATCTTTTTCATCTTTCATTATTCAAACGTACTATGGTAAGAGATTATCATTATTTGATTCTCGATAATAATATTGTTTCTTCCTTACTCATAAGACGTGCCTTTTATTTCCATGTATTAAATTGTGGGAATAACCTTACGGAGCGGATTGCCGCCTGTTGGTGAATAACCTTTCGTATTCATTCATTATTAATCTCTGAGAATAACCTTACGGAGCGGATTGCCGCCTGTTTGGTGAATAACTCTTTGTACTCAAATTCTATTAAATTGTGGGAATAACCTTACGGAGCGGATTGCCGCCTGTTGGTGAATAACCTTTCGTATTCATTCATTATTAATCTCTGAGAATAACCTTACGGAGCGGATTGCCGCCTGTTTGGTGAATAACTCTTTGTACTCAAATTCTATTAAATTGTGGGAATAACCTTACGGAGCGGATTGCCGCCTGTTGGTGAATAACCCTTTGTATTAATTTCCTTCACCTTTTGTTAATCAAACCTGCTACGGTAAGGGATATTATTTTCTTTCATACTCCTAAAACGAAATTTATTATGGAACTATTGCTTCTATAATTCCTGAAAATATTATATGTTCCATAATAGTTGAACTTCATTATTTCAACTGAACCTTCCTATTTACGTGAACCTTTCTATTGAATTGTAACCGTTATTCTGAACTGTGGATCTTGAATTTCACTCCACATCATGTTGACAATTTGGACATTATTTGAATCTGTACAAAGTAAACTTCCGATACTTATTGTTATCCTATTTCTTCTGTTCATCATTTATATCATTCTAATCATCCAAAAATCAAGCTGTTGTGAATATCTGTGGCCGGGGGCACAGATGTGATATATTTGTTGAACAGATGATAGGTTAAAGGCGATATAATAGGTTAAAGGCGATACATCTGTTCGGTGTCTTTTATGGCACGTGGTGAATGTTCTCTTTGGCCCGTAGTGCAAAGATGAACTGTTGTTTGGTATGATTATGACCAAAGGCTGAATCTGGTATAATCATGACCGTTGGTGCTATATTGAATATCTTTGGTCCGTAGTACAAAGATGAACTGTTGATGTGCATGATTATGATCAGGAACTGTGAATTTGTATTATCTTGACTAATGATATTTCAGATAATAAAAGTTGATGATGTTTTTCCTAAAAAGAGAACCGAGTGGACATTATAGTCTGCATTATTCTTCTAATAGATTGCTCATTCCGCTGCTATTATTGATCTGAACATTGTTTAAGAATTTAACTGCAGTTTTTGATATAAACCTTGTAGTCTATTGTATTCTATCAAGAACTCAGCTGTTGAAGACTAATGATAATTTATTCGTCATTATCTTAGTCATGATATTCTTTACTGGGCTATTTGAGCTCACCCTTCTTTTGTTCCATTGTTTTTCAACAGGAAATGAAAACATAACAGGGTCTAGCCGGGGAATGGAGTGAGGGTCCGAGGAATAGCTGTCATAGTCTTCACGTTTTGTAAAATAGTGTGGCAATAATAGTGAAGACTTAGTTGTGTATTATTATACACTGTATTGTTGTACGTTGTGCTTTGTTGTAATAATTTTGTTGTAGTATTTTGACGACTCAAGTTTGGGCTGTGTGGGCCCAGATTTGGGGGCGTCACAAATTTCGTTCCCGAAATTGACGTACTTGGCATATCGAAGAGGTAAGGATACTTAGATTTTATCTCAGATTCTAGCTCCCAGGTCATTTCCTCAATATCTTGGTTCCTCCATAAAACCTTAACTTGAGGTATAACCTTTGAGCGTAGGATCTGCTCCTTCTTATTTAGGATTTGAACAGGTACCTCCTCGTATGTTAAATCATCTGCTATAACGTCTGGTTCTAACTCAATGACGTGGTTTGGGTCCTTCACATATTTACGTAACATAGATATGTGAAAAACGTTATGGATGCGAGACATACTTGGTGGTAGGGCTAGTCTGTAGGTTACGGTTCCTATTCGATCGAGGATTTCAAATGGGCCAATAAATCGAGGGTTGAGCTTTCCTCTCTTTCCGAATCTCGTAACCCCTTTCCATGGAGAAACACGTAAGAATACATGATCTCCGACGTTGAAACTTTCGTCTCTCCGATGAAGATCAACATAACTCTTTTGTCGTTCTTGTGCGGTCTGTATTCGTTGTCGGATTATTTGGATCTTTTCTGTTGTCAAGCGTACCAACTCGGGTCCCAACAATTTTGCTTCTCCTACCTCATTCCAACATACTGGAGAGCGACACTTCCTTCCATACAAAGCCTCGAATGGAGCCATGTCTATGCTTGCTTGGTAACTGTTGTTGTAAGAAAATTCCACCAATGGCAAATACTTATCCCAACTTCCTTTGAAGTCTAGTACACAACGTCTCAAAAGATCTTCGAGGGTCTGGATCGTCCTTTCCGATTGTCCGTCCGTTTGAGGATGGTATGCAGAACTAAAACGTAGTTCAATGCCTATAGCTTTTTGTAGACTGATCAAAAAGCGTAAAGTGAATCTAGGATCTCGATCAGAAACTATGGAAACTGGCATGCCATGCAATCTCACAATCTCATTTATGTACATACCGGCAAGACGTTCAAGTGAAAAGTTTTCTCGTATAGGCAAGAAATGAGCGGATTTGGTCAATCTATCTATGATGGCCCAAATTGCATCTAAGCCTTGAGAAACTTTGGGAAGACCCGTCACAAAATCCATATTGATGTGTTCCCACTTCCATTCGGGAACCTCAAGTGGTTGTAATGGACCCTTAGGTACTTGATGCTCTGTCTTGACACGTTGACAAGTTAGGCACCTTGAGATAAATTCTGCAATCTCCCTTTTCATATTGTTCCACCAAAATGTATGTCGAAGATCTCGATACATCTTGGTACTCCCTGGGTGGATTGCAAACGGCGTGTTGTGTGCCTCTATCATGATTTTATGCTTTAATTCAAGATCGTTAGGAACACAGAGTCGAGAGTTAACTCGAAGTATTCCTTTCTCGTTGATTATTGCCTCAGGAATAACACCTTCTTGTACTTTCTTCATTATATTCATCAGCTCCAGATAAGTAGCTTGAGCAGCTTTAATTTTATCGATTAAAGCTGGTTCTACTCGTACGTGCGCAATCTTCAAGTGGGTCATTGGTGTTTTTAGCTCTATCCCCATCTTTTGCAAGTCGTACAAAATACGCTTTTGTGTTGTCAGCAGTGCACTTGTACTCGCATAAGATCTTCTGCTCAAAGCGTCAGCTACAACGTTCGCCTTTCCCGGGTGATACTGGATTGTGTGGTCATAATCCTTCAACAGCTCAAGCCAACGTCGTTGTCACATGTTGAGTTCCTTCTGGGTGAAGAAATACTTGAGAGTTTTATGATCCGTATAGATATCAACTTTTTCTCCGTACAAGTAGTGTCTCCAAATCTTCAACGCGAAAACGACTGCTGCCAACTCTAGATCATGAGTAGGATAATTTTTCTCATAATCTTTGAGTTGTCGAGAGGCATAGGCTATAACCTTTCCATGTTGCATAAGGACACAGCCTAGACCTTTGCCTGAAGCATCGCTGTAGATAACAAATTCTCCTGATCCTGATGGTATGGTCAGAACATGAGCTGAAATAAGTCTCTTCTTGAGTTCTTGAAAACTTTTCTCGCATTCCTCATTCCATACGAATTGTGTACTTTTTCGAGTCAGCTGAGTTAATGGAGTGGCGATTCGAGAAAATCCTTCTACAAATCTCCGATAATAACCAGCTAAGCTCAGAAAACTTCGAACTTCAGTTACTGACCGAGGTTGCTCCCAATTTAATATCGCTTCGATCTTTGCAGGATCAACTGATATTCCCTTACTGGAAATCACATGCCCAAGGAACGTGACTTCCTCAAGCCAAAATTCACACTTCTTCAGCTTGGCATACAACTTGTTCTCACGTAGCTTTTGGAGTATTAATCTCAGGTGTTGTTCATGATTCTCACGACTCTTGGAGTATATGAGAATGTCATCAATAAAGACAACTACAAAATGATACAAATGTTCCTTGAATATCCAGTTCATCATGTCCATGAAAGCTGCAGGAGCATTAGTTAGTCCAAAAGGCATGACTAAGAACTCATAATGCCCATAACGAGTTCTGAAAGCAGTCTTTGGAATGTCCTCAGCTTTAACCTTTAACTGATGATATCCAGAACGGAGATCAATCTTTGAGAAATGTAGAGCACCTTGCAATTGATCAAACATGTCATCAATCCGAGGTAACGGGTACCTATTTTTTATGGTGACATGGTTCAATTCTCGGTAGTCAATGCACAATCTCATACTCCCGCCTTTCTTCTTCACAAATAGAACAGGAGCACCCCAAGGTGATGCACTCGGACGAATGAAACCGGTATCCAACAATTCCTGTAGTTGGACTTTTAACTTTTGAAGTTCAATAGGAGCCATTCGGTATGGAGCTTTGAAAATGGGCTTGGTACCGGGTTTAAGATCAATACAAAATTCAATTTCACGGTTTGGGGGTAAGCCAGGAAGTTCCTCAGGAAAAACGTCAGAAAACTCATTAACAATGGGAATATCATTCAAGTTTGACGTATTTTTGTTCAAATCAGTGACATAAGCCAAAAAGGCTTGACATCCGTTTTTCAATAAACGAATGATTTTATGGCTAGAAATAACAGTTATAGATTTCAATGGTTTAGTTGCTTGAATTTGCATGACAGGTTGATTAGGAATATGAAAACTAATAATCTTATGAAAACAATTAATTTTAGCATGATGGTAGTCAACCAATCAATTCCTAAAATCACATTAAATTCATGCATCTCCAAAGAAATAAGGTCAACAGGTAATGTGAGGTTGTTGATTTGAACTAGGCAAGATTTATAGACAGTAGATGTAATGTCATTTCTCCTAATGGGGTTTCAACTGATAAGTCAAAGTCCAAATTTTCAGGAGTTAAGTTTAAACGCTGAGCACATGCAGGCGAGATAAAAGAATGGGTAGAGCCAGTATCTAACAAAGCGTAGACTTCACGAGAATTTATGAATAGCTTACCGGTTATCACCTCGTTCGAGTTTCGTGCCATTTGGGATGTCACAACAAAAGTTATCCCTTGAACTACATATTTTCCTTTATCTACGCTAGCTTTTGGTATCCTCATTGCAGCTGGACTTGATTTTGTGGCAGGACAAAACCGCGCAACATGACTCTCTTTCCTACAACTGTAGCACTTTTTGGACTGTTGTGTACAGTTTGGGCTGATTTGACCTGCCTGACCATACCTATAGCATCTCACTGGTGGTCGATCTTCTCCCCTTGAAACTGGGGTCGGTGTTGGTACTGGTGCCCTTCCATAATTATTATAGAATCTCTTTCTTTTGAAATTGTTCCCACTGGATTCTCCTATTCTGTTATTCGATGTGGAATTACCACCGAAGTGTTGGTTACCTCCTCGATGGTTCTCGTTCCTGTGGTTGTTGTCATTCCTTTCTCTATGCTGATCATTGACTATTGGCTGCAATGTTTCATCTGTTTGCTCCACCCTTTGAGTCATATCCACAACATCTGAATACAAACTAAATTTATAAGAGCTAAGTTGTTGACGAATTTTGAATCTCAAACCTCGTAGGAACATCCGACTCATTCGTGCTTCGTCATCCACTAGATGGGTGGCAAAGCGAGATAACTCGGCAAACTTAGCTTCATATTGGGAGACTGTCATGTTTCCCTGCTCCAGCTTAATGAATTCCACCTCTTTCATATGGCGGATGCTTTCTGGGAAATACTTCTCGTTAAACAGTTCTTCGAATTTTGTCCAAGACATTTCGAGTGCTGAAGGGTGGATACGTTTTACCGCTTCCCACCAATGGTTCGCCTCACCTCGTAACATAAAAGTGGCAAATGGTACCTTCTAATCATCAGCGCATTGTAAGACGTCAAGTATTTTTGTCGTCTGCTTCAGTCATGCCTCCGCTTTGAGTGGGTCAGGTTTCCCGTGGAATTCAGGTGGTCCCAATTCTTTAAATTGCTTGACAGTGACCATCCTCAAATTACCAGCGTTTCTACCGTTATTATTGACTGAATTTTCTCTTGCTTGATTCTGTATGAACTGCATGAAATTCCTAAAGAATCCATCATTCATCGTGTTATCAGGAACATTATTTCCTGAGTTGGCAGGAGGATTGTTTGGGGCCTCTTGATTCTCAGCTACATTCGCTTCAGGTATTCCATAGTTAACCTCTTGATTTCCAGATGCCATACTAAACTGTTGTCACAAAATAATTGTTAGTTTAAACAAACTGACTCATCTCTTCATGTTCCTACATTCAAATCGATTCATTAGATAACAAAATCTAATTTATGTAGGACACACTAGTGATTGATTCTATTCGTCTCTCCCCTCCTAGTTCTAACCCCAGATCTCCATTAAAGACCATATCCCTAAGCTCTGATGCCAACTGCAACGCCCCCAAATCTGGGTTCATACATCACAAACTTGAGTCGTCAAAAGACTACAACAAAATTATTACAAGGTATAATAACGTTCAACAATATAGTGTATAATAATACACAACTAAGTCTTCACTATTATTATCACACTATTTTACAACACGTGAAGACTACGATAGTTATTCCTCAGACTCTCACTCTATTCCCCGGCTAGACCCAGCTACGTTCCCATCTCCTGTTGAAAAACAATGGAACAAAAGAAAGGGTGAGCTCAAATAGCCCAGTAAAGAATATCATGACTAAGATAATGACGAATAAATTATCATTAGCCTTCAACAGTTGAGTTCTTGATATAATACAATAGACTACAAGGTTTAAATCAAAAACTGCAGTTTAATTCTTGAACAATGTTCAGATCAATAATAGCAGCGGAATGAGCAATCTATTAAAAGAATAATGCAGACTATAATGTCCACTCGGTTCTCTTTTTAGGAAAAATATCATCTACTTTTATCATCTGAAATACCATTAGTCAAGATAATACATTTCACAGTTCCTGATCATAATCATGCAGATCAACAGTTCATTTTTACACTACGGGCCAAAGACATTCAATATAACACCAACGGTCATGATTATACCAGATTCAGCCTTTGGTCATAATCATACCAAACAACAGTTCATCTTTGCACTACGGGTCAAAGAGAACATTCACCACGTGCCATAAAAAACACCGAACAGATGTATCGCATTTAACCTATTATATCGCCTTTAACCTATCATATGTTCAACAATTATATCACATCTGTGCCCCCGGCCACAGATATTCACAACAACTTGATTTTGGATGATTAGAATGATATAAATGATGAACAGGATAAACAATAAGTATCAGAAGTTTACTTTGTACAGATTCAAATAATGTCTAAATTGTCAACATGATGTGGAGTGAAATTCAAAAATGATATTCAAGATCCACAGTTCAGAATAAAGGTTACAGTTCAATAGATAGGTTCACGTAAATAGGATGATTCAATTGAAATGATGAAGTGCAACTATTATATAACATATAATATTTTCAGGAATTATAGAAACAATAGTTCCATAATAAGATTTTGATGTAGGTGTATGAAAGAAAATAACATCCCTTACGGTAGCAGGTTTGATTAAGAAAAGGTGAAGGAAATTAATATCCCTTACCATAGTAAGTTTGAATAATGGAAAATGAAAAAGATGGTATCCCTTATAAGTATAAAGGAAAATAATATCACTTACGAATATGAAATAAAATGATATTATAAACGAATATGCAATAAAAGTGTCATGTGATAATTCGTGTAAACAAATTATTTTCACAAGAGACAAATAAGAAATGAATACAAAGAGTAATTCACCAAACATGCGGTAATCCGCGTAGTCATGTTATTCTCAGAGATTAATAAGGAATGAATACGAAAGATTATTCACCAACAGGCGGTAATCCGCGCCGTAAGGTTATTCCCACAATTTAATATAAATTGAATACGAAGAGTCATTCACCAAACATGCGGTAATCCGCGCAGTAAGGTTATTCTCATAGATTAATAAGGAATGAATACGAAAGGTTATTCACCAACAGGCGGTAATCCGCGCCGTAAGGTTATTCCCACAATTTAATACATGGAAATAAAAGGCACATCTTATGAGTAAGAAATGAACGATATTATTTTCGAGAATCAAATAATGATAATCCCTTACCTTAATACGTGACTGGATATTGATTTAAATGAGGTTGATTAACTTGCACAGTACACGTACACTTATAGATCTTCACAAATACCCAAGATGACTTAAGCACACTTAGAGAAAACTTACACAAGAAGTATTTAGAGAGAGAGAGAAATAACAAGTAAGGAAGTTTATGAAAAATCTTTAAGTTAATGCCTCTATTTATAACCAAAAATCTTATCATAACCAAAATTTCCTAATTTAATCCAAACCGTTCATTTCAAGATAATGTTTAATCCATACCATTCATTTCATCTTTTAAGATTTCTTTAATCTAAATCATTCATTTAAAGATCATCTTTTAATCTACATCATCCATTTCAAATTTTATATTATCTTTAATCTATACCATTCATTTCATCTTTTAAGATTTTCTTAATCTAAACCATTCATTGAAAGATCATCTTTTAATCTACACCATCCTTTTCAAATTCTATATCATCTTTAATCTATACCATTAATTTTATATCACCTAACTTTATATTATAAATAAATAACTTCATCAATTCAATTATTCAACAATAATTCACACTTATTCATTATTATGACTAATTGTTATAAATACAGTGTAGTTGGCTCTCTGAGTTAGATATCAAGTCAATTAATTAATGAAATACAACTGTTTAAATAACACCATAATAGAGATAACAATAATGCAGAAAGTATGTAAAAGAAAGAATACGTTACTGTGTCATGACAATTATTGATTCAATAATGTGAATTACTGTGCATATGCTACTGTGACAATTATCAGTTTAATAATATGAATTATTGTGCATGTGACAATAAAGTCAAATATTGTACGATAACCACTTTATCAGTTTAATAATACGAAACACTGTGCAATGTCGTGTGCTACTGTGCAATACCGTGTGCTATTGTGCAATACCGTATGCTACTTGTAATACCGTATATTACTATTCTTTTACCACCAGATATTTTAACAATTAAAAGTGATAGTACCATTGACCATTTAAAAATTATTTATGTCATTTTCTATATCCGACAATTATTCTTTGTGGGGTCCACCAATGATTGATTCGTACGGCACCGTCGTACGAATATTCCCCGACCAAACGAATATTGTCCGACATAATATAATTTACACATAACATCCTTAACTTTTAACTTTATCAATTTAACCACTTACTGTTTCATGAAAATATATATGAAAAAAAATTAAATTTTATATTTCATAAAATTCGGGGTCTTACGGTCATAGTTTGAGATGATTGGATGATTCTTTAATTAATTGTATCCGACTTCCAAGGTAAATACTAATCTTTAGTAGCTTTTTATTTTCTATTATGAATATTATCTTTTCTAATATTAAACAGGTACCAATACCAAAATATAAATATAGGCGTAATATTTGTATACTTAAAGTTTTAAATTAAGAGCTATTACTAGCTGTAACAGAAATAAAACATAAATTAAACTGATTAAATTTTTAACAAAATGAATAATATTATAAATTTAAAACATATTATTTAAACATAGTAGCTAATTAGTTGTTAACAGAAAATTTTATTTATACTTTTAATAAATTATTTTTTGAGACATTCAAGTAATATATATTATATTTTAGTAAATAAAATTTTGTGTAATAAAAATTGCAAAATGAATAATTTAATTATTAATTTTATAATATATTAGTTTTTAAGTTTTTTTTAAAATTTACAAATATCCCTATCCATCCAGACCCTGCCTTGCACGGGTTCAATGCTGGATGAGATAAGAGCCGTGTCAAGAGGATATTATTATGGGAGAAGAATCTTGTACAAAATTATAAATATATAATACTTTTGGGGCCTAATCAAAAATATTAATTTTATCATGTCTCCGCAGCCTCATTTCAGTCATTGATGCCTCACCATTTTTCTCACTTCTTTTAGCTTTGCAAGCAACTCTTTTCTTCTCTCTCCTTTTCCTTTCTCAATTCCCAACCCACCAAAAAGAAATCAAACAATTTCAGAAGGAAAAAACTAGGAAGAAAAACCATGTCTTCCCCAAGCAAACGCAGAGAGATGGACTTGATGAAACTGTTAATCCTCTATTTTTTTTTCTTTTTTTTTCTTTTCCTGTATTTCTTTCAATAAATTTTTGTAGTTATTTTTTTAACTGTTGTTATACTCTTTTTCTTTTTGTTACTGGGTTTTTTAGGATGATAAGTGATTATAAGGTAGAGATGATCAATGATGGGATACAGGAGTTCTATGTACATTTCCATGGACCCAGTGACAGTAAATTTTTCATACCCATCTCAATTTTTATACTATTTTTGCTTCTAAATGATATTTTTGTGCTTTTAAATGTAATTGCTTTTCTGGGTCTTGACCGTTCTTGATTTAGCTATGTTTGACCTTCTGTACATCTTATGAGTTATTAATTGCAGCTTTGGATTGTATACTTGTTCTGTTCACTACTTTGAAAAGAAAGAATCTTTTGGGGAATTTTGGTATTATGTTCTTTTGATGTAGAGTTTATATTATCTGATTAATACCCACCCTTTTCTTCTCTTTTTTTTTTTTGCTAAATGATTAATACCCATATTTCACATTACATAACTTTTAAGTTTTGTCATTCTTTACTGGAATATGGAGTTGCTGGAGAAGGGATGGATATTTGCAAATAGTCTTATTGGATTCTTTGTTGCCTACCAATGCAATTGTTTGATGATTTTTGAAATCCAAATCTAAAATTAATAAATTCCATTAGATAGAGAATAAAGGAGTTCCGTTTTTGTTTTTTTAAGTACTGTTTCTCCATGACAGACACAGATTTGCAGCTTATATTTGCTAAATGAGTTTATTAAATTTAGTGGGAAGGGCTATTTTAGTTTCTAAGGAGGATATCCTGTCACCCTTGCTTTTTCCCTCTTGTTCTATATTTTTATTCAAAATCTCATAATGAATTAATGCAGGTCCTTACCATGGAGGCGTGTGGAGGATAAGGGTTGAGCTTCCAGATGCTTATCCGTATAAATCTCCATCCATAGGCTTTATTAATAAAATTTATCACCCGAATGTGGACGAAATGTGAGTAATTAATGTTGAGATTCTGTAGTTTTCCTTGGAGGGAATTTCAATATTTTCTTTTCCTTTTGAAAAAATGCTTCAACTCTGACATTTTGGTGGGCTATTAATTTTTAGGTCTGGCTCAGTTTGCTTGGATGTTATTAATCAGACCTGGAGCCCCATGTTTGGTAAAAATAAATAATTTTTGTGTACGATAAATATGATTCTGTTGGTTTTCTTTACAAAGAAACCTTTTTTACTGTTTTAGTGTTAATTTTATTGCCCTCTGACATTTATACCAATGCTTTGTAGATCTAGTAAATGTGTTTGAAGTGTTCCTCCCGCAACTTCTTTTGTACCCGAACCCATCAGACCCACTAAATGGGGAAGCAGCATCTCTAATGATGCGTGATCGAGCTGCTTATGAACAAAAAGTTAGAGGTATTGAACCTCTTATATAATTACAGTATGGATGGTTTAGTTTGTTGCCTTTTGGACCAAATTATTTTGGCTTTCTGTTCACTTATCAAGACCCTTTGACATTCATTCAAATTTGACTATGCATCAGGATGTTTTTTCTTTTGGTGCATTTCTCAACTTTTCATTTTCATTGGCTAGCCGTACATGGTTAAGTTTGATCTACAAACTAACAATTGTCCATCTTTTTGATGCCTTCGGAGAAATTGATATGTATAGGTTCAATGATTATTGATGAGTATTTTATATAATAGCAAGGATCAAAACCTGAAATTTCCTTGTTGGTTAAAAATAATAATCTTTACTGAGTTTCCACATAATTTCCGTAGTGAAAATTCAAGAAATCTTTATTGTGCATGCTAGGTTGGAATTTTGTTTATGTTATTATTACCTTCCATCGTGGCATGCTTTCTTTTCAACTTTGCTGTATCCTTTTACCCCTTTTATGTGGATCATTTTTGGAATTAATATTTATATGGAGTTTATTCTGTTATGTTTTCAACAATGTTATCAGATATTGAACACATTTCGTAGAAAATTGCACCTCATGGTTAATTTTAAACAATTTTTCTGCAAAATATTTTGTGTATGTTACACAATATTTAGTATTTATGCATGGGGCAGGAACTTGTGTAACCATATTCTTCTTTTGTTGGGTAGAATGAAAAATGCAGGATTCATCTAACTTGGGATATTTGAGATAAGAACTATATAGTTTTTAGTGTTTATTGAAGAATAGATATTGCTTCTTAAGGATATTTGATGCAACCATGACACTGTTAGCTTACACAACCTACAGTACCCAGCATGCAGCCATATGCTAGTTTCTATGACATTTTCTTTTTTCCTTTGGTGACTGAATCTATTTCTTTACTGCTGGGCTAATTGCTTATCCTGTGCTGGGTTGTTGGGAATAGGTAAGTCAGCACATAGCCAAACCTAGTTATTTTGAATAATCTTAATGTACTATAAATGTAACTGTTTGGGATGTATCACTACATTGCTCCAATGTTGGCGAATGTTGGCGTATGTGAAAATTAAATTTGTCACTGTACATTATAAAAATTTGTGGTGAACTGTACTTCCGTGATACTTGCTTGGGATCTTGAGTTGTGATGACGGCATCAACTTTGCAGTTGCAGTGCTATATGATGAAGTTACAGTTTCTAATGCGTGAGTGGGACATAAAATTTCTCAGGTGCAAATAGATTAGGTGTATACGACTTTAAAATCATTGTTACTAACAGGCCTTAGGATTACTCCAATTGAATATTTACGAGTTCATGACGTTGGACCAATGGTATTGAATTGTGCATATATATATTTCTGTTATGGAAGGGTAGTTAATGTGGTCTTTCTCTAGATTACTGTGGACCTAAAATAATGAAACAAGTTAATTCACATTACCTCGCTTTGTAGCAAAAATATATAGGCTAGAATTTCAGTAAAGTTGGATTTCATGTTTGTAATGTGAGTCAGTTAACTTTATATGTTGGACGAAGTAAAACAAAGCACAGAGTGCACAATATTAGATACTGGCAGTGTTTTGCATATAAACATAATGGCAGTCCATGTTGGTTTGTAGTACCATATAAAAGTTAGCTCCATCACTATCATATCCCTAGCACTTGTATTACCCCTTCACCAATTGCATTGATACATACAGTCAAATGCATTCCACTTATTCTTTGATGTTTCATCATTATAATAAAGATGATATACCAACAACTATACTGTTCAGACTTTCCTGCCAGAGTATAAGTACTGCATTTGCATTTTTTTTTACCAGAGATGCTTTCAAATCTCCCTCCTAAAGCAAAGTTAAAAGCACGTTTGGTAAATAACGTAAACGTGCTGAATAAAGCGCATGTTTGGTAATTCACATCCAGATCCAATTTCTTTTTTGTTAGATTTCAAAGCTGTATAACTTTTTTCTTTAAAGTTCAATAAGAGGAAAAAGATTTGTACGACTTCCTTTCTCAAAGGCACTTATACATGGCGGCTGCATTGCAGCCAATATTTTTTTCTTCAAGAGTACGATTACTGCTTGAAACTAAGTTTTACTCCACTACTTTACTGTCTGGTAATTTTTTAACAATTAGTGCAGCCGAAACAATTCAATTGCATTGATCACAATCATTTAAGCTTCACAACATTAGAGGGTTCGTGATTCTAAATGGATCTTTATATGTCCTCGTCTCAATTTTTCATGTTAATTACGATTTTTGTTACTAGCATTGCTGGAAACTTTTGCGTCAATGCCTAATGTGATTGATTGAAGAGTAATGTTTGTTTCCATATCTCTTTTTTCTGCATAAAAGCTCTAAATTTGAATCGTAATGGTCATTTATGCAGAATACTGTGAGAAATATGCCAAGGCAGTAGATGTGGGAGAAGCGCCAGAAGAGAATTCAAGTGATGATGAACTGAGCGAAGCTGAATATGACTCGAGCGACGAGGCCATGGCTGGTCCAGTGGATCCATAGCTCTTGTTTCACACTTGTGTAACTGTACATTATGTTGTACCTACTGTTCTAAATCATCAAACCTCTTGACAGAATATTTTATTGGGTAGGGGTGAAAAAAGAAGAATCTTATCCTTGTGTATTAGTTTCATCTTTCAGCGTAAATAAATTGAACTGTTGGTTCCTTATAATTGCTTGTTTGGCTCTTTTTTTTTTTTCAAATGCAAAGAAGTGGGTTGTGATCAGAAATTAAAGGTTGTACTTGTGAGTGTAAACAAGGCTCCTGAAGAAGTTACACCACTAAAAGAAAATCTGTATGACCATGGATTAACTTCCCTCCACCAGCTATTGTCCATTGGAGACTCTTAAATATTGCCAACCCTAGTTTCTTCACATAACCGACTAATTAGGGGATAAAATTATCTGAAATAATAATAAATTAGTACAAACGGTCTTATCACATTTATTATTTTTTATTCTCCAAGAAAATTGTTTGTTTTTTTTTTTTGCTATTTTTTTTTTTGAGTGTTTATTATATTTAACCAAGAACATCATTAGGGTGGTAATAGCAGTAATAATATAATTGACCATTTGCATGATTAAGGTGGTCATATACTTTATGCAATGAGCAATGCTATGTATAATAATGTAGCCAATGATTTAGCCAATGACCTTTGTTAAAAATGGTGGGACCCACCACTTACATGGTGAGTCCCACTATTTTTAACAAAGGTCATTGACTAGATCATTGTAAAACATCATTGTGCATAGTTTATGCAATATATGAAAAGCACATGCAATGCCCATGGAATTAACAAACAAATAGATACAAAACATGGATGTCAATGGTCAAAAGTGAATTGATCCAAGTACAGCTGTTCCACTTCCACTGAAAAAGACAAGAAGGCACATATGATAAGGGTCAGCTTTCAAATGACATGCTGGTATAATATATTCCCTCCGTCTAGAAATGAGTATTTGACAACTTTTTTTACCCATCGAAGATTTTCTCGAGTTACACAGAGATTTAATTATCCAGTAATTCTTTTAAACACTATCTCAATTCAAAATTGCTAGATTATTGACGTACACTTTTCAAATTCAAAATTAAAATAGTTTATTAAAATTCTCTTACAATGAATAACATTTTTTATATATTTTATACCATTCATCATTATAATGCCTAAAATTAAAGAAATTCATATCAATTTTAATTTAAAAATATCTTAAGTTAATTTTAAAAAATTAATAATAATCTTATACTTTAAAACACATAAAGTATTAAATTTTAAGAGAAAATCACTATTGAGAAAATTATGCTTGAATCTCTTAGACAATCCTTTAATGAAAAAGAAAAGTACAGACAAATTTTATTCATCTATTTAGTTACTATTTTTTATTTTTTTTGGGAGAAAGGAGGGTCGGGAGGTACTTTAACAAGGTTCAAAATATTAGGAAAGGGATATTTCTACCGATTTTTTTAATATTTTCATATGTAAATCGTCGCTATAAATTTTTGATATTTTCATATGTAAATCGTCACCTATAAACCTACAGAGATAGATAATTACGGTCAAAATCGTCATTATAAACCTATAACACTTTCTATATAGAAATATCAAAAAATCCTGTTAAAATATCAGTTTTCAAATATTATTGTTCTGGGTCCAACTTCTCAATCATAACATTTAACCAATTACAAAGCAATTTCCCCCTTCAACATATAGAAGAGAGAAATGCCCAATGCGAGTAAAGTACCAAGTACTATTACTGGTACCCGACACCAACTCTTTTCTGCCTAACCAATTATGTAGACATTGGCATTTCGACCTTAGGTTGTCTTTGGACAGCCAAAAAGACTAATGAAACCAAAACAGTAACAGGACAAGGGGCTTGATAGGTACCATACCAAACAGTGTTATGAACAAAATCTAATATGAAAATTAGACGTATGATTACACAACCCAGGGTATCAAGAAATCTACAAAAATTCTTACCTGGCACAGCTGAAGAAATTGATCAGATTCCATTTATCGTCAGAGGTTTAAGATACAAGGAACAAAATAGTGTACACTTTATTAACATATGACCGACAGAATGCACAGGTCATATACCGTCTGGAATCAACAACAAAAAATTTCTTCTTTTTTCCTAATAATAGACACTAACCTTCAAATAAATCACATATGGCTTGGGCGCCTTTTTCCAGTATCTGTTCTCATTCTCTTTACAGGATTTGCCCAGCCAATTGTTCCACCACCACCATTACCACCATTCACCTGTTGAGGAGGCTGGTTAGCCCACCCTTGCTGTTGGGATGTCTGCTGACTCAATCTCGTCTCCCTTAAAATTGAACCTGAACCAGGACTTCTCATACTACGGCCAACACTAACTGGTGGTGATACAGGACCAGCTGGCCCACTTCCTGACTTTACGGCAGACTTTTCTCTGTCTTTCCTCTTCTTTTTACATATGACAAGCTCCCCTGGATGAGTAAACGGCCGAGAATCTTCCTGCTGGACCAACTCCCTGTTGTTGCTGCTGTTGCTTCCAAACCTCGTCTCCCTCTGAGGCATATGGCTCCTGGTCCTCGCATCCTCACTAGCAAGGACTGGTCCACGAGACGGTGGCTTCTGGGGAGGACTTGGGTCACGACCCATATCATTTACTGGTTTTTGTCGCTTGCTTTGACCAGCAAGAATCTGCCTTGAAGGTGGAGCAGAAGTAGAAGTAGCTACTTGGCCGGAGAAAGAGACAGCACTCCTGGCTTCTCGAAAATCCATTTCCGGAAAAGCCAGCTTCAGTATGTCAAAAAAGAGATCATGCACTTTCCTTGCTTCTGTTCGCACCTATTCATTGGAATTGTAGAGTTCAGAGTCTTAACTACAAGTTTCATGTGTGCGATTAAGAGAGATGGAAACTCCTCCTAAGTTTATCAATTTAAACAAGGTGAGCTTATAAGTAAACAAACACTAACGGGTTTCACAGTGAATCACATTTCTCAATGAAGATGTTCCAATTTCTTTTTCTTCTAATCTTCCTAGTAACCAAGCAGAGCATAGAAAAACATTTTTTATACGAAATATTTACTTCAAAGAAGGTATAAATTAGTCATATGCTCCCTCCTAGTGTCGTCGTTAAAAATCATGCTCACGGCACCGAGTGTAAATAGGTTGACAGATTTAGATATAAAACTTTTCATACTTCTTTGTTTGAAATTTCACTAAAAGATGCTAAAGAATAATTTAGGAAAAAAACCTGTCAGGAAATAATACTTCTGCTACATGCGCTTTTCTGAAAGTAATATAATATGTGCCTCAAACATGGCTTTGAAACACCATTCTCAAACTGAAACAGTGGGAGTAATAAGAACCAAAATTCATTACACCAATTGATGGAGGGATAATTCTCCACCAACATAGATCCCTCAGGGCTTTATAACTCTGGCCATACTCGCAGCAATTTATGATGCTGAATTACATAAACCACATAATATGGAAACTAAATCATATAGACACAGATACCATTAAATACATACAAGTGATCTTTCTCTCTCTTTCGATTGTATCAATAATTAACATAAAAAGTGAGTTTCTGCGTTAAGACTTGAGAGGCATGCAGAAAAACATAAAAAAAATTATCCTGGGTTCATACAATTCAGCTTGTCAACGAAGTAAAAAGCATAAAAAAAAAATTGAACACAAGGAGAATCCTTCACAAGACTTCAAAATTAGCGATGAACATAGATTGGATGAAGATTTATCTCAACAAGCACGGGAAAACCTATTTCGTTACAAATATTTTTATATATAAATCATCGCTTTTACATGCTTTAGGCTGTGCCTCTAGTAGAAGTGTGACACAAGCTCAACAAAAACAACCCGACATTCCTGTTAAAATACAGTCTGAAAGAATTTCAATAAGATTAAAAGAATGGGGAATTTATACTTGGGTTTGATGCAATTACATTAAAATCAATGCATCCTTCTTCTTTCCATTCCTTTTTTGTTAAATAATGAACCATACTGTAGTCTCTACCATAGCCAGAAACAAAAGTCTTCTCATATGTTTATTGTTCATGTACAGAAAGTCCTAAATAGAATTTTTTCCAAAAGCGAGATGTATAGTATATGGTTAGAAGGTAAAGGCCAAATGTGTGTTTTACTGCTTTGGATGACATAGCAAATAAAAGAAATTAGCATCTGAATGTACAAATTCATTAAATTATTTATCAACGAACTATTAATCCCAACTCACTTCGTCTCATTATTGTTGCTTCCCTTCCTTCTTTTGGCTGTCTTGGTACTCTTGCCCTCTATAATCTTGACAGCTATCAACACCATTACACCAACTTAGTACCATGACCTGTGGCACCTCCTCAACCACCATCAACACCTCCCAGGGCACTATTTCCATTTCTACCACCCACCGCAACTAGACTTCTTTCACTACGGGAATACTTTTGCCCTCTTTAAGCTCCAACGATAACACCACCACCTGAGCCCATTATCACAATGCAAACTCCTATCAGCACGCACAATGCACAATAACCATCAACACCACCTGCAGCAACCAGCATTGCTGAGTTCACGATGTAGGTCTCTCTCCTTCCTCTCTCTCTCTCTCTCTCTCTCTATATATATATATATATATATATATACTTAACAGAACCGCTCAACCAGTCTCACCTTCCTGCAATCACTGCTCAAACTCCTCCAGGTCAGCATAATCAACTATCCCACTATCTTTGCTGCTTCAAGTTACCAGCTAAATTGCATTCGGTTCTGACAAGTGTGTGTATATGTTTGTGTGTACAAGTATGTATGGTCATAATGTATAGATAAATTAATCTTCTTATTTTGATAATTTCATAGATAAATATATCTACATATGGATGATATTATCTGCATATAAAAGTCAACATTTATGTACAAAGGGATATTAGTTGTATGGTGGTGGCTTGTGGTGAGGTGGAAGACAGAAGGCTTGTGAGTGGTGTTATTGCAACAGGGTTCAGCAGCAAGGGCATGGGTATGCTCTTATGGGATCCTCAGTTAAATAAGAGTGTACTTTTAATTTGTGACTAGAATAAGAAAAGTACATGGCTAGTATAGTCTTAACACCAATAATGCGAAGTGTGCTTTTTTTCACTTTGGTCTGGACTTGATGGGGTCTAGTGCCACACATCAAAGCCCAGGCGACGTAGGACAAGGATGGAGGAACAAATAAAAGGTATTCAAAGGAGGAGATAAAAGAGGGCTAAAAGCCACAAAGCACAAAACTTAATTCAATAATATCAATCATTCAATAATTAATAATGATGGGTTACAACTGTGTATATAGAAATAGGAAAAACGGCTAACTAAAATATTAAGTAATATAATTAAATAATAAAATAAAATTCTAGTAATTATCTACTACCTTAAATAATTAATATTATAGAATATTCTACTAATATAATTAAATATATATCCCAACCTTATCTACTAAATAAACTAGTTACATTAAAATCATTGATATATAATAATAATCCAATAATATTAAATTTCTTTTACTTGCATTCTCATCATTCTCTTCTTCTTTGAAAAAAACTCGTCCCCGAGTTTTAAAGTATAAAAAAATTCACAGTCCACGAACCGAACTCCAAACATGCAAGAAATTTTGGTCCTTCTTTAGACATATTGATAATTAGAAAATAATAAGGTGTGAATTTTTTTGTATTGCATCTTGCTAGAGCTTCCATTGATAACGAAATCAATGACTTGATCGTTTATTTCTTCATATAAATTATCAAGTTACTTTGAAAATACATTATCGACTTTCTACTCGCTCTCACTCATTATATCTTCAACTACAACTTTATCTTCATGTGACATGTCATTGAGTTGCTTTCTCCATTCGGCTCTTTCACTGCATCTTGTTGAACTTCCTCCTTAGTCTTGAATGGAATTAATTTAATAGCATAATGCTCATATTTAAAAGAGTATATATCACCTTCTTTATGATCTACATCTAAACATTCAATGAAATATTGATCCAATAAAACATGTGCAATACTCATGGGTATAACATTGCCATGGTTGTTAAGACGTCACCTAGGCGTCGAGGCGCTGCAAAAAATGTAAGGTGAGTCTACGCCTTGGGTTACTGCACTAAGGAAGTCGTTTTGGTTCGTGAGGCATCAACTTTGGAGCAAAAGCTAGCGCCTTAGACGATTTTCTTGCAAAACAAGTACCTTGGATGAACCGGTTAAGGACCTAGCAGCAAATAAAAAGTAAAACTAACCCATGTAGTCAGCATCTTCTTCTTTTCTTTTGTTCTTCTGACAAGCCAACCTTAGATCTGATCTAGGTATACTCCGATCCCATCTTTTTCTTCTCTGCTCCACTTCTTTCTCCTACTCTTCTTTTTCCCTCTGTAATAGCAGAGATTATGTTTTTTTCCTGTCCTCTCTCTCATTCTTTTTCTTTCTCACTTTCTTTTCTTTTATATTGACCATTGAGTAAAAGATGAGTAATTTTGTCTTACATGGTACTTACCACCAGAAATTTTTGTCCCCTTTATCCCCTTGTGTATAGCTTGTACACCACTAAGTCTAAAATTATACTATTTATATATTAGTATATATTACTAGAATCATATTACTTGTTTACTCGTATAATTTCATATTATTAGTTTATGTTTAAAGTAAGCATATGTACCATAATTTTAAATAAAATTAAGAAAGTTATATTTTAATTTAATTTGTCTTTTTAGGCTTTAATGTATATTAATTTTCTAAGATGTATTTTTGAAGTATAATATACACATATAATTATACAAAACTAAAAATTTTATAGTTTTAAAATTAATAATGTCAGTTTTCATAATGACAATATTTATAGAATTAGAAATGTCATAGTTTTAGTTTAATTAGTATTATTTTAGGCTTTAATGTATATAATTTTTCAACATTTAATGTATTTTTAAAGTACAATATATATATATATATATATATATATATATTGTATCTACAAATTACACATTTTGAACGACTTATCGCCTTATGGGCCTAGACAGGATCCTTATCGCCAGGCGCTCGGCCACCGACTCACCTTAGCACCTTGACAACTATGAACATCGCACATAAAAAGAAGTATTGCCTAGCAAATGAATAGAGGCCTCGGATGCGGTTTAACAAGGTTTAATTTTTCTATTGCACATAAAGACAATATTGGCTTGAAATTTTTCTTTAATGATAATCTTACACCGTTTTCCTCCACAACGATAAAAAGTAGTGTCACGCTTTGAAGAATCCTCTATGCGAAGTTTCTAGATATCCAATTCTATGCTAAATTGACAAAACTGAAATCTTGAGGGCTAATTTCAACTTTTCTGAAACTTCAAGGACTGAATTGAAAAGTTCAAAAACTTTGGGGGCTGCACTGAATCAAACTTTGGGGGCTTAATTGAAGATTTTAGAAACCTTGGGGGCTAAGTTGAAAGCTTCAAAAACATTGGAGTACCAAAATGTATTTTTGCCAGGATTAACAATAGCATTGTAGCTCGTACTGTAGCAATTTTTATTTTTATTTTTGGATAAAAATTTGGGATAGATTTGAGATTACATTGTTCTCTCATAGGTGGTTGTCCACTCTCGCAAACTTCGACAATTGATTAATGTCAAAAAATTTGGATAAAGAGAAATCGAGTGGAATCAAAATATATCAAGAATTTTTGACACTTGATACCGTTATGATGTAGGACAATGATGAAGAAAAGAATAAAAGGAATTCAAAAGAGACAAAAAGAGGCTAAAAGTCACAAAGCGCAAAGCTTAATTCAATAATATCAATCATTCAATAATTCAAAATAATGATTGGTTAAAATTGTTTATATAAAAATAGGAAAAACCCTAATACTCGGAGTCTAAGTAAAATAATAAGTAACCTATTTAAATAAGAAAAAAAAAATCCTAGTAATTATCTACTACTTTAAATAATTAATATTCTAGATTATTCAATTAATATAATTAAATATATATCCCAACCTTATCTACTAAATAAACTAATTACATTGAAATTATTCATAAATAATAATATATAATAATAATTCAATAATATTAAATTTCTTTTGCTTTCATCCACATCATCAGGGAAGTAATTTCCCCTAAAAGAGAATTATTTTCTACTGACGCAAAAAATGCCAGCACAACTTCTATTTGAAATATTAATTCAGACAATTAATGGGACATTTTTCAGGATATTAAGTAAATACTACAACATAACATCATTATACTCCATTTCTCTTCTAGTAATGTCTATCAAGTTGTTCCCAAACACAATAGGAAAATGCTCAAAAGAACATGTAAGCAGCTTAATTTTTTGCGATAAACTATAAACTTGAATCAACACAGCTAGCCATACCTCATGTGAGAACCCATAATATTGCACTGCACTTTTTAACATAAGCTGCACATCAGAAACAAGCTCCATTACTCCATCATACTCAAATTTTTCCAGCCGCTGGTCAATCTTTCGTATATCGAGATGACTATTCCCGGCACCACTCGTATAACCAACACTTTCACTTCTCTTCCAGAGATCTGTTAGCAGTGGTACTATTTGATGGCCTTCCTTATCTATTCTCCTCTGGAACTTGTTCATCACATTCTTGCACTGTAAACATGAACATCCAGGTAATGATGAGCAGTCGCCAATATGAAGAACACAATCAATTAAGCCACTAATAAAATTAATTTTGATGTACACATTGTCACAAAATTTCAAACCAATAATGATGAGTTATTGCCAAAATGAAAAACACAGCCAATGAAGCCACTAATACAATTAATTATGATATCTCCGCTAAATTTGAAATATAAAACTGGGAACTTAGTCTACAGCCCTTCACTGGCTCACTTTCATCATATATTTCCATATAAGTCAAAAGTTTTTAGCATCTCTCTAAGCTTTACCTCAAATATGGCCTCTTTCTTATACACACACACACACTGGTGTAGATGGCATTACAAACCAAAAAAAACAAAACCAAGTCACCTGATAATTAGCAAAAGATTATTAACGCGAGATCAATTACTGGTTTTTCTACCTCTCATGAATACTTTAAAAAAACAACTCTGGTGTTCCAGGCGTGCCACAGGATCCCACATAGACATAGAGATAGACACAGGCAGACAATTACCACTACCTAAAAATAATGGAAATAGACAGAACTCGTATAGCATATCCACCAGATGAAGACCCCTCAGTATGTAGTAACTCATTTAAATATTTATGTGAACCATTAGATCCTACATGCATGATATGTGCACATTAGAACATGCAAGCACGGGCATTTCAAGGACTGCACAACAAAGACATATATTTCTAACACACAAACTTAAAGTATAATAATAGAAAATATTACCTTAAATAATTAGATATAATATTTAAGATAACATTCATAATTATTAATAACAAAAATTAGAAATATAAATTTTCAGCATACAATAAAATATTACTTAATTCATAAGTGAATACTCGGTCCGTCCCAATAGCAGTCCCCATCCGACTTTCACACATTTCAAGAAACAAATGAGAAGCATGTAAAAGTAAAGTGAAGTTTAAAATTTGCTCATATTGAACCCAACACCCTGTAAAGCTTCCAAAGTAGAAGAAAGCTCCACATCTCAAGTTCTTTTCAACAAACGGTAAAATGGTAATCTTTTTCTGTTAAATATCAAGATGAAATAATTTTGGACAGTCAAATAAAGGAAAACGACTAATTTTGGAGGAAGGGGGTATAATTTTTTGAAGCAACATAAAGTTTGTCACTTTTGAATAATACTGATAAATGATTAGCAAGGTGACCTGAGAATCAATTGCAAATGAAAACTGACTACTACAAAAAGACTACTCTATGTACGCAAGTAAAAACTACCAACTGAATAGAAAGGGATACTGTAGTCACCGACATATAAAATAAAGCCTGGTCAACAAAGTTGGTGCTATTTCATTATAGTAAAGTTAAGATTGATATGAATTGCAAAGCCTCAACGAGTGTGAAAAACAGTAAATGATAAAGCAAAGGGAAAAAGCCAACACTAATGGTACGTTTAGATTGAAGAAATGGAACGGAAGGAATATAATGATTTTTTAGCATCTTAAGTGCATGTATGGTTGGTGGGTGGTGGTGGTAGAATTGTCACATCCATCCATTCCATTGGAATGGATTCTATTCCACCACCTCCCCATGGAATGAAAATCAAAACAATCAAAATGGTTTATCAGCCGGAATGATCACCAAATACACTTTTTTCATTTCATTCCTTCTCCATTCCATTAATTCGATCCGATTTTAGCATAAATTATAAAAGACGCCAAAAATATAAAATAATCATATGAATATGAATATCAGAACATGAAAAATAAATTATATTCACGGATCTATCATCTACCATCAATCAGCATATGAGATGTGTATAAGGTAATGTAAAGGAAACTTCATAGCAATACAAACAAGTAACATCTTTCAATTCAATATAATTCAAATAATAGTTGGTGTTATGATAGTAAAATACCCTGCGTTGGACTCCATCAGACATCTTATTGCCAACTGAAGTTCCAGTCCCATTCATAGCTTTACTGTCCCAACTTTCTCTAGCGTGTTCAGCAACATCTTCTGAAGGAGCAGACATGCTATTTACTCTGGTAGGTTTCAGTGAAGCATGCACTTTTACTGGATTTGAAGTTTTCCGGGAATGTAAACTTCGCCTAGTTTTCAAGGACGAATCACTATTATCATGCCTGTATGCATTGGGCTCTACAATCAATTTGTGATCATTATCGGTCCTAAACTGTGACACATATTGATGATCCATCTGTAATGGCAACTGAGAAGAATCACTAGGACTGAGCAATGGTTTCTCACTGGACCGTTCTTCAGGCCTCTCTATAGCATGTCGCGGACGAACTCGAATGCTACGCTTCCGTTTTATTTTTGGTTGCAGAACCTGTTCATCCTCGCCTTCATCGCGTTCATGGTTCCAACTACCTGATTGCTGGACATCCACAAGGGAATCTCCAGACATGGCGATTTCCCCTTCTTCTAATTCATCAGACTGGCAAAATTAAATGGAAAACATTACGCAACTAGTAGAAACCAATAATTCTAATGTAAAGCACTAACAAAGATGAAAAGAAACAAACCAGCCTTTTCGAAAGAGAACTTGGCCTTGCATCCAAGGCAGAAAGAGACCCAAACTTCTGCGCAGAGAGAGAAGGTGACACAATTTGCAGCAATCTTTGACTGCCTGATGATGATCCCGAGGAACCCGCTTCTTCAGGTATATGATTTGTTTTATGACTTTCTGAAGGTCGGGGATCTTCATATCCCTTGGCCAAAACTGGACCAACTTCTGATTGTTCCTTATTACCTGGAGGTGCATCAGCACCAAATTCATCATCTTCCAACTCCCCAATTTCTCCCTCTTCATTCTCAGAGTATCCATTCTTCTCTTCTGAACTAGCATCAGAAAAATCACCATCTTCGTCATCCAATTCTGTGTAAATTGGAAACTTTTGACCCTTAGGTCTTCCCCTTTTCCTCCCAAGTTTAGTAGATACGTCAGAAGCCATTTCACTTGATTCCACACCTATGTTTCCCCCAAATGAAATGTTTTTTGATGACCTTTTAGCAATTGTATCATTTACTTCTCTAGTACTAGCACGAAGCCACTTAGGAACCTCATCATATCTTGTCATCTCTTCCGCCCAATCAAATTCCTCATCCATCTGATCAAAGAATTCTACTTCTTCTTCACTTCTAGCAATCATGCGGTTTACCTCCTGAAGTGAGGGAACATCATGAACAGTTTCTTGATATCTCTCCTCGTCGTGTAACATTGACTCTAAGGTCAAGCGCCTCTCTTCATGCGTTGTCCTCTGGTCAAACCTCCCAGCATTGATGACTTCATCAGCCATGTCAATCTTATACTGTTGAATATTTTTCCGTATGAGGCCCTCAATAGATCCCATATATCGATCCTTACCTGCAAGGTCATCCTCTGAATCAACTGTACCTCCACTCCTATATTCATCTTCTTTCTGATGGCTTGAGATTTTGTCAACCACTGCTTCCAAATAGATCACTTTTACTTCTCTCTTCTGCCCAATGCGGTGGGCTCTAGCAACTGCCTGCTCCTCATTTTTAGGATTCGGATCAGGATCGTATATGACAACAGTGTCTGCTGACTGAAGATTTAAGCCTCGGCCAGCAGCTCTAATGCTTAGCAAGAAGATAAAGCAATCAGTATTAGGACTATTAAAGTCAACAATAGCTGATTCTCGGTCTTCTAAGCTAGTTGTTCCATCAATCCGTCGGTACACAAGTCGCCGCCACTGCAAATATTCCTCCAATATATCTAGGAGTTTCGTCATGGTACTAAAAAGTAATACTCGATGCCCAGCTCTCTGAAGCTTTACCAGGATCCTATCCAGGACAAACAATTTGCCACATGATCTGACAAGGAAGTCTTTGGATAAATCGTTAAAATATGGGTAAGAAAGCAAAGGGTGATTGCAAGTTTTACGAAGCTCCATACACCTATTATTTAACGTTTTAAACACTTTAGCCTGATACATTGGCTTTTTTTGAGCAATGGCCTTCTCATTTTCAGGATCAAGTCGAAGAGTGCCGGTAGATTTGATCCAATCATAAATGGCACCCTGAATAGCTGACATTCTACATCTTAATATGATTGAAACCTGCCAATAAATATTATTATTAGAAAATATCCACATTAAAGGATTTAACCACCCACCTGCCATAACCGCATACCTTGGGAGGAAGTGAACCTTCCACATCTTCAACACGGCGTCTGAGCATGAAAGGCTCTAGAATCTGATGAAGTCGGTGAATAATGATAACCTTCTTCTCTGTCTCAAGCCAGTCATCCTCAACATTATGTGTAGGGCCATCCTTCTGGAAAGGTTTTGAAAACCAATCATGAAATGCTTTGCGATTATCGAACACTTCTGGAAGGAGTAGATTCAAGAGTGACCAGAGTTCTTTAAGATCATTCTGCAAATGTTAAAAAAATCCCCCACCATCCAAGCTATAAGTAAACTGAAGAACAAATGAGAAAGAAATAATCAAGTGGACAATTTGTTAAACAATATTAACTTTATTATAATGCCCTCAGTAACACGAATAAGCCTTCATGATATTAGCATATCCCACAATGGAATCTTGACCAAAAAGACGTAATCAAATGGTAACCTCATGGCTAAACAAATAACTCTTGGTCTAAATGGTATGGGATGAGCTAGGGAACCTAAGCTAAGATAGTCAAGAATAAAACATTTGGCGTATAATATTTATTGTAGATAAAAGTTAATGGCAGTAATCCTGGCAGGATCTTAACTAAAAGCATATGCAAAGTTTGCAAAAAATCCTGGCAGGATCTTATCTAAAAGCATATGCCAAGTTTGTAAACAAAACAGAATTTAAATCATAACAGATGTTAGCCATTTTGGTAAGAGGATGGCCACTGCATACATATCCACTATCCAGTGCAGATATACCTTATACGGCTGAATTTGTATCCTGTGCCTATTTAATAATTAAAAAATAAAAAATATAATTCCTGAAGGCCCTCTCACAATCCAGACTCCAGACCAACTCTATGACCCTCTTTAAAGTTTATATTTGTTTAGTCTTTTTTGTTTTTTACAAGGAGGGAGACAGCCCTTTTTAAGAAAAATAAACAATGTGGACTATTGCAAACAAGGCCAAACAAGTTTTTTTTCTCAAAACGACCTCTTAACCACCAACCTTGTATGAGAATCATTTAATCCCCTCACATTCGAAATACAATAATCACATTCTCATCAAGAAACTACAACACTAGCCTCTCTACAATCACCTCCTTTCTCCAATCACTCGTAGATTTTGTCCCATATTGAGTGTCATGTTTTCCACTTTCTCAATGTCCAAAAATGTTTTCCACATAAACAGTACTAAGCCAAATATGATACAAATGGCCCATACCACCCTTCCAGAGCTTTGCAAGGAGGAGTAGGTAAAAACAGAATAGCTTAAACATTGAGCCAAATGAAACAAGTGAGCAAGTGTCTTAAAACTCATACTCTCATGCTTTAAGTTTTGCAAAATTGAGTCCCCCCCCCCCCCAAAAAAAAAAACAAAAACAAAAACAAAACAAAACAAAGCCTTACACCCACCCCTTTGCTTTTCCCACAAAAGAGAAAGTGCTAAGGTCCGAAACCAAAGTGTGTTAAAGAGCATGCTTTAATTGTTAAAGTGGATACTACTAACATGTATTAAGAACACAGATCGATATTACAATGATAACAAGTACAAACAAATAAGATCTAAATTGGAAAACATAATCTAGGAAAAATGAACTAAGTGTGTGAAGAGGTGAATGTGAAATGCATGGTAGCCTTAACAAACCTGTAAGGGTGTTCCTGTAAGAAGCAGGCGCCTTTGGCAGCGGTATCTATCAAGATCACGTGCAAGGACAGACTCCCTGTCTTTCATCCGTTGTGCTTCATCAATTACGATGTACTTCCAATCAACTTTTGAGAGTTTTGAGCGATCATACATGATAAACTCATAGGTTGTGACAAGTACATTAAATTTCATCGCACAAACCTCCTAATTAGTAGATAAAAGTCAGCCATATATCAGAAGACCACTTAGAAAAATAAAGAAGTCGGAGCTTCTTACTTGTGAAAACAATTTTGTTCGCTGATCCTTGTTACCAACATAGTAAATGCAGGACACTGATGGCAGCCAATTATGAAGCTCACTCTGTTAAATAGCCAAAGTTAGCACCTTGCAAAAACAGGGGAAATAAAACACCCTTGACAATGTAATTGAAATGTTTCAACCTTCCAGTTGACCAAGACAGCATTGGGAACAATAATAAGATGGGGACCATAGTTGCCTTTGAACTCCATCAGATAAGCAATCAATGACATAACCTGTACATTAAATAAGACAACCCAAGATCACAAATTTATCAGTAAGATGTTACAAAAAATATTAAACCTTTAAGGCTTATCGGAACAAATAAACTCCTAAATGACAATCAAACCATGAGATAGATTACTCACAATTAAAGCAGCAGCGAAACTTCTGAGTGAGGGTAGAGTGTAGTAAGCAGTAAGCAAAAAATACAAATAACATAACAGAGATCTACCTGTACTGTCTTTCCAAGACCCATCTCATCCGCCAAAATTCCATTCAATTTGTTATTATACAACGAAAGCATCCATTGCAACCCAACCTGGAATGTCAACCGTAAAATTAACCAGAAAGAACTACTTACCGTATAAACCAAAGGGGGAAAAGACCTTCAAATAAGGAAAGTATTACTAAGAAAATGCAACGTACAAGCTGATAATCTCGCAAAGTTCCAGCTCGTAGCATTGAGGGCTGCCTCAAAACCCTTTCATTTACAGCGTGTGCAAGATTGTAATACCTGTGACAACCAAGAGCAATGAAACCCAAGAAAAACAATACAAAAATTAATATTGAGTTAATCCTGTTGGAGAAGTGTCTTGCAACAAATTGAATACACAACACACATTCAAAACAATTAGGTTAGCATATCCAAACTAGAGAAATACAATACTGTTACTGTATACACTACTTGCTAATGGCTTCTGCAGTTGGCAAAAAATCTACATATCTAGGGAACTCAAAATTTTATAGAACATGTTACAGGAATATCTCAAAAACCTAATTTCAGTATCACCTAGATGATGAATCCCTAAGCATCTGGTCATAATGAGCTTACTTGTTAACAGAGGAGCTATCTCTTGGTGCATTCATCTCAGAGAAACGATTTCTTATCGTTACTTCCTCTCCGGCACAAGCTGCTGCACTTCTTACTTCTTCTTCCGAGAGACCCTATCGAAAACAAATAAATGAGTAAAGCAACCAAATATTAAGAGATTCAAGAACATTAAATTAATAAGACACGGGAGAGGGATGTGGGAGAGAGAGAGAATGCCTGGGCTCTTGCAGCAGCTGCAGCAGTATTTGCTGCCTCCTCAACCTCCTGCTGACTCTTTGAAGCGGTTATTTTACCACCAAGTTTATGAAGATACTCTTCTGTCTGTGTCAAGAATGATGAGAGGACAGCATATCTCTCTGCACCATCACCAGGAATGCTAGTCTGTTGCTCCAGTAACATCTCCCTATACCTTTCAACATCATTATTCTTCAGAGCCTCCATCCTTTTATTTCGATCATCATCCTTTCTCTTGGAAAACTCCCTCAACATTCGCTCGTGATACTTGGCAACTCCCCTGTTGCGAGCAGTCCGTGCATCTCGGATAGCCCAGTGAGCCTCAAGAAGCTTCTTACGCCACTGAAAAATTGATTTCAGTTGCTTCTCCCTCATGGCTTTCTGAGAGGCTTGCACTTGCCTGTTAAGCTCCGTGCGCTGTCGCTCACAAAGCCGAACAAATTTCCGATATGGCCTGTCAGGCATTGCCATTATCTCTTGTTGCTGTTGATCAACTTCATCCCTTAATCGTGCCTGCACATCCAGGAGTTTAAGCTTCTTTTCTTCGATCTGCAACCGTAAAACAAGATCTGGTCTAATCCTTTTCCTCTCTAAGTTCACTGCAAGTATATCACCTATCTTTTTTATATTATCTGTCCTCTTCTTGTTAAGAACTTCCCTGCCTTCCTCAGAAAGAAGATCCTTCACATCATATGCCAATGTCATATTGTTATTATTGTTCATCATCATTGCTGATCCAAATGTGTCGTGTTTCCTAGTGAAGAAGGGAAAATCGAAGAGCGGTCCGTGATACTTTCTAGTGGTTCCAACATCTTTGGGCTGAGGAGCATTGCTTAATTGTAAAGGTTTCTTAACTTGCACCGTCTCAGGCAGAGAAGTCTGTGGAGCAACTGACTTTCCCTTATCTGCTGAGATATCACTTCTCGTGGGATCTTTTTGACGTCCACGATCAATTCCCTCTTCCGGTTTAGCAGAAAATGGAGCCGTTTGGTGCTCTTCTTTTCCAGGAGGAATCAATGATGAAGATTCCTTCAGTAAAGCTGGTATAGCTTGCATGGCATTTGTTGATGAAGTTGCTTTTTCATCTCCTGCAAATGCTTCCCCTTTCAAATTCTTGAGTCCAGCAATTGATGTAACAACCTGAGGATCTTTCTCACTGGATTCCTTGAGTCTTGTATGATCTTCTACATCTACATTTTTCCCAGCAGGTGTATCCTGACTAACAGCTCCCACAGGAAGTAAGGCCTGCTGAATCTGTGTCTCAAGGGGTGGGGGAGCGATAGCTTGGAGTAGTTCACGTGGAAGAGTCCCATCTCCTTTCTGCAAGCAAACCAA
Organism: Hedera helix; assembly: GCA_947179155.2. Taxonomy (NCBI): domain Eukaryota; kingdom Viridiplantae; phylum Streptophyta; class Magnoliopsida; order Apiales; family Araliaceae; genus Hedera; species Hedera helix. The sequence continues at coordinate 1,932,790 of OX359272.1, forward strand.
CATAAAATTTTGAAGAAAATATATAATATAAAAACATTACACCGTCAAAATTATTTGACAGATCATAGTAGCTGATTGGATAGAACAAAGTAATATAAGCAAATGAAATGTGAGATCATATAATTGAATAGAAATTTGCAAACCTTCAGACGCCTAAATGCCAGAATTTGTGCTTTGAGAACATGCAGTTGCTGTTTGGTAAATCCTGAATGTTTATGTTGCATCTGGGGCACTTGTCCACCCTGAGATGATGAAGTATTCCCCAATCCCCCCTCACTAGATGAAGCTGCAGATTGCAGAGAAGATCTGTGGATCGGCTTGGTAAACTGCATCTGCAAAGCTTCTGGGCTAGATAATTTGCTTTTCCCCAGTACTGAATGATCTATACCCTGGTTCAAGTTCACAGATGACTGTGGGGGATGCATGGGAGGCATTCCGTTACCTGTCATGATAGGCTGTCTTGAAGGCAACTGATTCTCTCTGCTATGAACAGAAAGCTGTTGCACCGGAATGTTGTTAGGGATAATTAAGGAAGCGCTTGAAGTACTGAAAGGGCCAGGTGGAACTGCCTGCCTCACTTTACTAGAACCGGAGTGCCCTGACACATCACTGGAAGAGTTACCATGAAGAGAACTTTCGTTCACAACTTGTGGAGAAGTTACCTGCTGTTTTGACATAGGGACAGATGAGGACTGTACACCCGTATTGCTTTCATTTGCCTTGTGCTGTGCAACCATCCTAGCCTGCATGAGTGGAATAAGCTGCGCCATCAAATTGGCATTTGCAGGAAGTGATAGATCAATATTACGCTCAAGTGCCAAAGCCTGCATTGCCTGCATCTGTGCAGCCATTGCCAGTTGGCTGTTTGCCATATTTTGAATGCTTTGCTGAGATTGTGGTGCCTGCATAGTCCTCGTGATATTCCCAGGCATTAATTGGCCAAGTGATGTTTGTGGGACAGGAAGTTTTGGATCACTTCTCTGATCAGAGATTTGCTGATGTTCCTCTGTCAGCTTATCACCACGGACAAAATTCTCTGACTGCTTATTTGACAACAATCCCTGGGCCTGGTTAGCCGCCTGAATGGAAATGAGATCTTGCATTTTCAAATTTCCCATCCGTATGTCATGCTCCTTCCCAGAAGGCCCCACCATTCCTATTTTGGTTTGCTGCTGAGACTGCACCCCCAGAGCTGATTTCTGTTGCGTCTGATATGCATATTGCAGGTAAGCCTGATGAACTGGGTTCAGCACTTGTTGGTCAAATCCCGGACTCCTATTTTGGACCTCCTCTCGCATATGGGGAGAACCATGCTGTTGGCCTAAATCAATGAACTTTCTTGACTGCTGAGGTAGTTGCATGGAGCCAGAATTTGACCCGAAGTTTCCACCTCCCAAGATTCCTTGGAGTCCACCACCTTGGTACGCTAAAATGGCTTCATTTCCTTCCGGTTTTCTAAGTAATTGCTGATGGAATGACTACACACAAAAATATAAGAAGATGAAAGAGAATTGCAGTGAACAGAAGACATTTAAGCACGTGATTTTAAATTAAACAACAAATACATCAACACGTAATATGAAGGATCAGCAAAATAAACAAGACCATCATCCTTTACCAATATAATCATGATGACACCTCAAAACAAAATTTATTGATATTTACCTAGTCTAAAATAATAAACATCAGTTATTACAAGAAGCACGTGTTAGCTGATACACAAGCCTTTAAAGTTTGAACAAACATCAAAATACTAGATAAAGAAAAGGTATGTCAAGAGTATGGTAAATATGCCTCAGATAACAGATCAAAAGGATAACCCTGATATAGAGGGAGGGAGAAATAGCCATCCACAAGTGGATGAATTTACACAACCATCAGTATGCAAAAAAATAGATATGGTTAAGACCAATTTAGATTATTTATCCACTCAGCAAAAAAATGATAAGCAAGCTTATACAGATAAGAACTTAAACCAACCAGGCAACCACTAAACACAAGTAGGAAATGATACGTCTTAGAAAATACTCAAGCAATGAAGTTTAATATTGATTCCAAGAGAATTTTCCAAAAACTGCGATATAGGTGGTTAGTGGATTTGAACTCAGAATCATAAGCATCAAGCCTGTGTATGATCCTGTACAAAAAGCTATCAAATGCATTAGTGCCACAGATTTATTTCCTCTTTTACAGCAAAAAGATACATTAAAGCCAGTGTAACTATTCTGTTCAGTACTATTCGTCCTATGCTAGTTTGTCTTTAATGAATTCATTTCCTTTATAAGATTATGCAAAGTAAAACCTTTCAGAATCTATGCAGAAAACATAAAGACAAATAACATCACTTCAAATTAAAAAGTCAAAATGTTACATATGCATTTACGAGCTGGAAATATCCATGTATTAGAATGTAAGCAAGTGCTGACACAACAGTCCAATGAAGTGTGATCTTCCTGGTCTGTATGAAAGACCTAAACCTTTAGAGCTCAAAGATTCAAACTATTAGGTTAAAGCACTAATGGGAGAAGACATCATTTTACACCTAATGCCGAGTTAATAAGATATTTAGTAGCCACAGATGAATTAAGATAATCTTTGAAGGAGAACCACATTGATACAGGTTAACATGAACTAAGACCCAATTATAGTTAAGTAGCTCAGATTTCAATCATTCAATGTCACCATGAGTACTCTCTCTCTCTCTCTCTTTAAATTAGGGAATTACAAAATTCTATTAATTGGAGTGTAATGAGATATGCTTGTAATGAGATATGCTTGTAATTCTTGATCCCATTTACCACGCTTTCGTCCCATGCACTAATCTAGGGGAAACAAAAAGACAGCATTAATCATGATTCCATTCAGAAGTACAAGAAATTCTGGGCCATAATTGTAATGGTTTAGGAGTCCACTGCTAACCAGTTGGCATTGTAGAAATCAGAAGATGCCCAATTTAATGACAAAAGAAACAGCTACTTCAGTAAGTTAATTGAACTACTGAATAAACCAAAACACTCATTCACCTCAAATAACCTCATCAACTCCACCAATCAACTCCACCAAATACCCAATTCACTTCAAACCCAGCTGCTAAAACAACCCCAATCTAAAAAAACACTAATTTTCATCTCAGGAAACAAAGCTAATTACTTCAACTTAATTCTTTATTAACCCTAACCTGCCTCTGCTGCAGCTGTTGTTGTGATTGTTGCTGCTGCATATGTTGCTGCTGCTGATGTTGCTGCTGAATTGGATCGAACCCTAAATGCGGTGCAGAAACCGCCGACGACGAAGACGACGGCGACGCCGAAGCAGACGCCGCCGTGGCGTTCCGTCCATGCCCAGCTGCTCCACCACCCGATTGCATGTAATCAAATTCAACCTATAAATGCCAAAAAAAAATAATTGCTCACACAAAATTCACGCGGTGGGTTAGCGTTAAACCGATGTCGTTTAAACCCCTCTTCGCATCCCGATCCTAACGTTCAAATCATGAATTTTCTCTCTCCTCCCATTTTCTATAAGAAAAGCGATAATTTTGCTGCAGATAGAAGATGGGTTTTTGTGCCGTGGGGCCAGGGCCAGTGAAAAAAGATCGATCTTTGTGGCCGGCGAGTCCCGAAGTTGCCGGATCCGTCAGAATTGATTCACGCGCGCACGTACACTCCCTCTCTCTCCGAAATTTACCCAATTTGCATTTCAGTCAAACCCTAGGCTGTTAATTTAGGTTTTCTCTATTACTTCCTCTCTACGCGCACACACACATATATATATATACATACTCTGTTTTTCTCTCTAGATCTCTCTCGCTTTTATCAACTACCCCGGCTAACTCTAACCTTGGTTAGAATTTAACCCGGGTTATGAATTTCTTCATAATTTGGCCATGATTTTTGTGATATTTACGGAAGACCCATATTCTCAAAATCTTGAAATATTTTCTGACTTTAACTTTAGGGAGAAAAATAATATTGTTGCCCTGACCTTCATACGTTTTTGCAAACTAGTCCTCAAACAAAAATTGTTTAAGCTAACTCGTGGAAGTAATTTTTTGTCAATATTTATGTTAAGCATCGTTCATATTGAAATTGATTTGTCAAGTGACTCGTGTTAAGCATCGTTCATGTTAAGCATCATTCAAATCGAAATTGATCTGTCAATCGACTCGTGTTAAGTATCGTTCGTATCGAAATTGATCTGTCGATCAACTAATTAAAATAATTATGTGTATAAAAACAAAAATCATCGTTTATATCGAACTTGATCAGTAAATTGACTCATTAAAATAACTACGTGTATAAGGACAAAGATCATAAATGACATAAATTTAATATCACCTCAACTTTAATATTATGAAAAATTTACTTATAAGAAATTCATCATAGAAAATTTAATTTAATTTTATTTTTTATTTGTTTAGATCTTTACTAAAATTAACTCGTCGCTAACTTAAACAAGATGAACCGATGATTTTCATCCTTTCTTTATATTTTTTTTACAAGCAATTAGTTTCTCAATTGTAAATATTAAACAAACTCACATTCATAACACAGTGAAAAAAAATCTTATGATATAGCTAAATTATACATGAAAATGACAAATTCTAATTCTTAAATAGATGGATGAACTAAATTTAACCTTAGGGTTTGTAAATGGGGATGGTAGTGACAACTTGGAGAGAAAGAAAGTGAGCTGGGCAATGAACTTGTTAAAGAAAACATTAAATTTATGGAATTATTTCCTAATCAAGTATTTAAACAATAGGTATCAAGTACATAATTTAAATATAAAGTCTGACTATTTATCCAACTAATGAAAATGGTTGAGAAATTAATTTGAGATGATAAGTTGTATATGACGAATTTGGCTTTGAAAATAAAGTTAAGTGATTACGGAGGAAATGGAAAGAATTGAAAATAAATGAATTAGAGTGAAATTGAGTTCACTTGTTGCTTTCTGTAAAGTTTTATTTAATTTAATGATTTAGCATCGAGTGTATGAGTTGACTCGATTTATAAATATGTAATTACACTATTTAAATAAATGTTAGGAAATCATTAATAATAAGCAACTTTATCTTAATTGCAATTAATCAAAATACTTTTATAAAATAATTCAAGGAATCGACTTCACACATTATTCTTATAAGGGCCCATTTATAAAAAAATTTAGGGTTCTTTACATAAGTATACAATTTTTATAAAATAATTACAAGAATAGTGCACTAAACAAAATAATTACAAAAAGAGTGCAATAAGAATAAACCTATTAAATCATTATCCCTTAAATTAAGGAGAACAATAACCACCCTATTTAATTGCCTCAATAACCAACATCAGATATATATATATAACACCCCCACCCCGCCCCTGCCCCTGCCCCTGCCCCCTCCGGCCTCTCCCACAATCTAACTAGTAAAATCATGGTCGTTGTCCTATTTTTGGTGCTGATGCAAGTGAAAAATGGGTTTCTTTAATCCTTCCGTCGTTTCATATTATGTATATTTATTAGGCTAGGGAGTTTGATTTAGCTGAGCAATTTTTGTTTAATAGGTTTATGTATATCAATTGCTCTGTGAATGACTTGCATATTTTGTTAAAAGTTTCATAAAGAAGTCTCTAACTCTTTGTTTACAGAATTACTAAGCTTCTTGTTGAATGCCAAGTATATTTCTCAAATGATAATAGTGTTGCTATCTTTCTATATAATCTAACAACACTCAATGCACTTGGCTTGTTTGAAATAGGATACTCTATTTAATCTGGATAAACATTTTGTGTTTGGTTACCAACAACACTATGGAAATATACTTATGACTATTTTGGTTACCAACATAAACTAAAATGGTTACCTTTGTACAAAAGTTTGGCTACCAGCTACACCATATTCAAAAATAATTTTTATGAATATGGCAACTGTTGTGAATTATTTTTATGACTATTTGGTTACCCATTAAAATTAAAATGGTTACCTTTATATGAAGGTTTGTCTACCAACTGTTCTTAATTCTTTTATAATTTATTGGTAACCCAATAAAACTGAATTGGTTACCTTTGTATGAAGATTTGACTACCAACTGTACTATGAGGAAAAAAATATTCTATAATAGATTTTTTATAATTAATTGATAACCCAATAAAACTGAATTGGTTACCTTTGTATGAAGGTTTGACTACCAACTGCACTATGAAAAAAAAATCTATAATTGATTTTTTTATAATTAGTTGGTAACCCAATAAAACTGAATTCGTTACCTTTATATGAAGGTTTGGCTACCAACTGCACTATGAAAAAAATAATTATATAATAATTTTTTTTATAATTACTTGGTAACCCAATAAAATTGAATTGGTTACCTTTGTGTGAAGGTTTGGCTACTAACTGCGGTATGAAAAAAAAATTGTATAATAGATTTTTTTTTATAATTAACTGGTAACCCAATAACTGAATTTGTTACCTTTGTATGAAAGTTTGGCTACCAACTGCACTAAGGAAAAAAAATATTCTATAATAGATTTTTTATAATTAATTGATAACCAATAAAACTAAAATGGTTACCTTTATATGAAGGTTTGGCTACCAACTACACTATGAAAAAAAATTAATATAATAGATTTTTAATAATTGTTTGGTAACCCAATAAACTAAAATGGTAACATTTGTATGAATGTTTGGCTACCAACTGCACTATAAAAAAAATCTATAATATATATTTTTTAATTAATTGGTAACCCAATAAAATTGAATTGGTTACCACATCCCTTCCAAAATAAGTATATAATTCAGTTTTATTTTTCAATGCTAATTTAAGATATTTTTAAAATATAAAATTGGTGTTTATATATACATGTGTAAATTATATATATATATATATATATATACGGTACTCCATGTATATAGATTACTCCCGTCTCTACGCCCAAAAATGCAGAAAAATTGGCGCATGGATTGAGATGTTTTCGGCAGTTAACTGGAACATAACATGGCAAATCAAATTTGAATACAAAATGTTTAAAATTTGAATTCATTGAATATGGGCCAACAAAAGCTGGTAGAGTAATTATTCCCACAAAAATCGGTGCATATCACTTAAAAAACGGTAGAGCAATTACTAATTATGTAAATAAAATATTAAAAAGGTACTCATTTTGTAAATAAGTTTAAAATGTACTTTTATTGTAATATTTGCTAAAAACTTGTTCGCCTTTTTTCTGCTTTAGAAAATCTAACACGCAAGTATACGTGGTCAAATAGTAGTATTAAGGCAAGCAAGGTATCGTCCCACAAGGATTTTTCACTCAACAACTATTGTCATTAATTTCAACTAAACAGTCTCAATTAAACTCATGATTAGATTTTGTTTTGTTGGTTCAACTTCAAGCACTGAGAATTATCACTATTTTGTTACAAAAACTCAAAGGTTATCAACTTAAATAAAGGTTATGGAGTTTAAGACTGCAACTTCACTCTATGTTATTAAGTGAATCAAATTATTACATTTATGTTATTATGTGCGCAATGGATTATTAATCAAGAACTCCTAATAGTGTTGTTAAGTATCTCTCAATTACCTTTCAACAAATCTACCTAAATCTACCAATCAAGGAATAGAATTAGGAAAAACATCCAATATTAATCAAACATTATATCTCTATGTAGATTGATTTAACAAGGAATTTCTGAACAGGTTCTCTCACAGTTACATATGGTCAACAAATATATTTCTATCTTGTTCACAAATTATGATTTCCATCAAGCAAACCATAAAAACATGTTATCATCTAGATGTCTGTTCTCGTACTCAATTTCTCAACTTCATACAAGATACCAAGACAATTACTGGTCAGGCAATTGATAAATTAAAAACTATAATGATAGACAATCCAAATACACACATCAACAACCATCCGGTAAAACTGAATTCAATTTAAACAAAGAGATCCATTGAAATCTTAAACAATAGTAGTTAGTTCATAATTAAGATACAGAACTTCATGATCCACAAACTAACATACATAATCAGAGTACAGAATTAAATTGAAGAGAAGAGAAAAACTGTGAAGTCGACAAGCGTTCTGATCTTACTCTAGCTCTTGATCTTCCTCCTTCCAAAGTTGCTCTCCTCCCTATTTTCTGATCTCCCTATTATATTTTTCTTTTACGTTTTTTTCTTCCTTCTTCAGCTTAGTGCCTCCTAATTTTTAGATTAACTGCTCTTTTTAACTCCCAGCGGGTCCTACCATGATAGCAACTGGTCAACTGATAACGCGAGGTAACGCAGCTGCGCCCAACTTCAGAGCAGCTGCACTGAAGGCATTTGATGCTGACTTCCTGATGTGGTGCAGCTGCGGCATTATCTAAAGCAGTTGTGCTTTTGGATTCTGTGTTCTGGCTTTTGAAGTGTAGAGCAGCTACGACGATCTACAGAGCAGCCGCGCTTGAACCTGTTGCTTTTGTTTTGTGATGCAGGGCAGCTGTGGTGATCTACAGGGCAGCCGCGCTTGAACCTGTTGCTTTTGCCTTGGTGAGGTTTTGTGATGTAGAGCAGCTGCGCTCTTTCACAGAGCAGTTGCCATGAGAGCGCAGCTGCTTTCATGGCTTGGCTTTTACCATTCTGCCCTCGACTCTAGTTTTCCTGAAAATTGAACAAAATATGAACGTTAAACCGAAATTTAATACAAAAGACCTTGAGGACTTGCATATTATCAGCTATGAAACGTACTTTCATGGGTATAAAACCCACTCAACAAGTGTATTAGAATATGTAAATCGTCCAAACTTTTATCATATGAACACAACAAAATAAAAAGAAGTTATGCACATCCTCGGTGGGCTTATTGGCAAAAATAATAAAATCAATTTTTTTGTTGGTAATAATAATAATATCATCTGGCTTGGCAATAATAATATAATTTGGCTTAAACCGTGGTTTAAAGTTGTAGCAAAATTAAAAATGTTAGGAATTAAGTCGTTGTAAACTAGATAATAAAATAAAGAGAGATAAAGTAATATAATATTTAATGTGAAAAAATCTTAAAGGAAAAAAATTACGAGCATAATTCCGAACTCTACTGTATCAATAATAATGAGCTTATAATATTTCTCTCAAATTTTACGTCTTAAAACTTGAGGTTACACAATACCACGACATAACTTTTGCACGGAATAAAAGTTGAAAAAACCATCCATCTCACAATACAATTTTTTTACATGGAATATAAAAAATACAAAAACCATTTCCTTCATACAAAGCAAAAACTCATTCGCACATTCTCTTAACTCTTATAATGTTATATGATATTTGGGTGTGTTACACTTCATCAACTAAATATAATACTCTATTTATAGACTAACTCGCAATTCTCTTTTTTGTATTCAAAATTGGACTCCAACATATAATAAACATACTATTTAAAATATGACGCATTCTTTTCTATAATAGCAATTATTTTATAAATAGAATTCAAGGAGTATCCTAATAATTTCTCCCTAATCTCGAATCTCCAAATACTTCATATCCGAATAAGATTCAAATAGTTACCTAACAATTACTCCCTTAATATTCTATATTGATATTGGACGTGACCATTTTCTCCACAATAATAGACTAACTCACTATTCTCTTTTTCCTATTCAAAATAGGATTCCAACGTATAATAGACATCATATTAAAAATAGGACACATTTCTTTCTATAATAGCAATTATTTTATAAATAAGATTTGAAAAGTATTCTAATAATTTATCCCTAAACTCGAATCCCCAAATACTTCATATCTAAATAGGATTTAAGGAGTTACTTAACAATTACTCCCATAATGTTTTGCATTGGTATTGGATGTGACATTTCTTTTCACAATAATAGCACTTTCTATCATTGTAATATTTTGAGCTGAATATTGATATTCCTCTACTATCATCTCTTTATTAACGTCTCATTTGATTGGAACCCTCCACGGTTAGTGCTTGCTTACCAATATTTTTACTCTTTTCTCCCATCAATTTTTGAGTTTTTCGCAAAACAATAACCACTTTATCTAAAATCAAAATTGATTTTCCCACCAATAATGTTTGCACCAACGATTCGTAAGACTTGGATAAACATGACAATAAGAGTTATGACTTAATTTTTTATTTGTATTCAACAATTAAGACATTAAATTGTTAAAAGTACTTAGATGATCATGGAGATCCGTTCCTTCATTAATCTTCAAATAGTACAATTTCATCTTTAAGCACAATCTGTTAGGGTATGTTTGTTTAAAACTTAATGCATCTGAATAGTTGAATCGGTCAGCCATTCAGTGCATTTGTTTAGGACTGAATAGCTGAATGGTTAAGTTTATTTTTTTTTGGCTGAATGGTTAAGTCCCGACTGAATGAAGTAAAAAAAAATTAAATTTTTTTTTTTAAAAAAAATATTATATTAAGTAATATTAAATAAATTTACAACAATTTTGAATTTTTCCAGAGGGGTAAAATAATAAAAATATATTATTCAGATGTTTTAGACATGTCATTTATCAAACAATTTTTTTCATTCAGTATTCAGAAATCTACTTCATTCAACTTATTTAGATTATTTAAGCATTTAGAACTATTTTATTCAGTTTTTATCAAACACCCTATTAGTTAATGATTTTGAAATATAACTTTTCTCAATTTGTTCTTATACATTTTTGGATCAGTCTCTTTTAATACATCATACTTTAACTCAAGTGCTAATGACGAACGTATTGTGCTTACCATCTTCTTGCAAATTGTTTGTCAATTTGTTTATTTCACCTTGTCTGGTTTTTTCTCCTCCAAAACTTGATCAAGTCCTTATAACACAAAAAGATATTGCACACTACTCTGTCACAATGACTAATTTTTTCCCCCATTGAATATTGAAAACTCAAATTTACCTAAATATGCGGCCATCGTATTACGCAAATTAATTCTCTTTACATCAGATACAATCAACCTACCTCTTGATACCACTTGTGAATTAAGTCGTCGTAAATCAAACAATAAAATAAAGAGAGATAAAGTAACACAAGATTTAACGTGAAAAAACCCTTAAAAGAAAAAAAATACAGGTCAAACTCCGAATATCCACTATATCAATAACCACTATATTAATAATAATGGGCTTATAATATAATATTTATTTCAAGTTTTATGCCATAAAATTTGAGGTTACACAATATCACGATATAATTTTTTACAAGTAATAAAAGTTGAAAAGCCCATCTATCCCACAATACAACTTTTTTTGTATAAAAGTTGCAAAAACTCTCTCCCTCACACAAACTAAAAACCCTTCACGCCCTCTCTCAACTCTTATGCTACGTTTGGATTGGATGAATAAAAATGAAATAACTTATTCCTATGGAATAAAAAAAATTGTATTCAGTTACTCAATTGGAATATAATGGATCATTCTCATCCCTCCTAAATATATAAATTTGATTTCTTGAGGGAGATTATAGAATGACTCATTATAGCTGGAATGAAATGAATCATTCCACTCTCCATTTTATTTATTTCTCTATTATATTCCTTCACATATTTTATTCATTCCATCCAAACGTAACATTGGGATGTTACATGATATTTGATTGTGCTATATTTCATCAACTAAACATAATACTTTATTTATAGAATAACCCACAATTCTTCTTTTCGGATTCAAAATAAGACTCTAACGTATAATAAACATCTTATTAAAAACAAGATACTTTCATTTTTAAATAATAATTTTTTTTTTGAATAAAATTCGAGGAGTATTCTAACATAAAATCTAAAAACTACAAAATTCTTCCTTTTTAGTTGTGTAACTCAGAGTGAGTCACGCTATGTTTATGAGTTTTGACTAATAACTAAAAAATAAAAAATTGTATTTTTTATATTGTTATTCAGTTATAAAAAAAAAAGAAAATAAAACGTAAGTCTTACATTTATATTATAATTTATTTTTATATTAATTTTATCATGTTTGTAAGGTAAAGAGTATAATATGAATTATAAAAGAGTACGCTTATGTGATTTAATTTTCGTTATTTTTTCCCCATCCATTTTAAACTCAATAACACGATGTTAGAGTCTTGACACACATGGTTAAGTGTTGGTGTAGTTTTTAGCTTAAAAAGGAAATGTTCTTTTTCATTTTTCCTTTGCGTTTGCCGTATGATTCCTTTCTTATTTGTCTCAAAATATGCTTTAAATTAGCTATCACAAACTATGCACCTTTGGCATAGACTTCTCTTTAATGTCTCTATTATTTACTCCATAATAAAAGAGTTTTTCTTTCTCATTCTCATGTACACATGGTTAAGCGTAAGTAATACTCCCTCTGTTCTAAGTAATACACTCTCCGTTTCACAAAAAGAATTTCAATTTAATCGCAATCTCAAATATAAATTAGAATTCCCATCACGAATTCAACACAACTATGAATATTTCTTAGAATAAAACAGTGATACATTGTCCGGTTGTAAATAAATTGCTAGTGTGGCAACAAACACCACTATGAAAATACAACATTCTGATCTGGTAACTTGATTACGAGATATCAGCAGAAGTATAAAATTACTTGATCCGAGTTTCACAAAGGTATAAGAGATGCAAGACATGAGGCACTAATCAACTGAAACTGGCTGCATAGCCTCAGCCTCTTTCCTGATTTCTTGAAATAGAGCAGAAGACAAGTAACGCTCTCCGAAACTAGGATGAATCGTCTGAAAATATTAAAACACGAGAGAATACATTTTTGATAAGAATCTAATTAAAAATAAATAAAATTTGACAACAAAAATGATATAATATGAACTTTATAATATAGCAATTCAAGTTTTTCATACCACAATAAGCTTCCCTTTGTTCTCGGGCCTTCTAGCAAGTTGAAGTGCAGCGACTGTGTTAGCTCCAGAAGATATACCAACCTAAACAAAGCCACGATTTTAATACATGCTTAAGTTACCAGAGATAACTCAATTGAAGCTCAAAAATAATTATTAGCTGCTTTTGTCTGTTTAATTTCAATATGCAGTCTGTGAAGTGAAATCAATCCCATGTCTTACAGAAAAACTCCTTTTTCATTTTTGAGCCATTTTTTAACACATCTTTGCTATCCTCGGGACTCGGTTTGATTGGAAGAAAAACGAAAATGAGCAGGAAATGAAACTTAATTTCTCATCTTCTTCCCTCTTTAATGTAATTTTAAGTAGTAATAGTTTTGCAAGAGAAATGGGATTGACCTATAAGAGCAATATGCCTCTTCCTTCCAATACAACATCCATGTATTGCTCCAGTTTTTGTTGGTTGTAATCAAACAAAAAGTCCTCACTATCATTGAAATTAAGGTAGCTTATTAGCTCTACGTTGCAACATTATCCAAGCTCAAATTGCAAGTACATGCCCTATAAATACTAATATAGGTGGACAAAGATCTAAAGAGGTCATTGTACACGGTGGATTGTTTATCCCTGGTTATGAGGCTTATTTTAGAGGAGAAATATTTTCTAGTGCTCTCATTTTTATCATAGGACTAATTACCGATATAGCATTTTTATTAAGTTGAACAATAACCATTTGGACAAATAGATACAAAATAAAAATAAAAATTGCAGTATCAAGAGAATGAGCCTAAGTTTAAGATATCTGAAACCCTTACCAACAACCCCTCTTTGAGTGCCAACTGCCTTGCCATACTGACGGCATCTTCACTAGAAACCTGCAGCATAAAAGGAGTGTTAGATTACATGAAGTATGTTCATCAATAGTTTTTCCTTTCTGTAATTATGAAATTTATCTACTAATGAAACAAATAACAATTCTCACCATGAGGACTTCTTCCATTACATCCATGTCAAGTATATCAGGTTTAAATCCAACCCCATTGCCAGTTATAAGATGAGGACCTACACACCAAACAATTTTAACGAAATGAATTTATCTCAAAAACCAAGCTAAAAATCTAGTAAGATCTATTTGGTTGCTAGATGACACTGGAAAATAAATAAAGGAGTATACAAGATAAAAACTTACTCTTACTAATCCCAAAAAAAAATGAAAAAGGAAAAAAGTTAGAAAGTTACTCTTATTAACAAATATATTTAACATGAATTTTTACCTGGTTTTCCACCGTTCAGTACATTGCTTTCAGCAGGCTCAAGTCCATAAATCTACATGATACACACAATTACCATTTGTAAGCGAACACTTCTAGTGAGATTTGCACAGAAGCAAGCAAAAACAATTAAAGACATTAAAACTGAATAATTCTATATGCACAAATTGAGTATATTAATAGTAATAAAAATGATGTAGTAATTAAAATGGTTGGACCCGCATATTATTTTCTTTTTTTTTATACTGTTTGTGCACATAGAAGTACACTTTAAAATTTTAAAAATCCAAGTTATCACCTTAACATCAGGGTTTTGGGACTTGAGATACTGTCCAACCCCTGAGACCGTGCCTCCACTTCCTATTCCCATCACAAAAATGTCGACTTTCCCGTGAGTGTCCTCCCATATTTCCGGACCAGTAGTCTCAAAATGCACCTATTTGTCAATGCAGGCATAAGTTAGATAAGCCACAATTACCTTATAATTAAGGAGATAATTGTCTTTTAAAGGAATTCCAAATGAACATATTAAACCATAATCAACCTGATAAGCTTATATAGACATTATTAACAATAATCATTGTAACGACCTGGTTAAATCCCGAGTCCGAATTAATAACGCCATAGCATTGTCACAATACTATTTTCTTGGGTCATCTTAACCCACTATAAGCTCACCCAATAGGTCATGATTGAAGGTATTAATAATAGGAGCTTGGTTTTTAAAAACAGCTAATCGGTAGCGAGACATACTAAATTCAAGATTCTCTATCAAATCTTTATATATAAAGTCAATATCAGCTGACAACTGCACAAGTGAACATTCTACAGAACAAAAATCTCTACTCCTAGGAATATATGATATTACGCTCGATAATACTTGCACGTTTTTTACCATTACTGGAATTTTCATAATCATAATGCGGTAATCCTATGTAACAACTCCTCTATCCCACATGTTTCGATTTGGAACTGGGGTGTTACAATCATGCTTTTTAAGTGGTGGTTATTAACAATAATTGACCTGATGAGCTTATATTTGACACCGTTGTTGAGTTTTTTTACTCTCGAGTATAACCACAGCCACAGGCTTAGGCTCCCCACGGTTCTGTGGTGCATATGTGTGGAACGAGTGGATGCCTATAAAGATTGCTATGTTTCTATGAAGGGTTGTTTCTTGCACATTGGTATATTCATTCTCTTCCTACTATGCAACACGTACAAAAATATGTGCTGAAACTATGTCTTAAAGGAAGTTATGCACTTTTTGATAAATTAAACAACTACTTTTAAAAGGAGATAAAAAATGAACCTTTTAGACATGAATATTAGAAAAATAAGTAGATTTGAACCTGTGTATTGGAAGGATTCGAAAACTGCTGAAGCATGAAACCGTCAGGTGTGTTCTCCAGAAGATCATACGCTTTCTTAACTGTTCCTCCCATTCCCTTAAGTGGGTCAGTGAGAATGAGATCAGCTCCAAATGCTTTCATACACACCCTTCTCTCTAAACTCGTGTATGAGGGCATGGTCAAGACCATCTTGTACCCTTTCATAGCTGCCATAAAGGCCATACTGATCCCCATATTACCTGATGTCGGCTCAATCAATACAGTCTACAATCAAACACTTAAGTCAGTGCAAAATATAAAGAGGCTTCAATCAAAAAGATACAAAATATTACTTTTGCACTAGTTTTTAGCTATAAAGTACATATTTTTATTTACCTTCCCAGGTGTAATTAGTTTTTTCTTCTCGGCATCCATGATCATGGAAAGAGCTGGCCTGTTAACATAAATAAACATATAAAAATCCTTTAATCTTTAATAAAAAAAGTAAACAGGCACATAAAGTTAGTGGTTAAACAAAATACCTGTCTTTGATGCTAGAGGTCGGTTGCATCATCTCTTGTTTGACGGCCACATAAGCCCCACATCCTTCAGTAACTTTATTTAGATAAACGAGGGGTGTTTTCCCAATAAGCTAAAATTCAAAATTTGAATTTCAGCCATTAATATGGTACTTTCTAAAATGTCATTATGTAAAAGCAAACTACAAGTGAAAAATAAAAGGGTACATCTTCAACTAATAAACTGTAAATACCAGCCAAATTGAATAATGCATGAATGATCAGTTTTGGATCAAATCGAGCATTTTCGTTTATCAAACTGTTTACATGCCTACTTCTTTAGATTATCTATAATCCCGAATCCATAATAAATCATGATAGCAAAATGTTGTAGTACTAACACATAATCTGAAAAAGAAGAAGGACAAAATTCCCGAATTTTGAAACTTCAAATCGGAAGCGCCTGAAGTCTGTTAAATGGTAACTTAGGAATTTAGCTAGTATGTTAGACTTCAAACAAACCTCAAAGATTGTAAACTCATAGGTTCTAATTAGCATATAAATGGACCCCTAGTGCGCTAGTGCTATGTGAATTTATGCATCTAAGAACATTTCAAGACACTGTCCCTCGACCTCTATTTTGCAATCCAAATTTTTTATAAAGTTTCCATTTTTGAAACTAACTTAAGAACTTAGCTAGCTAGTATGTTAAAGTTCAAACTTCAGGATCTAATTAAGTATTAAAGAAAATATTTATTTTAATGTTATATTTGGGTTAATGTAATTTTATCATTAAAGTGGACTAATGTCTTACGGGAACTTATCTGTCTTATTAAAGCATTTTAAGAGAAATAGCCCTCCAATGCAAACCAATCACTAGCCATCATAGTAGGCTTTACATAAAAGTTCAATATACCTGAAATATTCTGACTATTGAAAAAAAGAATATTCTAAAAAAAGGAAAATAAAAACAGAGCAAGCAATGAAGTTGGCATAAAGTGGACCTAACCCGTAGAAAAAATTCCCCCTAAAGCTTTTAGTCCTTTTAAATTCCAGACAGCAAGCGTATTATTAGTGGCAAATAATATATCACATTCAGGCCCCGTTTGTATCCACTTATTTTTTACCGCTAAAAATATTTTATTTTTTGAACGAGTAAAAACCTGATTTTTCAGCTAATTAGGGTGCCAAACACGACGACTTATTTTAAACAATAAATTAAGGAAAATTCTAGACTTACCCTCAAAATTTACCCGTTAGTTCTACCCGCAAAAATGACGAAAGAGTATAATCCCACTTTATTTGTATTTTGCAAATAAAGTGGGACCATACTTCTTTATATCTTATATGAGGGTAAAACTTATGGGTCAAATTTGAGAGTAAGTGTAAAATCACTCATAAATTAAAGGGAAATGATATTTTTATATGTATTTTTGTTTATATTTTTACATGATCCTCTCTCACATGAACATAACATGAGTCCCACAGAGGGAACCATATGAAAATATCAAAAATACATAAAAAAAATAGTGCTCACCTAACTTAAGCTATATATTCTAGTATCATTTAGAAGAGGACAGATTTGGACAGACAACTATTACTTTTTATCGTCCCAAAATAAGAGTCTCACTGGTAATTTCCGTCCTACAAAATACAAAAAATAGACCTGAAAGTAACATAATGTTCCAAATTTGTCCTTAATATAAAGTGATTAAACCGGTCTTTATATCAAAATGCACAGCATACTAAACGAGACACTAATTTTGGGACGGAAAAAAGAATAATAAACTCTTTCAAATTCTTTACATGGAAATTCCCTCACATGAGTTGACCACGTGAGAGGCGAAGACAGACAAAAAGAGCAAGTATGGGCAGCAATAATCCTATCCATGCCAAATATAAAAAAAAACAATTAATTTGGTTTGACTGTCTAGTGATAATAAAAAGGCCATAACCAAATTACCGAATCAACTTCCTCTAAAGTCGTAACCTCTCGCTTATAGTCAGTTTCATGGAGGAAGAGGCAGCCCACGTGACATTATTAGTCTAAATAGTCTCCTCTGTCCTAAAAGAAAAAAGTACCATTTTTTTTTTCTTCCAAAATTTATAGGTATATATTTGTATTATTCAAATCAAAGAAACTGGTATACTTTTTATTTTTAATTGGGATGGAGGGAATATAAACTATAAAGAGTACAAATATAAACATATAAAAATAATCTAATGCCTAATGGTTTAGCCAAACTCAAAATTAGGTAGAGCTATTTAAAAAAACAACGTAATTTTGTATAAAAATTATAATTTATATAAAACCAAAAAATAAAAAACTTATATATATATTTATATATATATATATATATATATATATATATATATATATGAAATCAAGAATTACGGTAGAGAAAGGTGATGAACTTTTTACAAAATTATTACTTTAAGTTGTCAATAATTAGTGCCCACATGCATCACACGGTTCCATTAAGAAAGTCCAATGTGTAAGTTTTTACAAATAAAGATGCAATTTTTACCATGTTTATCGTTAATAAAAAATTATTAGTGTAACATGATAAAAACTCAGAATATTAGTATGTTATTTTATGCTATTATTACTGATTAAAAAGTATGGATCAAAAAATAAATTTACAAATGAATCTCTATTTCTTTTTGTAGAACCAAGAAAGTGCTATTTTAAAAGAGTCAAGGCTATAAATTTGTGCTATAGGTACCAAATATATCAACACATGACATGAGAGTTTGGATAGAATTATAAACGCTCTCCATTTATTATACCTAAAATAGTTATTCGCAATAAGTATTATTTTCTATTTTAAAATTGAAGTAAGAAGAAGATACACACACAAATTGAGCTATATATATAGTACCTGAGAGACTTCTTTTTTAATGTTGGTGCCCGGAAAATCTTTGGGCAGATCTCTGATTCTCTGTACAAAAGAAGGGGAATCCACCAACGGTTGGGATGAAAAAAGCTTGGTTTTGGGGTAATAGTAACTGGGTATGGGCTTGTTTTTCTTCAAAAGCTTGGCTATGGCCGCCATTAATGGAGGTTTGAGCTTTAAGAAGAAAAACAGAGAGTTTGAACTAGTATCCTTACAGGGCCCCTTTGGGTATATCGATATATATAGATAGCTCTTACTGAAAAAATCACATCTTTATAGGAGAGAGAATTTGCGTGTAGGATAATACTCATGGGAGCCACTTCATGCTACATGTGGTGGACGTTATTTCTATGGCAGACAGAAAAGGCTTCGCCCTGTTTTAATTGGTCGAGGGTGATGTTTTTTAAAATATTGAAACTCCATAAATTATAGCTTACATATTATTAATGAAGTCTGATGTGATTCTTATATCTATTATATATATTAAAACACATTACATTTTAATCACAATTTTATATACGTCACATTCATACTAACTCAATTTTCAACTAACATTTATTATAATTAATTTATTATTATATTTATCTAATAATTTATTTTTTAAATATTATCCCATAAAAATATAAAAATAATCACAAATATTATATAATTACATATAACTCTCATACATAAAAATATAACTCTCACAATAATTTTTTAATTTTTTTTTTAATATTATCCTATAATTACATATAACTCTCACACATAAAAATATGTAATCTATTATCTATTATATATATTAAAACACAGTACACTTTAACCATAGCTTGACATGTGACACATTCACATTAACTCGACTTACCACCAACATTTATTACAATTAATTTATTATTATATTTATCCAATAATCTATTTGTTTAATATTATCCCATAAAAATATGAAAATAATCACAAATATTAAAATAATCACAAATATTATACAATTGCATATAAGTCTCACACATAAAAAAATATATAATTAACCAAAAATTTGATTTTTTAAATTTTTTGCAGCTAATTCTCTTCAAAAAATATGTAATATTATCTCATAATTCAACACAAATATAAATCTGATATATATATATATATATATATATATATATATATATATATATATATATATATATATGGTGTGATGTCGCAAGCACCCAAAAATAAAATCTTACTTTGAAAAAATAAATATGTAGTAGTGCAAGTAAGAGTCGATCCCACAGAGAATGATTATTTAATTTTGTGTTTTTGCAAACAAAAATTAGGGGGTTTTTGAATCAAATAATTAATTTAAATAAAACTAACTAAAATAAATTATGTAAGCAATTTAATAAAATAAATGAGAAGAAAAACCTTGATTTAAGTCAACATCCACTATCAAGAATTTACAACTGATCACTGATGCAAAAATAAATCAATTAATATTTTAAATATTCAACGTGGAATAATTACTCCCATTCGAATAAGTTTTCTATCTCTCCTTAATTTTAGTTAAGCATAAACAAGCGATCTAAATAACCCTTACTACTAAATAATCTCAGACAAGCGCTAAAGATTTAACCTAGTAGTAGCATAAAGAAATAGAGAGATCGTTGAACTAAACAACACAATTCAAGCGTCTGCATTTAATTTAGATTAATATTCTTCCTAAGATGAAACAATATTTTGATAAGCAAAATAATTATTAACCTTAGTTGTTTCGCAAATTAAAATGACCAAACAATTACGGATTTGATATTTAATTTAGCAGTAGATTTCAACGAATAATAAACTAGTATGCATCCTAGCACTTAAACGAATTAATCATAAAATTAAACACAGAAAAATATCTAATACTTAAAATATTAATTAAACAATTAAAATAAATTAGATCTCACAGTGTATAAATCTTGATGGCTTCGATCCTTTAAACCAAGAAAAAGAATTTAGCTACTCATAATTGTAGAGAGCATCAAAGAATAAAAGAGAAAATTTTTATTCTAATAGAAAAGTTGTATGTTACAATGTGTCTCAAACCCTCTATTTATAGGCTCCATAAACCTCCTAACTTGTCCAAACTCTAATAGGATTTAAAATTAAAGATAAAAGAAAAATAAAATAATTTTTATTCTAACCCTAATTGGAATTAAAATCCAATTTGGAATCAAAAAGTAGCAAAAATTGGCGAATAATTCCGTTTTGGGTCATTTCCGTGCTTGCCAAAAGCTACCTTTGCCCCTTGACTGGTTAACACGCCAACAGTTGCGCATTGCGCGCGGCACAGAAGCCTAAACGATGTTGTTTTTCTCCCTGTTTGCTCTCCGCGCATTGCACGGACTGTTCTTCCGCGTCTGCTCCACAAACGACGTCGTCTTGCTGCTCCGCGTTCCACTCCATCCGCGCATTGCGCGGACTCCAACTTTTCCGGATTTTACAGAATTGCCACCGGTCTTTGTAGAATTTACAAATTTGCCCCCAAACTTTGATTTTTCTACAAAAATAAATATAAATTAATTAAAAATAAATAAAAATAATATAAAAATACTAAAAACCCTAAAAACACGTAATAATAAATAAAACACCTAAAATACTAAAAATAAATAAAAACACATAAATAAAAAGAAATATAAAATTACTATAAAATTACCTAAATTAACTAAAATCCTATAAAACCTATTAAAATCAAAATAAGCTAAAATAAAAACTAAGTATTAGGGAATAAAAATATCTTATAATTTAACTCTATCAATATATATATATATATATATATATATATATATATATATATATATATATATATATATATATATATATATATATATATAATTCGCACAAAAAAATAATTTTTTCGCTTTTTGTGTGAGTATAAAATTTAAAAAATTATAAATGTAACATTATCCCATAATTACAAATAACTCTTACAAAAAAATATAATTTAAAACTAATTACAACTGAATAATTTTTTCACTACGCTCAATCAAAATATTCTCACACAGACAAATAAAAATCTGAAATCATCTAATAATTTGGTATTGAAAATTATCCAAAAATTAAATTTTATTCTTTATATAGATAGTCTTTAATTGGTTTTTATAATGTCTTAACATCTAATTCTCACAAAAAAAAAAAAGTAATATTATCCTATAATATTTTTTTCACTTTTTGTGTATGGAATTAAAAAATTATAAATATAACATTATTACATAATTGTAGATAACTCTCACACAATAATTTTCTTAATATTATCCCATATAATAATTTAGTATTTGAAATTATCCAAAAATTAAAATTTGTTCTTTATAAAGATAATCTTTGTTTTTTTTTTTAATTTCTTAACATCTAATACTCACAAAAAAATATATATAACATTGTCCCATAAATATGTCATGCATACAAATCTAATCTGATATTAAATTGCAACAATTTTAAATTGATATTATCCAATAATTTGGTTTTTCAATTATTTTATCATCTCATTTTTACAAATAACTCTGACACATAAATATCTAACATTATCCAATAATTTGAATTTTAAATTTTTTTACAAATAATTCTCAGGAAAAAAAATAGGTAATATTATCCCATAATTAAGCTTTTAAACTTTATTTACAGAAATTTTTCTTGCCTAATTTTTTTAAAAATATTTTTACAATTCCTTAATCACACAAAACAATATAACATTATCCTATAAATATAAATCTAAACTAATATTATAACCCAAAAGTGCATCAATTTCAAATTGATATTATATCCCATTATTATATCCTATAATTCCAGTTTAATAATATCTCAAATTGATGGGTGATTGACCTAAATAATTTTTAATTATATATATATATATATATATATATATATATATATATATATATATATATTAACAAAATAAATAATTCCGCTCCAACGCGCAGAGTTGTATCTAGTTTTTGAAATAAATTAGAGTATTTATATTGTATTATATAAAAAAAAGAATTTTGTATTATAGTATGTACACCTTAAATAATGGGATAAGTTTATTAACACAAATTTTATTTATATTATTAAAAAATAAGATTTAACATAAATTTTTATATTAAATTTTATTTTTAAATTATTTAAATAGCGTTTGTGCACAAAAACTTATTCTAAATAATGTGACTGATTTGCAATAAACTATAGAGTTAGTTGAGTACCGAGTAACGTTAAGATCCTTTTCATTTTTCTTTTCAAGAAACTGACTTGATGGTTAGATTCAGTGTTTTCAGTTTCGGATTGAACATCAAACCGAAAAATGTATATGAATTATTAATTTAAATAATAATTAAATTATTATTAAATTAATAACGTTAGAAATATATATAAAAAAACTATTATTAATAATTAATAAAGTTTTAAAATATTTAATTTTTTATAAGTTAAAATATTATAAAATTATGTTATAATATTATTAAAAATATCTAATTTTAAAAATATATTTTTTTTTACAAAAAAATACTTCTAAATCTGTTTACTGAATAATAGTTCGACCAACAATCAACCAAATTTGGACCGAGTTGATGAGAAACCAATTCATTTATTTAGTTGGTTTCCTATTTAATCGACTAAACCCCGGTTTCAAACCGATTTTCAAAATATTTATTAAAATTATGAACCCCCATTTTTGCTTTCAATTTTCATTGTAAGGTTAAAATAAACATAATTTATAAAATTTGAAATGCATTTACCATTTACTTTTATATATATATATATATATATATATCATAAAATGTTACTAGATTAGTGCTTTGAAAGATGAAGCGGGGGGGGGGAGGGGAGAGTCTTATAAATAGCTGCCAGTGAATGAAATGCATGCACCTCTTGGCTGCAACGAATGGTCAAAGGCGTAGAATTTATAAAATTTGAAATGCATTTACCATTTACTTTTATAAATATATAATTAATTAAATGATCCTTTTAATACGTGTCTTAAAGACATATATTAAACATGAAAAATAAGAGATAAAACTCATTAAATATTATTTATTTATGTATTTGTACTGAATTTAATAATTAGAGTCCAATAACATATTATTTTTTTATATATTGAATTCAGTACAAATACATAAATAAATAATATTTAGTAGATTTTATTTTTTATTTTCTGTGCTTAACATGTGTCCTTAATGCACGTGTTAAGAAAACTCTTATTTAAATATATTGGGTCGGGTCTAGAATCGATCTAATATTTTTTATTTATTCATGCTCTGATACAGTTGTACTTTTATTCGTGATACACTGTAACGGATCCGATTTGAGGATTGATCCATTAAAATATCTTTTAATGGCTTATTAAAAGAGATGTTATTAAATTAAGATTCTGTTAACTTATTTGGGAAATAAGCATATGTAATTTGTTAAGCATTCAATCAATCATTAATTAAAATTATAATTATAAGGAGATTCTTTTTCACTCTTAATTGATCTAGTAGGGAGAAACTCCAAATCGACAACTTTGTCAAACAAGTACAAGTCCAGCACGCTTCCTTCCAAAGATCCTTCACCATCAATATATATTATAAATAAATGTTACTAGATTAGAGAGCTTTGAAAGATCAGGTGGGGTCGCCGCGGGGGGGCGGCAGTCTTATAGATATGCTGCCAGTATGCATGCACCTCTGTCCTCTTGGCTGCAACGAATGGTCAAAGGCGTATTGGGAATTTTGCTTGTGCTCCTCGTGATGAAATAATATAGAAAAATTCTAGACTTATTTAAAAAAATTATCCGTTATTTTTATTCGTAAAAAAATAAAAGAGTATGATTTCATTTTATTTATATTTTATAAATAAAATGAGATTATATTTTTTTTATCTTTTATAAAAATAAAATTTATAGATATATTTTGAGGGTAAATATAGAATCGCCCAATAATAAATAACTGAAAACCAAAATTTGGGTCACAAAGATTCATGAATTCAGTGACCCAATTAGTCTCATGCATTTATAGACTTGGCTCCTCTCTATTATATGTCTTATTTAATTTTAATTAATACATTTTATTTTTATAATTTTAGATAATAAAATTAAAATCAATATAGATCAATTAATTTATAATAGTAAATAGTATAATTATTCTAAAACTAAAAATAATCCGAATTTTTTTTACCATTTGAAAAATATGGAATTTTTTAATCAAAATTTTAATGGTTAAAAATTATTTTAAACTTTTAACGATAAAAATATTTTTAATGATTTTAATTTCCAGCAGGGTTGCATCAATTGTATATTAACATATTTCGATCATTACTAACAAAATTATTTAAATCAAATAATTGATGTATTGAATGAGTGTATTATATATTTAAAATGAAAATAATTCAATAATTTAATAAAAAAAATTCGTAATACATAAAACAACTCTTAATGTATTTTACCATAGGAAACTGATATTTTCACATAAAAAGTGTTGCTATAAGTCTATAACGACGGTTTTAACTGTCGCTATAAGTCTATAATAACAATTTACACGTAAAATTATTAAATAATCCTATAGAAATATCACTTCCATTCACCATATTATGAGCCTTGATATCATATTATTTTCGGTATCGGAGATCAAGTCGGAACAATCATATTATAGGCTACAAAATCACTCACTCGTATGGAGTATTTTGGATTCATATTGCCCGAGACAAATTGGAACAAAATTGTGAATTTTTAGTACTCCCGGAGAAAAGTATAACAAAAGAAAGTTTATATCGACCTTCATTAACTTATTAATTTTTTTGTCAATTTTTATTTTTATTTTACGTGTCAAGGTCAATATGAGATTACCCATCTTTATTAAAAAGATTGATAATTGCATAATCTATGATATTAAGGGGAGAAAAAAGTTAATTACTTTTGGACTGCTTGATTGATCTCTCAAAATAAAAATACTCTTTTTTTTTGAAACTTTTATTTTCTAACGCCCCTAATTTTTAAAACAATTACCACGTGTTATAAAAGAAAATTACCTGATAGTTTTTAAATTTATTAAAAAAATTACATTCATTATGTTCATCTACTTTTCTCTTATAGTATGTTTTTAAACATCAATAAATATATTTAAAAAGTTATTTATTATATTAAACACATCGCCTGTGCGTACATACTAGAGATAAATATCAACCTTTTTAATAAATACATATTTAAAAGGAAAAATCACAATATATATCTATGTATATATCATTTTAAGGTAAAATAAAATTCATTTGAGACCATCTTTACAGAACAAATTAAAACAAAAGAGAATATACTTGTATCCCCCTAGATTTAGTGTGGTTGGTAGGGCATGGATACGTGAAATAGCTAGTTTGGAACTTCTATTATTAATCCATTCAAATAATTAAGGACCTCGGCACCCACATATATATTTATATTTTTTGAATTTGGAATATTATATTTTTCTCCACCTTTTGAACAGGGCCGATTCTGAGAGTTTGGAGGCCCTATACAAAAAAAAAATAGAGGCCCTCTCTCGCATATAATTTTTTTTTTATCAGCACCAATATATAAAATACAATTTATATCAAAATTCATCATTAATTAAAATAACAACCTGTTCTTTTTAAAATATACATATACACACAAAAAAATTCGTATTTAGTAAAAAAAATTAAATTTCGTGGATCCTTGAATTTGAAAGTTCTGTGTGGTCGCCTCTTCTGTACCCTCTTAAAACCGACCCTGCTTTTGAATGAGATCAAATCCAAATACCTTGCATTATTTATTGGCTACACAATAAACTATACTCATCCATACTAAATTTGTTGAATTCAAATTGTTTATGATAAGTTGGCTTATATCGTAAAGTTCCAAACCATGTGACAGTGACTGCCCAAAGTAATAAAATAATTTTATTGTTACGATCTTAACTTTGGTTTCATCATTTTTAATATTAATCACGTTAGTAGTCGAGGTCCATATGATCTTATTATTATTATTTTTAAAAATTAAGCCTACATATATAGTTTTAATAAGAATAAAAATATTAAAAAAAATTCTCAGCCTAATATGAGTACAAATGCCTTGTATTAACAGGCTACAATGAAGTTGCTAAATTCCAATTGTTTGTTAAAAATTAAGTTGAATTATGAAGTGATCAAGACCACGTGACATCGATCACCCCAAAAAATAAAAGATAATTTTTTATATTATATGATCCAGACGATATTAATAGTATCTTATACTTGAACTAGTTGCGTAGAGAATCATTTGGGAATCCCAAATTCTATTAGTTTGATTTCATAAATTTTAATTTTAAATGTCAGCAATTGAGCTCAATGAGCTGGCTAATTGATTTATTACAAAAATTGATATTTGATCCCCATGATGGCCTCCTTCAATATATGATTGATGTTTAAGATGGCTTTATTTCTATCTATTATCCATATTTTGAAAAATCATTTCATCTCATATGGGACAGTCATTTGGGGACAAATAGATATTATAGGAAATGATTTTTATCCCCTTTAGTTAATAAAGATAAGTTGTTGACTTAGTAAATATATTTTCATATCAACAATTTAAAAATTAAATAAAAATATTAAATATAATGCAAGTATATACATGTGTATAATTAATACAAGTAGACAGACATATAATTCATATGTATATATATATATATATATCAATTTTCCTTTGTTTCTTTCTCTTCGAAGTATGAAATTAAAGCTCATAAAATATTGTACAAGATCAAGTGCAATTTTTAAATTAAATCGAAGCATAGTATCTTGGATGTATATTACGTATTAGTAAAAGAATCACATGAATATGACTCCAAAATATATAAATACAGATTCAGCAATTATAAATAAATGTTTATATATATTTGAGCATCGATCCATTTCAAGTTTGATAATGATGTTTAATGTTGCAAAAATAACAGCAAAAAGATAAATACAAACTTTTAAAAGATAAAATATCAAAGCCATTAAAAAGGGATTTCATCAAAATATTACATTCTCGCCACCTATTCGAATCAATTTCCTTATCATTGATCAGATTCTCTAATTGGAGACATGTAGTGAGTAGTATCTATATGGAAAGGTTGAAAGAATAAATAATGAAAAATATAAGGAAGACCAACAAATAAAGTTGACAAGGGGTTTGTTCATAAAATGTTTGTAACGGAGCGTTTATAATATTTAGATTTTAAAACGCACTGCATTAATTTTAACGTGTTGTGTTTGAATCTTAACTATTATATTTGTAAATTAAATAAGTTATATTTGAAAATATTATTACTTAGACGAACAAATTTTTTAAGTGTATTTAAAATTTTAAATGCTGCAAACACAGAATAACCATAAATTCGATTACCAGCATTTATAAACCGTTAAACGAACTAGACATCAAGCACTAACTAAAATGAACACAAATATATATACAAGATACAAATTATACTCATAACTAATATATATATATACTCATTTTGTCAATTTTCCTTTGTTTCTTTCTCTTTGAAGTATGAAATTAAAGCACATAAATTATTATACAAGATCAAGTACAATTTAAATTAAATAGAATCATATTATCTTGTATTTATATTACACATTAATACAAGAATCACATGAATATATATGAATCCAATATATAAATACATATTCAGTAATTATAAAAAATGTGGATATATTTTTGGTCATCAACTTCTTCATTAAGAATAATATTATTAATTAATAGTATCAAACTTATTTATCCATGTACCGGTTGAGAGAATCTTCATCCATCATCCATTAAAAATATAAGTATTATTTTAGTACCCTCCAATATTTCACCTTTTATTTTAAATTCTAAAAAAAAATTGGTGCTCCAAGATAATACTAACTCTACGACTGTTTCTTCCATTGGATGATACATTTCAAAAGTACCATTATCATGATCATATACTTTGTTTTGCCAATGGTTTTATAAACCTGCATGCATGCCCTATAAAATATCTAGCTAGTTAGCTACATATACAGTTGAGCGGTATGTATATAAGCATAATTAATTGGTCGCCCAAAGTGTGTGAGGATACTAATTACGTACATCACGTAGTATAATTAGATTTTGATTTCTTAAAGACTGGTTTGTATTTTTGGCCGCAAATTGAAAGTTGGAACACATTTAAGTATTTTGATCCCTATGATTGCCTGGTTAGGAGAGAAAGGGGGAGATGAAGTAGACTCAATTAAAGTGGATGATGTATTAGGAGTTGAAGTATTCTTTGC
The DNA here is from genome assembly GCA_947179155.2 of Hedera helix. Lineage (NCBI taxonomy): Eukaryota > Viridiplantae > Streptophyta > Magnoliopsida > Apiales > Araliaceae > Hedera > Hedera helix. The sequence continues at coordinate 1,961,842 of OX359272.1, forward strand.
ATGGAGGGTAAAGTACTCCATATGTTATTAGCGGATGACGACTTTGCTTTTTACTTTTTAAATTCAGTCCGTTCTTGTAAATATTAAATGATATTTGTTATTTTTTGATCTATAACAAATATTTGTTATAGATGTCCCCAGACAGACACACACACACACACTTACCCTTGCATTGAGAGTAAAGTAGTTCAAATATTATTAGCGGACGACGACTTTGCTCTTTAAATCCAATCCGTTCGATATTAGATTGTAGGTATTAGATAGTATTTATTATTTTTTGGTCCAACAAATACTTGTTATAGATACCCTCAGTCACACACACACAGATACAGAAAATCTTACTAACATGAAATTACTTGTAGCTTCCCTATTATTATTTTTTATTAATTCCGGTATATAGTAATTAACATTATCAATGACTTAAACAAACTTTTAGAATGCAAATCCTTAATTTACTACCTCTTCTCAACCTATGATTCCTTAAAGCACAAAAATAATGTTTGATATGGAAATAACTTATTTTTTAAATGATAATTTTGAACATACTTTTAGTTATATTCTAAAAATATTTCTATATTAAGTAAGAGTTGAGGAGTAGTGGTATGAACAATGATAAATTAAAAACATTGTGTTATTATATATATTAGGATAAATATATAGCTTCAAATTTTAAATTATTTAAAAAATGAATATATATCTTTAATTATTTCTTCAAATTTTGAATTATTTAAAAAAGAAAATATTTCTTTAATTTTGTAATAAGGGATCAATTTTGTATTTAACATAAGTGCGTAGATTTTTTTTTTGGGAGAAGAATATCTATTGTTGATTATTTTTTATTTATTACTCTATTGATATATATAATGACACAATTGCCTATAAAAATAAATAGAATTACAATTACAAATCCCGTGCCGGGCTAGTCTAGAATCTGCATATATAACATAATTCCAAATTGGCATCTACATAGTAAAGTAGGAGAGCATGAAATATCGAACCAGCTCAATTCTCCGTCTTATTTTTCTCCTCTCCCTCCTCCTAATCGTTACCGAAAATGGTAAAATTTTCCGATTTGCAGAGGCCGGAAAGAGAAGGATTCACATTACTGATGATCTAGATGACGTAGTGGATGATGAGGAAGACGAGGAATGGCAGAAATGGGGCGCCAAGAAATCGCCGGAGCCGGAGTTTGATCCGCCGCAGATTGATTTCTCGGAAACGGATTTCTCCAAGATTCAAGCTGAAATGATGAAGCACCAAACGGGTCCTGCTTTTGGGTTCGTTAAACTCCGATTGGGTGATCGAAGGAATCCGGTACAAAATTTAAAATATTTTAGTTTTTGCATTTTATTTCTTGAAATTGAATAAGTTATGATCATGTACACTGATTTTCTCGGTAATTTCCGTTCTGGGGTTGTATATACTTTAATTATTGGGATGATAACTATATTAGATTGAGAAAATTATTGTCCAATTTTTCCGGAGAGCCCCCTTTAGGTTTTTCGTCCCAAAATGTGAGTCCCGTTCATAAAAGTATTACTAAAAATTGACATGATGTTTAAACGTACCCTTAATAATTAAGTGGTTATAACTAACTTTCATTCAATGTGGAAAGTGTTACTTAAAATGAATTATGAAGCTGAATGAGAATTATATTTTTTCTAGAAAGTTGCACTCTTTTTCTAAATGATAATATCATTTTGGGACAATAGGAGTACATGGACAGAAGTACTGGGAAGTCGTAAAGTTTAGAGAGTATAATGAATAGTTTGAAATTTGTCATGTTCAACGGTTCAATATGACAATGTTCAAGAAAAATGTTGGTTAATTCAGCAGAAATTAAAATCCTGCTTATTGTATTTTGTGGTCCTTAGTGTGCTTTGTGTTGTCTTGTGGGGCTCCAAATGTTAAGGAGCTTGAAATGATTTTGTCCTTTATTTTAAAAGGAGGGGGTGTCCGAGATTGCCATGAAATGGTCCAAAGTTGCAAGAACTGGATCGATTGAGGCAAAGTTTATGGGAGTTGATCTGAGCACAATCATGTTCACCATGGAGAAAGGCCAAGATTCTTTAGAGGTATACTTTGCTTTTCCAAGCATGTAATAACTGTCAATAACATGATTTTCAATTACTCATTTAGGCAATCTTTACTCACCAATTATATTCTGTTTCACCTTTCTGTTCAACCTAGGAAAATGATTGAAAGAGCATAATAAAACCTCAGAGTCGGAGGCTTTCTTTTTTCATAGTCATGAATCATGAGTTATTTAGTTTTTGAACTGCATTCTAAATTTCAGATTTGAACCATTGGGTACCTGTATATTTAAGTTTAACAAATGATTAATTTAAAGATGGTAACACCCCTCTTGTGATTTTTACTGGAGCATTATAACCTCCCTCTATTCTGAAATCTTGCTGTAGTGAGACCTCAATTTACTCTATCTTTTCACAGTTGAAAAAATTTCTGTTGACTCAACCAGAGGCATACGAGGTTAAGATAGGAGATCAGCTTTTCCGAAGACCTGGAGATCCTCCTTTTGATGACGTTTTTCAGATGCACCATGGGAACAAAGACAAAGTAGATTATACCAGTCCAGCCAAGGATGACGAACAGCAGAAAGATGAGTTATAATTCGCCAAAATTTCTTCCCCGCGGCTGAACCCTTTTGATATTAGAAAATTGAAGCATGTTGTCTTGGTAACGTGCAGATTAGTTAGTTATGCAGCCACTTATGATACAGCTTCTTTACTTTTAAATCTGTTTTATTATCTTTTCTGGTTTCTTTTTAACCAATGAGAAATTAGTTTTTATCGATACAAATCCATGTATTGGCTCAATTGTAAGAATTAATTTCCAGAAGTAATAATTCAAAACTTGTCTGCAAACAGGTGATGATTTCTTGTGTAAAATCCATAAAACTATTAAAGTTGTATGTCAATAATGAAGGGAAGATGAATTACATTAATCCAACTCAACTTCCACAATTACTTATTAAGAATCATTAAAGTTCCATGTGAATTATGGAGGAAGATGAATTTCATTAATCCAACTGAATTTCCACAATAACTTATTAAGAAGTGATATACCAATCAACTACTGTAATGGGTAAAATGAGTACATCAAATGGGAATTTTTCACTGAAAAGATGGTCATTTTAGCTTTTTACTGAAATCGGACAGCTGAAGGAGGTGAATTCTAGATATGCTTGCAGCTTCCTCTCTCTCTTTCGGAGTGTTGTAACCCCAATCCCCTGTTTCAAACAAAAATCAATCTTAGCAATCAATCCACAACAATTTGCGCCAAATAGAAAGGGCATAGAGAAGTGGAAGCAAAGTGAAAGATCTACGGTGGAAGGCGAGGAAGATGGTAAATCACCTAGATACAAGTTCCATCCATCTAACTCAGGTTCCTTGATAACATTCTTCAGGGTTGCAAGGCGATCTTCCACAAAGCTGGTAGAAATGTGAATCGATTTCAGATATCCATTCAATAGTACTTTTTTTAGAAGTCGAATGGCAGCAAATAAAGATTGAAGTGCACAAAAGAATCTTACTGTAGGGTAAGGCCCTGGTATTCTGTTTTCTTTTGAAGCTGCTTCAGCACTTCTACTTTGGGACTGATAGGAACACAAAATTCAAGAAGATGATATGTTATGCAAGAAAATGAAAAATTTGGTAAACAACCACTAACCTGCCAGAATAATTTTTTATTTTTCCAAACAATAAATTACTTTATATACGCTCACCCACTTCCAAGACCATATATTCTTTCAGGTGGAATGGTTACTCCTCCAAGCTCTCGCAGTAATGCATCAGCAAAGCGACTCTGAAAGATAAAGGGAAATAAGGATGACATAGGGAAAAAATGAAAAGAATAACAAGTACAAAACATCCATTAAAAATAACTGTCGCAAGAGTTATTGCAATGTTTTCATTAATTATGCATAGGAGACTCGAAAGGTTGTTTATAAAACTTATTATAATCCCTGAACTGCTTCCAAGTAGTATAAGAATTTACTATCTTTTCCATTTCAGTCGGTGGATGTTGTAGTTAAAATGTGCTAGGGAAAACTTACATATTACAGTTAAAATGTGCTAGGGAAAACTTACATATTACTACCTTCTTCAAAACAAAATCCCATTTTGATATCACATAAAATCCACTTAAATTTGAAAGAGTCTTATAGTACCGGTTTGTGCAGGAAAAAGACTGATGGACTCTTAGTTTGGTTCAGAGGAAGTATAATTTTTTCGGGCGGATAATATGCACCCAGCCGTAGTAGATCAGGTTCCAACTATCTTTTACTTGAACAGGTGAAAAAAAAATAAAAAATAAAACACACCTGTTTTGTGGTAACTATGTAGACCTTTGAACTTGCAAACTTCAATGCATCAGAAACACCTGGATAAAATCTGCAGGGGGAATACTACCTGATTAACGGCTATGCTCCTCATTTTAGGTAAACATGAAACTACAGGTTGTGATTAAGCCATTGGACAATATTTTCCAGCATTTTAATGGATTCTTCACTATAAGAAAGTCAAAAGATTTTTATTATTACAAAAAGAAAGAGAAAAAAAAACAACTTACGGTGAGAATTCATGCTGTTCCAAAAGGCTCAGTCTAGTAAAACTAACAAATGCACGGATATAAACATATAAATATACCACAATCCAGAGTGTATGTGAGAATCCTGAGCCTAAATGCCTAATATATTAACCAACTTATCAATATGAAATATACTTCAATCAAGTGTTCAGGGAGGGAGTTTTAAGCTTAAAGTTTATATGCACAGACCTGCATATTTGGTAAAGTAAACAAGAGAATTATTTGAACATATACATTACAGGTTCTGAATTCCGTAAAGGTTACTGCTCAGAATACATTATAATGCACATGTAATTTTGATTGCCAGGACAACCCAGGGATAGTGATACTTAAGGCCTTTGAAGTCAGATTTAGAATCTTTCTCCATAAGGCTTGTACTAGTCTTTATCTTATTTGTTATTGGCATATTGACATGTTTGGTAATTCTTTTTAGTTAGAAGTCTCCATAGGCTTAGCGGCAGCAATCATTGAGTTAACCAAGCTATGGACCCCAGAAAGGGGATTAATTTTTCATGTGTTTATATAGAACATTTGGTTACAAAGAGGTACTCAATATAGGTAATTGAAGAAATAAGTACCGCAGTTTGGAAAATGTGTCATAAACAATGGTGAAGATAAGTCACCTGTTTGCGCCAATCCAAGTAGTCAAGTCATTGTCCATCCATTCATCCCTGACCTTTCCAAATAGATCTATAAGAGCATCTCTATTCTCTTCTTCCCATTCCTTCATAATTACAGGTTTTATATTTGACCAGCTCTCCAATATTCCCTCAACAGTGAGTCCCTCTGCAACCTTGCATATTAAACCACGATCGTCAGGTAAAGATGACCCAAAAATTTGTCGCTCCATTTGCTTAAGTTGGAAGCAACAAACTCATGTAATAGAAGTGAGTCGGGGAAACATCAAGTATCTTTTTTATTTTTGCCTTTTCTATCCAACTTATTCAAACAATTAAAAGTTTTAAGTACTGTATTTACCCACCGAGGATTTGCGAATAGAAGGAATCTGCATCTCCACCAACAGCCTCACCAGCAATAAATTTTCATATCCTGTTTCTACCACAGGTCGCACCTGCCACATATTTAAAAGTTGATTACTTCCAAAATGGTGTTCCATAACATTCCTTTCAAAGTGTCTCTCTTATATCCCATCACGGTGCTTTATGATGTGGCAAGGAAAAACTCAAGTTTCTAGATGTTGCTTTACAGTAGAAAAAAAATTAATTACCAAAAAATATTTCCAGAAGTTTTGCCATGGTCAATCAAGAGTTAGAAAGTTTCTACAAAGTGAACAACTAACAAAATAAAGTAAAATTAATAATAATTTTAAAACGAAGAGAATATTCATAACTCAAGAAACATGCATTTTTCTAATAATTTGACATTAATGAATCTTGAAGCTCAATGTCTTGTGTAATAGTGATTTTCTTTCTCCTTGATGTACAACCAATACTCCTTATTTAGACCCTGTCATCTTGAAATGATCTGAGTGACCATACAGAGTCTTACTTCCTACTACCTACCACAATGTCATAGGATCTGAGTACAGGGTAAAGATTGAGCGGGAGCAGTAGAATGTGAAACTCTAATATAAAACTGGCTGAATCACTAGACACCCAATAACGAAATTAGCAAGAGCAGAGGAATTTAAAGGAGATTATGTGTTAAAAATATGATAAAAGGCCAATACAACAAGAAAGAATCGTACAGCAGAGTGCTAATAGTTTACAAAGCAAGGCGCTCATGGGGCAAAGGTCTGGGAGGGTAAAGGAGTATCAAGTATGACTTACATGATGACATGGTCGTAATCAAAATGTAACTATTAGAGACTAGTAAAAATCAGCAAAGTGACGTGATTATAGTGAACATTTAACCTTTCCAAGTATATTCAAGCAAACAATAATCTTCGCATCAAATAGACAGAAGTTGAACATATCTGCTGATCTAATATGTTAATCTTCAAAGCTTTTAATACATGAGTCTTAGAGTTATGCTACTACATAAAGCTGCTTCCTTTTCACTTCAATTCTGTTACATGGACTATTCTGTTCAGAGAAAATTATTACTGTCAACATGGGTGAGGATGTGGCAGCTGGAAACTCCAATATAGTGTTAAAAAGAGAGAAAAATCTAAAAAAATAGGAACGTCCAGTGTCAGTCCTGCACCCTACAAGGATCCCATGTCCATGTTATATAACTTAAATTTTATTTAAGTTTTTGATAAGTGTGACATAGCTTCAATTTATAATCGAAATAACTGCCCTTGCCAAATCAAACCATAAACCAAATAAAATATTTATATACTCAATATGTCCCAATCTAGATGACATATTTTCTATTTTGGGATAATCCCAAATTAAGTCAATATATTCCTTGTATGAACACATTGACGTCCATAATTTAAAATGTTTGAAAATATAAATAAAATAGAATAAAATTGAGAATTTGAAGCTATGTGGACTCCATTCTGTAACATTTCTAAGTAATATTAATTTCGAAATTTGTTAAGTATTCTTCTTTCTTAAACCTTATCAAGCAAAGTAAAACAGGTCACTTAAAAGCAAACAAGGAAAATCAACCTGTGAAGAACAAATCAATAACTCAGATATCACTCTTTCCTCCCAATCTTTATCTTCCTTCGTTCTCTCAGGAACAAAACAGACAAGGGAAAGTTTCAATCTTTTTTCTCCTCTGGTTATTATTTTCCATATAGAAGGTTACTCAATGCAGGCAAAATTGCTATTTCCAATAAATAAATAAAGTAAGCATTTTTTTCATCCTAGCTAAAATGTTAAAGGTAAAGTATGAGCAAGACTGTAAGAGCTTACAATGTACATCTGATCAACAATCCAAGCCTCCAAGGAGAAATCCACACTTTCAAATAGATAAGGCCATCTCACTTTAGCAGCCTATATAAAGCATTGAAAAAAAAAATAATAAATCATCAAATTCAAAATATACCTAAAACAACACCAAGTAAACCCTTGAAGCAAATTAAAATATACCCACTTGCAAAAACAGCACCAATTTTAAAACCCTTTAATCATTTAAAAGAATTTACACTGTTTAAGCCTTAAATTCATCTTCTGTAAATATCTACTTTACAATATACATGCACACATATATATATACACAGGGATGGAAATGAGAAGATAGTAAAACCTTAACAGCAGATAGAGAGCTCTCTCCACAGCTATCACATATAACTCCATCAAAATCCAACGCATAGAGATCCCCCATTTCTCTCTCCCTTCTTCTTTCTCTCGCTATAGACAATATTACATCCATTTCCGGCCACCTATAAAAGGTTAACGACTGCAAGGCTAGACAGCCAATAATATTATGACACATCACCATATCGTAGTTGCCAAATTGGTAACGACTCAAAGTCATTGACTTGCTAGGCCGATCCGGGTCACCATTCAAGCTGCGGTTTGCAACTTTGGATCCGAAACACTTTCGTTATTTCAAGTTAAAGTGATGTTATGAACAAAAAAAAGAGAGTAAAATAACGCGTCAAATTATAACCACTTATTACGATAATACATACAGGGGTGAGACCATTTATTTAGAAAATTGATATTATTATATTATTTTTTAATATTTTTAAATAGTGAACTTCATAAAAAGAAAACTATAAATGTATAATGACAATTAACCGTCATTATAGACTATATATATGGAGTCCATTGTATAAAAATATCAATTCTATTTATTTATTACTATAACAAATCATAATCTTTCATACTTTCTCGTTGTATATTATAGGAAAAAAATAATTTTAAAATTAACATAAATGTTTTTAATTTTAATCAATAGACCGGTAAATATCGTAAAATATTAAAAAAAATTACTTATTGTAAACATAATTAATTCATAATTTTTAATGAGTTATCTTAATTTTAAGTTAAAAAATATATTAAATTAATTGTCAAAAGTCAATAATAGTTTTATAATTTAAAACGGGAAAAAAATATTATTTTATATCTAAGATAACAGGTAGGACAATAAATAAATAAATTTTTAGTTCACCCACTATCTTAGATGACGGGTGAGAAATGAAAAAAAAAATATTATATACACTACCCGTCATCTAAGATAGTGGGTAGTGATCAATTTTTATTTATTTATAACATCTCCAACGGATAAGGAAAAAAAATTACACTACCCGCCATCTAAGATTGCGGGTAGTGTAAAATATATATATTTTTTCTTATAACTTTGGAGAGGATAAAAAAAAAAAAAGTCACTCCACCTACTAACTAAGTTAACGGGTTGGAGGAATTTTTTTTTTTTTGTTGTTAAAGTTAATTTAAGAAAAAAAAACAAAAAATTCACTCCACCCGCTAACTAAGTTAACGGGTTGGAGGATTTTATTATTATTATTTTTTTTCATGTTAAAGTTAGCTATTTTTTTAAAAAATAAAATAAAAATAATCACTCCACCCGCTAACTAAGTTAATGGGTTGGAGGAATTTTTTTTTTCATGTTAAAGTTAGCTTTTTAAATAAAAAAAATTCACTCCACCCACTAACTAAGTTAACGGGTTCGAGTAATTTTTTATTTTTATTTTTTGCATGTTAAAGTTGGTTTTTAAAAGAAAAAAAAATTAATTTCTCTCCACCCGCTGACTATGTTAATGGGTTGGAGGAATTTTTTATTTTTATTTTTTATGCAAGTTATAGTCGGGTAGTGTATGTATAGAAAAAAAATAAAATTCCTCCAACCCGTTAACTTAGTTAGCGGGTGGAGTGATTTTTTTTTTTATATCCTCTCCAAAGTGAAAAAATTACACTACCCGCCATCTTAGATGGCGGGTAGTGTAAAATTATTTTTTTTAATTTTTTTTTCTTATCTGTTGGAGATGATATAAAAAAAAATAAAAAAATTTGATCACTATCCGCTATCTTAGATGACGGGTAGTGTATATAATGTTTTTTTTTCCTATTTCCCACCTGTCATTTAAGATAGCGGGTGAATTGAGATTTTTTTTTTCTACCCGTTTTCTTAAATAGTGGGCGAGACTCAATCTCATCCATTAAAATTATTATTTTAACGATTTAAGATGCATTTACTAAAATAGTATCCATAGCAAATATTTGTTATGGATTAGTCCCTATATATATATATATTGGAAATTCAAAATGGCATCAAGCTTTTCTAAAGTAATGGGATTTCTTTATAAATTATTTTAACAGTAATACAATAGATATACTAAAAAAATATACTTTATATGTTTTGTTTCTTATTGTGACACTTAGTCAAGTAATAAATTTACAATATAAGGAACTATATTAACATCATCAAAAACTATAACTAAATGAACACAACGTAGTAAAAAATGCATAAAATATTAGGTTTTGACGAAATCAATGTGGGAGTAACTATCTAACTTGTTCTATTTGAAAAATAATAAAAAAGATTACAATTATGCTATATATATATATATATATATATACAGGAATGTTCAAGGGCATACACCTTTAAGGGATATACCCACTTAAATAGCTCACCTATTTAAGCTGCCTTTATTATTTCGCTCTCTTTCCAGCCAGTTAAAAATTTAAATGCAAGAATAGAGAAGCAAACCTTGTTATTTCTCTTTCCTTTCAAAACCATTTGAAAATTTGAACGCCATTTAATTTCTCTCTTATCGCAAAGCTAGTTGAAAATTTGAACCCATCAAGAGAGAAGCAAAATTAGTTTTTATCTCTCTCCTCCCAAAGCTATCTAAAAATTTGAATGTCATTTAAGAGAGAAGCAAAATTTGAACGCAACAAGGGAGAAGTTGCATTTGTTCCCTTTCCGTCATTTTTTTCCAGCTTACTCTCTCTCCTAATTTTTATCTCTCCAAAACAAGACATAATTTCAACCCAGACCCTTACTTTCTCTGTCCTCAAGTTCTGAGAACGAGACCTAGATCGAAAACAAACGAAGCTCAGATCAGCAAAAAAGAAACTCGTCTATAGCAATTGAAGTTATTCTAGTATGCTTATATGGGATTTGTGAGATTTTTACTTAATTTGTGTTTTTGTTACAAGAGATTTGTTGTAATTTTAATATGGGTTTTTTAATATGCGTACATGTTTGGTTTCATGAAAATGCTTGATTTTGAATTTGTACCAAAGATTTTGAATGTGTGAATGATGGTACAAAATTCAATTGTCAATATTGTTTTGTAGTGTTTTTGTTGCTTTTATCTACACAGTACATCGTCCAAACATTTGAGGTTGCTAACGGATTTGTGATTTTTTGACTTAATTTATGTTTGCACTATATTCTTAAATTCTTACAGTGCAATGAAATAGGAGTTTCTCAAAGAAATTTCATTCCCCCCAAAAATTGGATCAATTTTTTAAATGGTTGTGCACATACATTATAATTAGTTAGAAATGTACTCTTAAAACTACTGATGGTTTCAGAACGCGTACTTTAACTGCTATAGAAGCACCAATATTTGTCAGCCTTCACCTAAACATATACTGCTTGTTTGCTATATGTCTTGGGCACTCTTTGGAATTCATTTATGCATATACATTATTTTCAGGTTTATTAAAAATGGATGACATGAAACATGAAATAGGGAGTTGTGGGACTAATGTAGAAATGGACTTTGAGAACATGTTCAATTTCGATTTAGAAATTGAGGGGGATGATTTGAGTACAAAAGGGGTTGGATGTGAACAATGATAAAACTGTTGTCTACTATTCCCAAGTAGCTGTGAGTTTACGCCTAAGCTAGGTCAACAATTTCAAACATTAGATGATGTTCACACTTTTTACAATACATATGTTATACATGCTGATTTTATTGTGCGAAAGTTTACTTAGAAGAAAGGGGTGGGAAACGCTGAGATTTGTAGGAAGGAGTATGTGTGTTATAAGCAAGAAAATGGCAAACTATTAGTTGTTGTGTATGTAAAAAGAAAACATGGATCTAGAAAAGAAGTTTGTAGTGCAAAAATTGTAGTTGCAAAAAGACATGACTTATACATAGTTAGTATAATTGAGGAGGGTCATTGTCACCCATTGTCAACCCCACATAAGAGGTATCTTTTACCATCATACCGTAACGTGTTAACTGCCCAAAAAAGTTTAAGTCAACAACTTGACATGGTGAATATACCACAATACTAACAATACAAATTTCTTGCAGTGCATGCGGGAGGGTTTGAAAATATTGGTTACATGCAACGAGATTTGTATAACTTTCAAAGAGACAAGCGCAATGAGATGAAGGGACATGATGGTGATATGTTGAATGAGTACTTGAAGTTAGAACAACAAAAGAATCCTTCATTCACTTTCACAATTAACACAGACGATGAAAAAAGGATTACTCGTTGTTTTTGGGCCGATGTAACTTCTAGACATGCGTATAAATTTTATGGTGATGTTGTCATATTTGATACCACATACAATACTAATCGTTACGGAATGATATTTGCACCACTATTAGGGGTTAATAACCATGGTCAAACTAATGTATTTGCTTGTGCTTTCTTAAGTGATGAAACCATAGATTCTTTTGTTTGGCTTTTCAAGTGTTTTTTATAAGCAATGCCGGGTGATGCACCTAAGATGATTATCACTGATCAGGATCCGGTGATGATAAATGCCATTTCACATATTCTTCCTAATACATTACATAGGTATTATAATTGGCACATTTTGACCAAACTTTCAGAGAAAATTGACTCAGTAAAATTAAGTGCTTATTATAAAGAGTTTTCAGAATGCATTTGGAATTCAGAGACTGTGGAAGAGTTTGACTGTACTTGGGTGGAGCTTGTAGAGAAAAGTGGGTTGAATGTTAATAAATGACTACAATCAATGTATGACATTCGTTCTACATGGGTACCCGCATATGTGAATCATGTTTTCTTAGCCGACATGTCAAGTAGCCAACGATCGGAGAATTCTCATTCATTTTTTAAAAGATTTGTTTCTAAAAGAAATTCTTTAGTGGACTTTGTGATTCAGTTTGGTCGAGCCTTCAGCATCAACGACATGTAAAGTTAGTTTCAGATAATAAACATTTGATTGAGAGGCCGAAAATGAAAATCGCCCATGACTTCTTATTTCAAATGGTTGACATTTATACACACTCTATATATTATAAATTTAAAAATGAGTTGTGTGAGAGCTTGAATTATAGGTTTGAACTTGTGAGGGACGATGTCAATTACCATGTTTACAAGATTTACCGAAGGAATGTCAACAAGTTTAAAGTAAGAGAAATTAATTATGACAAATCTTTGGATTATGTAACATGCACTTGTAAAAAGTTTGAGAGTTCGGGCATCCTATGTCGGCATGTCATAGCTTACTTGAATAAGTATCATGATCTTGACAAATTGCCTACAAAATACATTTTAAAGAGGTGGACAAAGACGGCAAAATCAAGTGGTGAGGATAATGGTGTAGTGATAAAAGATGACAAACCATACTTACTCTTGCGGAGTGAATTGATTCAACATTAATTAGATTTGATTGATAGGGCTCTTATAAATGAAGAAACGACAAATGTTTTAAAAGAATTTTTAGGTAATGTAGATGAAAATATCAATCAAATTCTTGGGAAGAATGGTTCAAAAAGAAACAATGAAATGGATTGTGGTGGAAATAGTGTATCCAAGTCAGTCAACGTGACTTCTACTTATGAACATAGTTACATTGAGCCGAACCAAGTGCGATCAAAAGGGAGTGGCAAAAGGCTCAAGGGTGACAAAGAAAGGGCTTTGGGAAAAATAAAAAACCCCAACGGTAGACGTTGTCATGGATGTGGCAAAGTTGGTGTGACGCACGATAAAAGAAACTGTCCGGTGCTTAATAATCAGTAATCAAGTTTACATATTTTGTCCAAATAATGACAGTGATTCACCCACAGGTGCAACACTGAACTGCTATAACAACACTTGTGTATCTACATTTTCGTATTAATATGTTTTTTTTTCTCAGAATGGTCTTTAGAAATGATGTAATCATGAGGGTGACTTAGGATGCTCATAGTAGGGATGTCTATACTCAGGCATGAAATATATATTTGCTGACATTACCCATTCTTTACAAGAGTGAATCATTGTGTTTGTTTCGCATTCCATTTCTGTAATAGTGCTTACCTGTTGTAACTTATAATGCAGGTTATATAATGCCCAAGCTTAAGTTAGAGTTCTGATGGAAGCATGTTGTTCGGTGGATACATGAACGGTGTTATCGGAGTTTGAGGTATTGGGTGTAAGCAAATCAACTTTGTTGAACTATTTCTTTTAAATTCAAAAAAGGTCCAGTTGAAAGGATATTATATTGTACTATGTTGGTTATTTCCATAGTTTTAAGTTTTAGGTACTTGGTCTGTAATATGACATCTACTTTGTATGTATTTTTATAGCATTTCTATTTGGATCTTATTATTGTCATGTCTGAGTAGAATCTTAACAGTCATTTATCATTTGTCTCGAGTTCACTTAATGTTAGCATATGATCCATATTATGTTGGTTTCAATATTAGCGTATGACTTATTTTTGCCTATAAGAACAAATTCAGGATGAACTCATAAAAAAGAAATAAAAATAACAAATTCAAAGCTTGGGATATATTGGCAATTAGCAGCCCAAGACTGGATGATATAAGGGAGATTTAAACACACTGCATGTATTGAGCGGGGCGCGCCAATATAGGCTCATTAACGGAGCGGGGCGCGCCAATGCAATATTCGACACATTGCATGAATGGTGCAGGGCGCACCAATATAGGCTCATTAACGGCGCGAGCCGCACTAAAGCAATATTGGACACACTGCATGTATGGAGCGGGGCGCGCTAAAACAATATTGGACACACTGCATGAATGGCGCGGGGCGCGCTAAATCAATATTGGACACACTGCATGTATGGCGCGGGGTGCGCTAATATAGGCTCATTAATGGAGCGGGGCACGCTAAAGAAATATTGGACACATTGCATGTATGGCGCGAGGCGTGCCAATATAGGCTCATTAACGGAGCGGGGTGCGCCAAGGCAATATTCGACACACTGCATACATGGCGCCAGGTGCCCCAATATAGGTACATAATTGGCGCGGGGCGCGCCTATACATCAAATTGAACACTGTATGTATGGCGCGGGGCGCTCTAAATGCAAAGCACAGTTGGCGCGGGGCGTGCCATTCGACCAATTCAAAAAAAAAATTACAAATTAAAAGAACTGATCAGTTGTCTTGCTCAAACTTTCATCCTAAAACAAAAAACTACCATCATCCCTCCGAGTTTCATAAACCAACTAACAAAGAATCTCACCAACCATCAAAATAAGGATTACTACCATCATCGGGTTCGGTCAAGCTCTCCTCATTCACGGGTCAAAGCTTATGGGTAGCAATTGTGGCGGTAAGATTCGTTCACAAGTGTCGTTTTGCTTGGTCATTATTGTATTATCATATGTGAAGTGCCCAACTGAGTTTGTGTTGGCTCAATTGGGTTTTGGGATTTACATTCTGTATACCAATTTGACTGATTGAGGACAACCATTAAGGGTTGCCTACCAAGTGTTTGATATTATGGCAACACTATCATTATTGTATTTGTTAGAGTTGATGCCCTAGAGGCTAATTATTTGATATAATTACTTAACATTTTTGATATTATATTTGATTGAATAAATGGATTATTTTATTATGATTTCATTTACTGCGTTATATAAATGTTAGCATAATAAAAGTCCTTAGAATAGTGATACGAATTATATAACTTCAAGTATGTGACTTGAACATGAGATTATATAATTACAATTAGTATCATTGCTCTTAAATGTCCCTAGTCGAGTATCATTGTTAAAGGGACAACAATGATGCATTGAGACTAGTATGTGGATTGACTGATGGCCAAATCTCATTGGTTATAAATATATGAGATATTTGAGTCAATGCATAGGTACATGTTAGAGAACAATGTACTGGACTGACCCCCCATGAGAATTCTACGTGGAGCATTATGCAAAATGTCATAAGAAATTCTCATAGTGACAATGATGTAATGATCCTCCGACCTGAGATCACTATATTATTACACGAGAATTTATGTACTTTGATATCATCAAATGTCACCTTTAATAGGGTGGACAATAAAGGTGATTATTGGGTACATCATGAATCGTGTGAGGAATATGAGCGATCTAGATGAAATTTAACCCTCCTATATATTAGGGGTGATATCCATAGGCCTCTTGATTGAGTAGGACTATGAAATGCATGGTCATGCTCAAATAGTGATTTGTTTCATATAGTTTACTTATTGATCAAGAAAACTCAAATTAAATTATAAAGAGTATGACACTTTCCATGCCTCGAGTTTAATCTAAGATGTCAAGGTTAAAAGGATTAAATTGTATTGAAACATTGGTCACGAAAAGGTTACATCGAATTACCGATCTTATGATTATTTGGGTAGCAGTAATGCATTACTAGATGCCGCTCACTGTTTATAATTTTGTAATATGATTTTAAAATTATTGCCAATATAATAATAACCTATAGGGTCACACACTTAGAACGTATTTAAAAAAGGAATTAATTTAAATTATAAGTATTTAAATATGTCAATATGATTGATAGTATTTAAAATTACGAATTTAAATTAATATGATAATTTATATATATGTATATTAATTAAGTTAGACTTAATTAAAATATAATATATATAAATTCGAATTTTATTTTTCTAATTAAATTAGGTTTTGGTTAATTCCTATTAACTACTATATATATGATATATCAATAGTCTTAATCACGTAAGGAACAAAAACTAAAACCCTAGCCGCTTTCAGAAATATGCTAGAGAGAAAAATAATTCAGAAATCTTAATTTTGGTGGCTAGTACCGCGGTTCTTTTTGCTGCAGATTGTGGGACGATTCGCGGAGCGTTCGTGTGAATACCGTAGAGACGCAGTCGTTGGATTGCGTTGAGGATTTGAGGCTGCTTCAGAATTCACCAGCGTCTCCATTCAAGCTTACATAATCGGTAAAACAAATTCTGAACCTCTGATTAATCTGTTTTCGCATGGATCCTGTTTTAGGGTTTCGAATTTTTTTTAAATTTCACTGCTTTCACTGTGTCGAAACCCCAACAGTATTATCATATGTGAAATGCCTAATTGAGTTTGTGTTGGCTCAATTGGGGTTTGATGTAAGACCCCGAATTTTATGAAATACAAAATTTAATTTTTCTTCATATATATATTTTTTGAAACAGTAAGTGGTTAAATCGATAAAGTTAAAAGTTAAGGATGTTATGTGCAAATTTTATTTTGTCGGACAATATTCGCTTTGTCGAGGAATATTCGTTTGGTCGGGGAATATTCGTTTGGTCCGACGGCGCCGAAATAACAAATTATTGGTGGACCCCACAACGGAATATTTGTCGGATATAGAAAACGACAGAAATAACCTTTTTAAATAAAAATAGTCAACGGAACTGTTAAAATACCGGTGATAAAAGAATAGTAGCATACGGTAGTTATTGGTATTTTCTGTACCACTCGGTACTCTACAGTAACACACGGTATTGCATAGTGTCTCATATTATTGGTCTGATAATTGACACCGTAACTGTTACGCATCATTTCATCGATAATTGTCACTGCATAATATTTTATATTATCAATTCAATAATTGTTGTTACACAGTATTTTGCATTATTGATTTAATAATTGTCATTACACTGTATTTTATATCATTGAGTCAATAATTGTTGTTGCACTGTTTTTAAAATTATTGAACCTAATAATTGTCACAGTAACATATGCACAGTAATTCACATTATTGAATCAATAATTGTCATTACACAGCAACGTATGCTTTATTTTACATTATTGTTATCTCTATTATGATGTTATTTAAACAGTTGTATTTCATTAATTTATTGACTTGATATCTAAGAACTAACTATACTGTATTTATAACAATTAGTCATAATAATTGAATTGATAAAGTTATTTGTTTATAATATAAAGTTAGGTGATTATTAGGTGATATGAAATGAATGGTGTAGATTAAAGTGTGAATTATTGTTGAATAATTGAATTGATTTGTTTATAATATAAAGTTAGGTGATTATTAGGTGATATGAAATGAATGGTGTAGATTAAAGTGTGAATTATTGTTGAATAATTAAATTGATTTGTTTATAATAGAAAGTTAGGTGATTATTAGGTGATATGAAATGAATGGTGTAGATTAAAGATAATATAATATTTGAAATGGATGGTGTAGATTAAAAGATGATCTTTAAATGAATGGTTTAGATTAAATGAATGATAAGATTTTTGGCTATAAATAGAAGCCTTAACTTAAGAATTTTTCATAAACTTCCTTACTTGTTATTTCTTTCTCTCTCTAAATACTTCTTGTGAAAGTTCTCTCTAAGTGTGCTTAAGTCATCTTGAGTATTTGTGAAGATCTATAAGTATACGTGTACTGTTCAAGTTAATCAACCTCATTTAAATCAATATCCAGTCACGTGTTGAGGTAAGGGATACCATCTTTTTCATCTTCCATTATTCAAACGTACTATGGTAAGGGATTATCATTATTTGATTCTCGATAATAATATTGTTTCTTCCTTACTCATAAGACGTGCCTTTTATTTCCATGTATTAAATTGTGGGAATAACCTTACGGAGCGGATTGCCGCCTGTTGGTGAATAACCTTTCGTATTCATTCATTATTAATCTCTGAGAATAACCTTACGGAGCGGATTGCCGCCTGTTTGGTGAATAACTCTTTGTACTCAAATTCTATTAAATTGTGGGAATAACCTTACGGAGCGGATTGCCGCCTGTTGGTGAATAACCATTTGTATTAATTTCCTTCACCTTTTGTTAATCAAACCTGCTACGGTAAGGGGTATTATTTTCTTTCATACTCCTAAATCGAAATTTATTATGGAACTATTGCTTCTATAATTCCTGAAAATATTATATGTTCCATAATAGTTGAACTTCATTATTTCAACTGAACCTTCCTATTTACGTGAACCTTTCTATTGAATTGTAACCGTTATTCTGAACTGTGGATCTTGAATATCATTTTTAAATTTCACTCCACATCATGTTGACAATTTGGACATTATTTGAATCTGTACAAAGTAAACTTCCGATACTTATTGTTATCCTATTTTTTCTGTTCATCATTTATATCATTCTAATCATCCAAAAATTAAGCTGTTGTGAATATCTGTGGCCGGGGGCACAGATGTGATATATTTGTTGAACAGATGATAGGTTAAATGCGATATAATAGGTTAAAGGCGATACATCTGTTCGGTGTCTTTTATGGCATGTGGTGAATGTTCTCTTTGGCCCGTAGTGCAAAGATGAACTGTTGTTTGGTATGATTATGACCAAAGGCTGAATCTGGTATAATCATGACCGTTGGTGCTATATTGAATATCTTTGGCCCGTAGTGCAAAGATGAACTGTTGATGTGCATGATTATGATCAGGAACTGTGAATTTATATTATCATGACTAATGGTATTTCAGATGATAAAAGTTGATGATGTTTTTACGAAAAAGAGAAGCGAGTGGACATTATAGTCTGCATTATTCTTCTAATAGATTGCTCATTCCGCTGCTATTATTGATCTGAACATTGTTTAAGAATTTAACTACAGTTTTTGATATAAACCTTGTAGTCTATTGTATTCTATCAAGAACTCAACTGTTGAAGGCTAATGATAATTTATTCGTCATTATCTTAGTCATGATATTTCTTACTGGGCTATTTGAGCTCACCCTTTCTTTTGTTCCATTGTTTTTCAACAGGAGATGAAAACATAACAGGGTCTAGCCGGGGAATGGAGTGAGGGTCCGAGGAATAGTTATCATAGTCTTCACGTTTTGTAAAATAGTGTGGCAATAATAGTGAAGACTTAGTTGTGTATTATTATACACTGTATTGTTGTACGTTGTGCTTTGTTGTAATAATTTTGTTGTAGTCTTTTGACGACTCAAGTTTGGGCTGTGTGGGCCCAGATTTGGGGGCGTCACATTTGAGATTTACATTGTGTATACCAATTTGTCTGCTTGAGGAGAACCATTAAGGGTTGCCTACTAAGTGTTTGATATTTTGTCAAATAGAAAAATTGCTAGTGTGTCGTACCATACCTAACCTAAGTGTCCAAAATGGCTCCTAAGAGGCAATGTGGTGAAAGCTCACGCTCCCGACCAACTGCTGATCAAATGAGATTTGTTAGTACCGAGGCGGAGGAGCGTTTCCATAGGATATTTGAGAAGAAGGCATTCGTGTTGGAACGAGGTCTTCAGCCCGATCCTCAGTTGGATGGTGAAATGGCTGTGACGACCCCAAATCCGGGTTCTTTAGCCTCGGGTTTGGTTCTCACTGTACAATACTTAACAACAATGAAATACATATATTGTATTCAAACTACGCGGAATAATAAAAAAAAGTTTCTTATATAAAGGCTACACTTCCCAAGGTCTATTAACCTTAAATTGTAACATTACATATCTTAAGGGAAATACAAAAGATTTACAACAGTAATTACATAACCGCAATTTAAACTAGCATGTAATTACTACAACTAAGCATTCGCTTTCCCCTTGCCTTTGTTCGATTTAGAGCTTTCGGGATTGGCTGAAATATAGTCATGATATAGCAATAATGAGCAACTAAATGGCTCAGCAAGTTTATAAACAACAATCATACGATATATCATGATGAAGGGAAATAACTTCAAGGTTTCAACAATAGCAATTGTGAAAGATAACAAGAATCAATGTTCAATAAAAGAAGGAATTGACTCTTTACTGCTGAGTGGTCTTTAATGACCATGAACTGCTACTAAGGTAGAACAGACATACAATGTCTGACTCCTTGTTAAAATAACGGGACACTTGAGGGGATCAGTCCTCTCATGTCCTATGTATATGCATCACATTTAGTTTTCTTGCGCGCTGTCGGGTCTCCGACAAATAAAAATCCCCTTTAACTAGGGTTGTTCTATCTCAGTCTTACTGTAAGAATCCGCACCAACCAATGGTTTGGATAAGCTTTTATAATATTCAATTAAATGAATTTAACATGCATTTGTCTAGCCGAAACAATTAGCTTAGACGTTCTTAGACAGTTTGCAAAAGCACTATGTGCGAATACAATAATCAATAATGATGTGAAGTAATTTTTGATAATTAATTCACTCAAAGGTCTGTCAAGTAACTACGGGTGTAGAATACTTGCTCAACAATAATTGAAATGTAAATACGGTTGAAAAATATCTGCAACAATAAATACAAGTTTAAGGGTAGAAAACTTGCCTGTCTGCACAGCTACAATAAATGTCTAGCTTTAACTACTTGCTTTGAAAGACCTAACATTAATAAAGTCGGTCTAATAATTAGCACGGCGTATTTGCATAACTATACGCTTGATAATGAACTTATTTACCACACATAAGTACTAACACATAATTTACATTAGTCAAAACAATATTATTAACCTTATAAACCCTTAATCATATTAGATTAATAATTTAATAAGTTAGAAAATATTTTTCTTAAGTGTTGGACACTTATTAAACCTTTAAACAACTTATTATAATTGTTTAATTAAATTCAATTTATTTTATTAACTCAATCTCTTTTTAATTACTATTTAATATTGATTAAATAGAAATTAATTAATTAACTCTAGTTATTATTTAAAATAATTAATAACTAATTGTACTTACCTATTATTTAATTATAATTAAATAATAAATAATTATTAACTTAGTTTTAACCTTCTTTAATTTAATGTTAATCAACCAATAATTAACCAAGTAATTAACCTTACTTATTATTTAAGGAAATTAAATAATAGTTTACTAATCTTAATCCTCTTTAATTATTATTTAATGTCAATTAAATAATAATTAATTATTTAATTAATTTTAATTATTATTTAAGGTTAAATAATAATCAAATCATTCTTATTTATTATTTAAATTAAATAATAAATTATTACTCTAATAACTTAATTTCCATTAATCGTTATTTAATGCTAATTAAATAATAATTAATTACCTAATTATCCTTATTTATTATTTAATAATATTTAAATAATAAATAATAAATTTATAAATTTTATCTCTCTTTAAGTATTATTTAATGGGCATTAAATAATAAATGCTAATTTATCATCTTTATTTATTATTAACATTTAAAATAATAAACAAATAATAAATTTATTTAACTTAACCATAGTTTAGCTAACTAGATTAATATTTAAAATATTTAAATATTAAACTTAATGAAAAATATCCTCCCCAATATTATTTTTGTATTATAATTATTTTTGTTATAATTTTAATTTAGTTTTTAAATATTTAAATTAATTAAATTTAACCCGAATGGCATTTCCGTAAATAAGTCGAAATCTGAACCGAGGGCAGAATGGTAATTCTGCCAAGAAAACACGGAGGGGCATTCTGGTAATTTCGCCGGAATTTTCCTTACCGCGCATTGCGCGCGTTTCAGATTTTACGGCCCAAAACGGTGCCGTTTTGAGAAGCCGTAACCGGCTTCCGCGCATTGCGCGAAGGTTATTTTCTTTATGCGCCAAACGGCGTCGTTTGGCTCCGTGTCTGGCGGTGAATAGTGCGGCGCGCATTGCGCGGCCAGTGTAATTTTTTTTTCTTCCAAGCAGAATGTGAACAGTGCTCCGGTACACACATTTTAAATAAAAATATACCATCAAGTAAGCTTTAACTCCTCAATAAAAATCCAAAAAAATTACCACTCACCTTATATTAATTTATAACATGAAAAAATTAATTTTTCATGATTTAATAACATATTTTTTTATAAAAATTTTTACATCACATAAACTACTATAAATCATAACTTTTTGTATGTAACTCCATTTTGAGTGATTCAAACTTTGTTTTTCTCATGATTTAATGTTCTATAATATTAGAACATCAAACCTAAGTTTTATAAAAATATTTTTGGACATAAATTCCAAAACTTGTTTACACACTATTAAATACATATCTTAGCATATAAAATATACCAAAATACAAACCAAACATATTAAACTCAAGCATGACATAAATATTACAACTACATATTAATAACTATATTAACATGTTTATACTAACATGATGATTTATTTAATTTAAAAACAAACTACATTTAAAATAATCATTACCTTGTTTTAATGGCTATCTTTCTTTTTCTTCCAAAATAGGTGATGAGGTTTGAAGGCATGAACCAAGAACTCCTTCTCCTCTCTTAGTATTTTGCTCTCAATATTTTCTCACACTCTCAAATGCTCACACTTTGCTCTCTAGAAAATTCTCTAGCAATGAACTAACCAACCTAGAACAAGTGTGGAGTGTTTCTTTTATAGCCATCTACTAACACACCATTAGCTCACTAATTCATCTATGTTGGTCAAATTAAAGGCTAATCAAGCTTACTATTTGATGGATTGACATGGTGATTGACTAGTTGATTGACTAGAGTTGTTGGCCAACTTTGATCTAGTGTAAAAGAGAAGCAATCTAGCAAATCAAGCAACATCAAGTGGGACAAAAAAAAAATCAGCAAAATGGTATTTTCCATGCCATTTTTCCTTTATTTTTCTAGCTTTTAATGTGTATTTATGCATATACAAATATATCTATACATGAGTTCAATTGTTGACCAATTTTGACTTCCTATTGGGCTCCATGTTGGACTTAGGAAATTAATATATTGGGCTCATCCATTGAATTGGTTTGGGCTCAATTTAATTAACACTTTGGGCTAGCATTTAAATAACTATGCTAACTTTAATTAAAATAAGCATTGGGCTTGTTTAATTAATTATATGGGCTAGTAATTAAATTAATTACATGGGCTACTAGGTTAATATCTTGGACCTAGTTTAACAACTCATTTGGATTAAAAAAATATAATCCAATTAGATTTGCTTTAATTAATTATACCCTTGCTTTAATTCTTTAATTAAATATATGCACGAACAAGTACATCTATTTTATTATCTAATACACAATTTATTAGTACAAAAATTTTAAATTCATTGCTAATTATATATTAATTATAATTACAATGTATAATGAAATTCGTGGTCATTACATTCTCCCTCCCTTATAAGAATTCCGTCCCCGGAATTACAATTTAAACTACTCAAAAAGATTCGGATAGTTAGCCCTCATCTTTTCTTCAAGCTCCCACGTAGCTTCCTCAGCGTTGTGGTTCCTCCATAGGACTTTGACAGAATGTATAATCTTATTCCGTAATTTCTGCTCTTTCCTATCTAGTATCTGGACAGGAATTTCCTCGTACGATAAGTCTTTCTCGACTTGTATTGGCTCATAGGATATCACATGTTTGTGGTCTGGCTTGTATGGTCGCAACACTGATACGTGAAACACATTGTGAATATGCTCCAGTTCAGGAGGTAAAGCTACCTCGTACGCCACTTCACCCACTCTCTTTAATATCTCGAACGGTCCTATGAACCTCGGACTCAGCTTTCCCTTCTTTCCAAATCGGATCTTCCCCTTCCAGGGAGATACCTTCATGAACACAAAACTCCTAACTTCGAAGTCTCGCTTTTGTCGATGTAAATCGGCGTATTTCTTCTGACGGTCCTGAGCTGCTACTAGCCGAGCTCTTATTACCTTGATAATCTCTACCGTCTGTTGGACCAATTCCGGTCCCAACAGTCGGCGTTCTCCTACCTCGTCCCAACATAGAGGTGTTCTGCACTTCCTTCCGTACAATGCTTCGTAAGGCGGCATGCCTATGCTTGCATGATAACTGTTGTTGTATGCAAACTCAACTAATGGTAGATGGTTCTCCCAACTGCCCTTGAAATCCATCACACAGGCCCTGAGCATATCTTCCAAAGTCTGTATTGTTCTTTCACTTTGCCCATCGGTCTGCGGATGATATGCTGTACTCATTCTCAACTGTGTCCCCAATCTCTCCTGAAGACTTCTCCAAAATTTTGACGTGAAGCGCGGATCTCTATCTGACACAATCGATACCGGCACCCCATGCCTCGAAACTATCTCCTTGATGTACAGTTTAGCCAACTGGTCCAAACTGAACTTAATCTTGATCGGCAAAAAGTGCGCTGACTTTGTTAGTCGATCCACAATCACCCATATTGCGTCAAATCCCTTCTGTGTTGCTGGAAGTCCTACCACAAAATCCATTGTGATATGCTCCCATTTCCACTCAGGAATCTCTAACGGCTGTAGTAATCCACTTGGTCTCTGATGTTCCGCCTTTACCCTTTGACAAGTGAGGCATCGGCTGACACATTATGCGACCTCCCTTTTTAAATTCGGCCACCAAAAATGCTGACGCAGATCTTGATACATCTTCGTACTCCCCGGATGTATCGAGTATCTCGTACTGTGGGCCTCTTGCAAAATCTCTTCTCGTAGTTCAGGCACTAGCGGCACCCAAACACGATTTTCAAACCTTAGCAATCCCATACTATCCTCCTTGAATTTGACCTCTTCCCCTTCGGTCATTCTCATCCTGATTCTGACACATTCTTCATCTTTGTCTTGAGCCTCTTTCACCCTATCTAGTAAGGTTGGGCTTGCTTCCACTTCCATTGACTCATTTGGATTTCTTACCTCCAACTCCATTCGAGCCATCTCTTGAACCAATTGTTCCTGATCTGTCAAGATGAACAATTTCTCCCTGCTCTTTCTGCTTAGAGCATCTGCTACTACGTTGGCCTTGCCGGGATGATATAGAATTTCACAATCATAGTCCTTGATCAATTCTAACCATCTTCGTTGCCTCATATTTAACTCCTTCTGTGTGAAGATATACTTCAGACTCTTGTGGTCCGTGAATATCTCACATTTCTCTCCATATAAATAATGTCTCCAGATTTTAAGGGCAAACACTACCGCAGCCAGCTCCAAGTCGTGGGTAGGGTATCCCTTCTCGTAATCCTTCAACTGTCTGGACGCATACGCAACGACCTTGCCGTTTTGCATAAGCACACAGCCAAGTCCCTTGTGCGATGCATCACTGTAGACCGTAAAACCTCCCGTATCGTCCGGTAAAGTCAATACAGGTGCTTCACTAAGTCTCTTCTTTAGCTCCTGAAAACTCTCCTCACACTTCTCCGTCCATACGTATTTCACCGTCTTCCTCGTTAGATTGGTCAGCGGTGTTGCTATCTTTGAAAAATCTTGAATAAATCTCCGATAGTAACCCGCTAACCCCAAGAAACTTCTTACCTCCGTCGGCGTCCTTGGTTGCTCCCAATTCATCACTGCTTCCACCTTTGCTGGATCTACTGAAACTCCTTCCTTGTCAATGACATGACCTAAAAATTGAACTCTCTCCAACCAGAATTCACACTTCGAAAATTTAGCATACAACTGCTCCTTCCGTAAAATCTCCAACACCAATCTTAGGTGTTCAGCATGCTCCTCCTCCGTTTTAGAATACACCAGAATATCGTCAATGAACACAACAACAAATTTATCCAAGTACTGCTTGAATATTCTGTTCATCATGTCCATAAATGCGGCTGGCGCATTCGTCAGTCCAAACGACATCACCAGAAACTCATAATGCCCATATCGAGTTCTGAATGCCGTCTTGGGTACATCCTCCTTCCTGACTTTCAACTGATGATAACCAGTCCTCAAGTCAATCTTTGAAAAGTACTTCGCCCCTTTCAATTGATCGAAAAGATCGTCAATTCGTGGCAACGGGTACTTGTTCTTAATTGTCACCTTATTCAGCTCTCTGTAATCCATACATAATCTCATCGATCCATCCTTCTTCTTTACAAACAGCACCGGTGCTCCCCATGGAGAAACACTTGGCTGGATGTACTTATTATCCAACAACTCCTGTAATTGCACCATCAACTCTTTCATTTCTACCGGAGCCATTCTATATGGTGCCTTTGATATCGGCGCTGTCCCCGGTACTAAATCAATCGCAAATTCTATTTCTCTGTCCGGCGGTAAGCCTGGCAATACATCTGGAAAAACATCCATAAACTCCCTAACTACTGGTATTTGCTCCATCTCGGGACTTACCACTTGTGTATCAACCACATGAGCCAAATACCCTACACAACCTTTCTCTAATAATTTCTTGGCTTGCATCATCGTCAGACAAGATGACTGTCTTGACGATTTGCTGCCATAAAATACGACCTTAGACTTATTTGGTGTCTTAAGGTGTATGCACTTCTTTTGACAATCAATTAAAGCTCCATGGTTAAACAACCAATCCATTCCAAGTATAACGTCAAACTCCCCCAAGCGTATTGGAATTAAATCTACACTCAACTTCTGACCCCTGATTTCAGCACAACAGTTTCTATGTACATACTCTACAGGAATCACTTCTTTATTTGCAACTTCTATGTTCATTGGGTTCTCTAGTTTTTGTCTAGGCAATTCTAACCGCTTAGCGAATTCATCAGACACAAATGAACAGGTAGCGCCCGAATCAAATAATACATAAGCATTTATATCATTGATCGGAATAATACCTGACACCACGTCTTTTGATTCGACGGCGTCCTGCACCGTCATGTTGAAAGTCCGTGCCGTTGGTTTGTTCTGTGGCACCGGCCCTCCAATGGTCAGTTTGGCGTTGTTGTTGTTGTTGCTGTTGCTTCCCCTATAGCCCGAACTCCCTCCGGTGTTCTTCTTCTTCGGACAATCTTTAAATTGATGGTCCATGGCCCCGCAGGCGAAACAACCTCCTTTCCTTTTTGGGGTGGGACAATTAGGAGCGATGTGCCCCTCTTGCCCACAGTTGTAACAAACATTCCTTCCCTTCATGCACTCCCCTGAGTGATTCTTCCCGCATTGACTGCATTTGCTTGCTTTCTTTGACTCACTGCCCTGGGGTGTCCCCGAACTGCTGTTGTTATTCCACTTGCGTTTGTTCGAGTTGCTACCCCCGCTGCTACCCTCTCTGTTTCCCCCATCGCTTCTCTTCTTGTTCCGTTCTTGATTGTGCTTATTCAAAGCTTCATTTCCACCCTCAGCTATGATAGCTTTCTCCAACAGTGTTGCAAAATTTGTGATCTGGAGAACAGCTACCCGACTGTAAACCCATGGTTTCAGCCCCTGTTCGAATCGTCTGGCGCGTCTTGCCTCCGTGTCCACCTGATGTGTAGCAAATCTTGCCAATTCATTGAACTTGGCGGCATATTCGGATACCGACATGTTACCCTGCTTAAGCTCTAGGAATTTAATTTCCATCCTAGCCTTTGTACTCTCTGGAAAGTAGTTTTCCAAGAATACCTCTTTGAATCGCGCCCACGCGATCGTTCCCTCCCCTGCTCTACTCTTATTGGCCTTCCACCAGTGGCTGGCCTCTCCTTTCATCATGAAGGTAGCAAATGAGGTCATTTGCTCCTCCCTAACTCGTGCAACCTCGAAGACTTTTTCCATCTCCTCTATCCAGGTTTGTGCTTCTATAGGATCTGTGGTCCCTTTGAACTCGGGTGGTCCTATCAGTTTGAAGTCTTTAAAGGTTGCTAGTGGAGCGGCAGGGTTTGTTGCTCCAGTAGCCTCTGTGTTGCGTCCGCGAAATGCTCCCATTAGCATTTCTACGAACTCTTGGACAGGGTTTGGCGGTACCCCTCCGGCGTTCACTGACTCTTCGGGTGGTGGTGGGGGTAGTCGTTGATTTCTTCTCTATGGCGGCATTTTCTGTATAAAGAAAATTTAATTAATTAAAGTTGTTTCAATCTTTTTACTTTCGTTTTGTAGCTTAAGTATTTTAAACTAAAGCACCAATAATCATCTTGACACATATAAACATAAACGAAAATGCATTTATATTCATATGCTAAAACACAGTGCGTAGCACTTTTACATCATATGCATACTGCTATAAATGCTGCTAACCCCGATAGTTAAAACAAAAGACGGGATCTAACATATCCCACAACTTCATAGAGTTGGGATTTACAACATACTAACCCTCTATCAAAACAAAAGTTGGGTTTCTACTGCATCTATGTACATACATCATAAATAAAGAAAATACAACTAACGGCGCATCCCTCGACGAACCGCATCGTCGTACTCCTCCTCTCCAATAGTCCTGACCACACCCCTACTGATGGTGTGCAAGGTCTGGCCCTCCTCAGCAGGGTAATAGTGCACCCTACTCTGGATCCTACCAACTGATGAGCGATAGACGTAACTGAGTCTATCTATCCTCACCTTTTTCTCCCTAACCTCCTCCTCCAGCTCCATCATCTGCCCGTGAGCTGCATCACGCTGAAACTCCATATCTAACCTTGCCTCAACGGCCTGCTGCATCTGGCCCCTCATGGCCTCCCTCTCTGCCTGTGTCTGCTGAATCTTCAGCTCAGCGGCTACTAACTTGGCCTCCATCTCGGCCATCCTCGCCTTCAGCTCTATGTTCTCGCCAGAGAACATATAAGCTGTATCTCTATACTGCTGCTCTGTCTGCTGGTGGATCTGGTTCTGCTCCTCCAGGTGCTGAACCCTCTCCTCTAGCTCCTCGTTAGCCGTAGTGAGAGTATCGATGATGTCACTGGCGACAGTGCCCATGCCATCAACATACTCAGCTGGCTCCTCATCCTCATCATCATCAGTATCAGCCTCCTCCTCACTGTACTGCCCCATAACTCCGCCCCAGACAGCGTCCTCTCTATCTCCCTCCTCGGGATCTGACTCTGGCTCCTCGATCGGTGCAGCCACCCGTGGCTGTGCGGTATCCATAGGGATATCCGTATAAATCACCTCCTCTACAGCAGTGCTCGACTGGCCTATCTCCGTCATCCTACAATAACATAAATAACACATGTTAGTACAGCAATAAAATATATTCATTGATGAAATGAAATGATATTTTATCATGTACATCTCGGCTCGATGGATTTTCTCAATCCAACTCCAAAAATAAATAACATGATGAATCTCCCCGATTCATCTCCTAACGCACTCGATAAGAGTTTAGTACTAAGGTTATATCCTAGGTTTCGCAATCCTAGCGTTTCTAACCTACAGCTCTGATACCAACCTGTGACGACCCCAAATCCGGGTTCTTTAGCCTCGGGTTTGGTTCTCACTGTACAATACTTAACAACAATGAAATACATATATTGTATTCAAACTACGCGGAATAATAAAAAAAAGTTCCTTATATAAAGGCTACACTTCCCAAGGTCTATTAACCTTAAATTGTAACATTACATATCTTAAGGGAAATACAAAAGATTTACAACAGTAATTACATAACCGCAATTTAAACTAGCATGTAATTACTACAACTAAGCATTCGCTTTCCCCTTGCCTTTGTTCGATTTAGAGCTTTCGGGATTGGCTGAAATATAGTCATGATATAGCAATAATGAGCAACTAAATGGCTCAGCAAGTTTATAAACAACAATCATACGATATATCATGATGAAGGGAAATAACTTCAAGGTTTCAACAATAGCAATTGTGAAAGATAACAAGAATCAATATTCAATAAAAGAAGGAATTGACTCTTTACTGCTGAGTGGTCTTTAATGACCATGAACTGCTACTAAGGTAGAACAGACATACAATGTCTGACTCCTTGTTAAAATAACGGGACACTTGAGGGGATCAGTCCTCTCATGTCCTATGTATATGCATCACATTTAGTTTTCTTGCGCGCTATCGGGTCTCCGACAAATAAAAATCCCCTTTAACTAGGGTTGTTCTATCTCAGTCTTACTGTAAGAATCCGCACCAACCAATGGTTTGGATAAGCTTTTATAATATTCAATTAAATGAATTTAACATGCATTTGTCTAGCCGAAACAATTAGCTTAGACGTTCTTAGACAGTTTGCAAAAGCACTATGTGCGAATACAATAATCAATAATGATGTGAAGTAATTTTTGATAATTAATTCACTCAAAGGTCTGTCAAGTAACTACGGGTGTAGAATACTTTCTCAACAATAATTGAAATGTAAATACGGTTGAAAAATATCTGCAACAATAAATACAAGTTTAAGGGTAGAAAACTTGCCTGTCTGCACAGCTACAATAAATGTCTAGCTTTAACTACTTGCTTTGAAAGACCTAACATTAATAAAGTCGGTCTAATAATTAGCACGGCGTATTTGCATAACTATACGCTTGATAATGAACTTATTTACCACACATAAGTACTAACACATAATTTACATTAGTCAAAACAATATTATTAACCTTATAAACCCTTAATCATATTAGATTAATAATTTAATAAGTTAGAAAATATTTTTCTTAAGTGTTGGACACTTATTAAACCTTTAAACAACTTATTATAATTGTTTAATTAAATTCAATTTATTTTATTAACTCAATCTCTTTTTAATTACTATTTAATATTGATTAAATAGAAATTAATTAATTAACTCTAGTTATTATTTAAAATAATTAATAACTAATTGTACTTACCTATTATTTAATTATAATTAAATAATAAATAATTATTAACTTAGTTTTAACCTTCTTTAATTTAATGTTAATCAACCAATAATTAACCAAGTAATTAACCTTACTTATTATTTAAGGAAATTAAATAATAGTTTACTAATCTTAATCCTCTTTAATTATTATTTAATGTCAATTAAATAATAATTAATTATTTAATTAATTTTAATTATTATTTAAGGTTAAATAATAATCAAATCATTCTTATTTATTATTTAAATTAAATAATAAATTATTACTCTAATAACTTAATTTCCATTAATCGTTATTTAATGCTAATTAAATAATAATTAATTACCTAATTATCCTTATTTATTATTTAATAATATTTAAATAATAAATAATAAATTTATAAATTTTATCTCTCTTTAAGTATTATTTAATGGGCATTAAATAATAAATGCTAATTTATCATCTTTATTTATTATTAACATTTAAAATAATAAACAAATAATAAATTTATTTAACTTAACCATGGTTTAGCTAACTAGATTAATATTTAAAATATTTAAATATTAAACTTAATGAAAAATATCCTCCCCAATATTATTTTTGTATTATAATTATTTTTGTTATAATTTTAATTTAGTTTTTAAATATTTAAATTAATTAAATTTAACCCGAATGGCATTTCCGTAAATAAGTCGAAATCTGAACCGAGGGCAGAATGGTAATTCTGCCAAGAAAACACGGAGGGGCATTCTGGTAATTTCGCCGGAATTTTCCTTACCGCGCATTGCGCGCGTTTCAGATTTTACGGCCCAAAACGGTGCCGTTTTGAGAAGCCGTAACCGGCTTCCGCGCATTGCGCGAAGGTTATTTTCTTTATGCGCCAAACGACGTCGTTTGGCTCCGTGTCTGGCGGTGAATAGTGCGGCGCGCATTGCGCGGCCAGTGTAATTTTTTTTTCTTCCAAGCAGAATGTGAACAGTGCTCCGGTACACACATTTTAAATAAAAATATACCATCAAGTAAGCTTTAACTCCTCAATAAAAATCCAAAAAAATTACCACTCACCTTATATTAATTTATAACATGAAAAAATTAATTTTTCATGATTTAATAACATATTTTTTTATAAAAATTTTTACATCACATAAACTACTATAAATCATAACTTTTTGTATGTAACTCCATTTTGAGTGATTCAAACTTTGTTTTTCTCATGATTTAATGTTCTATAATATTAGAACATCAAACCTAAGTTTTATAAAAATATTTTTGGACATAAATTCCAAAACTTGTTTACACACTATTAAATACATATCTTAGCATATAAAATATACCAAAATACAAACCAAACATATTAAACTCAAGCATGACATAAATATTACAACTACATATTAATAACTATATTAACATGTTTATACTAACATGATGATTTATTTAATTTAAAAACAAACTACATTTAAAATAATCATTACCTTGTTTTAATGGCTATCTTTCTTTTTCTTCCAAAATAGGTGATGAGGTTTGAAGGCATGAACCAAGAACTCCTTCTCCTCTCTTAGTATTTTGCTCTCAATATTTTCTCACACTCTCAAATGCTCACACTTTGCTCTCTAGAAAATTCTCTAGCAATGAACTAACCAACCTAGAACAAGTGTGGAGTGTTTCTTTTATAGCCATCTACTAACACACCATTAGCTCACTAATTCATCTATGTTGGTCAAATTAAAGGCTAATCAAGCTTACTATTTGATGGATTGACATGGTGATTGACTAGTTGATTGACTAGAGTTGTTGGCCAACTTTGATCTAGTGTAAAAGAGAAGCAATCTAGCAAATCAAGCAACATCAAGTGGGACAAAAAAAAAATCAGCAAAATGGTATTTTCCATGCCATTTTTCCTTTATTTTTCTAGCTTTTAATGTGTATTTATGCATATACAAATATATCTATACATGAGTTCAATTGTTGACCAATTTTGACTTCCTATTGGGCTCCATGTTGGACTTAGGAAATTAATATATTGGGCTCATCCATTGAATTGGTTTGGGCTCAATTTAATTAACACTTTGGGCTAGCATTTAAATAACTATGCTAACTTTAATTAAAATAAGCATTGGGCTTGTTTAATTAATTATATGGGCTAGTAATTAAATTAATTACATGGGCTACTAGGTTAATATCTTGGACCTAGTTTAACAACTCATTTGGATTAAAAAAATATAATCCAATTAGATTTGCTTTAATTAATTATACCCTTGCTTTAATTCTTTAATTAAATATATGCACGAACAAGTACATCTATTTTATTATCTAATACACAATTTATTAGTACAAAAATTTTAAATTCATTGCTAATTATATATTAATTATAATTACAATGTATAATGAAATTCGTGGTCATTACAATGGCGGCCATGATCGCCGAACAAAATTGGGGAAAGTTGGTCGCGCAGCCCGAACCTTTCGTAATCTTTATTGTGAAGGAATTTTATGCTAACGCCATTGACCAAGTCGATTATGTGGTACAAGTAAGGGGCCAGCCTGTGCGGTTTGATAGTGTTGCCATAAATGAATATTACAATACACCTACCGATGGTCAGGCCTGTAATGTCCTAGAATTTCCACATCTTTATTAATTAAATTATTAATTTAATTTCCAACGAGTTAGTTTGCGAGATTATTTAAATCTTTTTATGTGATTAATTAATTATGTGATTAAATAATTATGTAATTAATTACTAAAATTAATTAAAGGGGGTCACTAATATGTTATTAAGTTAGTGAACAAACCCTAAAGTTTTAATATCAAAATAATTGATAAGTTTCCTATTAATTAAATATTCAATTAAATTGAATATAATGAGTGAATTAAATATAATAAATTAATTAATATAATTATTAATTAATGTAAATCATGTGAAATATTAATAATAATATTTATTAGTCCATTTAGTAATTTAATACTAATGGGTTAAAATATTTAATTATTTATTCAATCTAATTATTTATTTAATCATGGATTGAATAATTAATGTGTAAATTATTAAATTAGCCCAACATGGGTCAATTAGTAGCCCAAGTGGGGAATAATAAAATTTAACAATTTAGTAGCCCAAACAATTTAATAGAAGCCCAATTGGTATTTTAAATTAAAGCCCAATGATTGGCCCACTTGGAAAATACTTAATTTAACTATTATTATTTAAAAAATAAGTTTGTGACAATAAAATTGGGACAAAAAAATCAAGCCATCAGCCGTGGGTGTGGTTGGAGGAGAGAGAAAATGATATTTTGTATTTTTGATTTTTGGATTTAATTAATATTAGGTTGTTTGTTTTGATTTTTGGGAAAGTCTTTTCCCACAAAATCCTCACCAACTTAGTATGGGCTAGCTTTCTTGTGCAAGTATCATTGCTATCTCATGATGGTAATTTTGATAGATATATATTTTATATATATCCAAATTGTAAGTATACTTACAATTTTGGAGTTTAAGTGAGTCATTTCTTCTTCTTCCATTTTCCAAGCTAGAGAGAGTTTGAGAGCAAAATATTTTGAGAGAGAGCAAGAGAAGGAGAAGGAGTGCTAAGCTAGTGCATGTCATCTTCTTTCACAACATACTTTGGGAGAAAAAGAAGAATAGCCATTAAATCAAGGTAATGGTTATTTTAAATGAAGTTTTGTTTTTAAATTAAATAAATCATCATGTTAGTATAAACATGTTAATATGGTTATTAATGTGTAGTGGTAATATATATGCCATGTTTGAGTTTAATATGCTTGGTTTGTATTTTGGTATATTTTATATGCTAAAATATGTATTTAATAGTGTGTAAACAAGTTTTGGAATTTATGTCCAAAAATATTTTTATAAAACTTAGGTTTGATGTTCTAATATTATAGAACATTAAATCATGAGAAAAACAAAGTTTGAATCACTCAAAATGGAGTTATATACAAAAAGTTATGATTTATGGTAGTTTATGTGATGTAAAAATTTTTATAGAAAAATAATGATATTAAATCATGAAAAATTATTTTTTTCATGTTATAAATTAATATAAGGTGATTGGTAATTTTTTTGGATTTTTATTGAAGAGTTAAAGATTTATTGAAGGTATATTTTTATTTAAAATGTGTATGCCGGAGCACTGTTCACTGTCTGCAAAAGAAAAAAAAAATTAGGAACAGTCCGCGCAATGCGCGAAAGCTTTTGCTGGGAAAAAACGCGGAGCCAAACGACGTCGTTTGGTTTCTGCGGGAAATTCACTCCGCGCGTACGCGCGGAAGTCGTTTCTGATTTCTCAAAAACGGCGTCGTTTTGGGCCGTAAGAATCTGCTACGCGCGCCATGCGCGGTAGGAAAAATTCGGAGAAATTACAAGTTTGCCCCTCCGTGTTTTTCTTGGCAGAATTACCATTCTGCCCTCGGTTCAGTTTTCGAATTATTTACGGAAATGCCATTCGGATTAAATTTAAATAATTTAAATATTTAAAAACTAATTTAAAATTATAACAAAAATAATAATAATTCAAAAATAATATTGGGGAGGATATTTTTCATTAAGTTTAATATTTAAATATTTTAAATATTAATCTAGTTAGCTAAACCATGGTTAAGTTAAATAAATTTATTATTTATTTATTATTTTAAATGTTAATAATAAATAAAGATGATAAATTAGCAATTATTATTTAATGCCTATTAAATAATATTTAAAGAGAGATAAAATTTATAAATTAATTATTTATTATTTAAATATTATTAAATAATAAATAAGGATAATTAAGTAATTAATTATTATTTAATTAGCATTAAATAACGATTAATGGAAATTAAGTTATTAGAGTAATAATTTATTATTTAATTTAAATAATAAATAAGAATGATTTGATTATTATTTAACCTAAAATAATAATTAAAATTAATTAAATAATTAATTATTATTTAATTGACATTAAATAATAATTAAAGAGTATTAAGATTAGTAAACTATTATTTAATTTCCTTAATTAAATAATAAGTAAGGTTAATTATTTAGTTAATTATTGGTTGATTAACATTAAATTAAAGAAGGTTAAAACTAAGTTAATAATTATTTATTATTTAATTATAATTAAATAATAAGTAAGTACAATTAGTTATTATTTATTTTAAATAATAACTAGAGTTAATTAATTAATTTCTATTTAATCAATATTAAATAGTAATTAAATAGAGATTGAGTTAATAAAATAAATTAAATTTAATTATGATTTAATTAAACAATTATAATAAGTTGTTTAAGGGTTTAATAAGTGTCCAACACTTAAGAAAAATATTTTCTAACTTATTAAATTATTAACCTAAAATGATTAAGTGTCTATAAGGTTAATAATATTGTTTTGACTAATGTAAATTATGTGTTAGTACTTATGTGTGGTAAATAAGTTCGTTATTAAGCGTATAGTTTTGCAAATACGCCGTACTAATTATTAGACCGACTTTATTAATGTTAGGTCTTTCAAAGCAAGTTAGTTAAAGCTAGACAATTATTGTAGCTGAGCAAACAGGCAAGTTCTCTAACCCTACTCATTTATTGTTGAACAAGTTTCTATACTTGTATTTATTGTTAAAGCTTGAAGTGGTTTAATTATTTAAAATTATTCCACATCCATATTGTTTATACAATCGCACTTAGTGCATTTGAAGCTTATTAGTTCTTGATTCATGAACTGTATTAAAAATGTCTTAAGCTAATAATTCAGCTAGACATTACGTTTCTAAATTCAATAACTTGAATACTTTTAAAAGCTTATCCAAACCATTGTTGGGTGCGGATTTCTTATATTAAGTCTGAGAAGTGAACAACCCTAAATTAGGGGATTTTGTGTCGGGAAACCGACTTTGGGCGCCAGTGACTAAATGTAATGCATATACAGCGGGTTGAATAGGCTGATCCCCTTGAAAACCAAACAACTCAAAGGGTCAGAGGAAACTCTATTATACCCTAGTTAGTTCAGGGTCCTTAGTGACCACTCAGCATTTTAAGATTCAAATACTCTGTTTATTAAAATTTGAATCCTGTTTCATTCACAATTGTTATATCTATTGTTGAATCATTGATGATATTTCCCATTCATTCATGATATATTAAATCTTTATGATTGTTCTAAACTTGCTGAGCAAACTAGTTGCTCATTCTTGCTATATCATGAACCATTTTTCAGATAATCCTGATTGCTCAAAGAAGGATAAGGGAAAAGGAAAGGCCAGAGCTTAAGTAGTTTATGCATGCTAATTAGATGCTTAAATTTGTGTTTACTGTTGTTAAACCTTTTGTAATTCCTTATGATAGGAACTGTTTATGTTAAGGTTGATAGACCCTGGTATTGTAACCTTTTGAAGGGAACCAATATGTAATATTCCGCGATATTTAAATGCAATGTATGTATTTAATTGTTAGTAATGTGTTGAATAGTGAGAACCAAACTCGAGGTTATGAAACCCGGATTTGGGGTCGTCACAAGGCCTACGAGTATGAAGACTACAATTGTAATTTGGATGTTGTAATTCAAAGTTTATGCAAACCAGGAACCACTTGGACGTTAAAGGCGAATTCCGATAAAAAAGTGAGTTTCCCGCATGCAGCTCTAAGCCGTTATGGAAAGGCATGGCATACGATTATATGTACCAACTTGATGCCAACTCGGCATCAAAACGACGTTACCAAGGAGTGCGCATTCCTTTTGCATGGAATTATACGACAAACAGTTGGGGTGTACAATATTTATGGAGTGAATATTGGAAGGATCATCCAACAGTCGATTGAAAAGTTTCTACGAGGGAGTACAACTGGCGGCTTACCTCATGGTTCATTAATTACTTAGTTATGTCGACGTGCAGGGGTGCAGTGGAGTTCTTCAGAGTTAGTTCAGCAACCTATGGCTGCCATTGATCACTTCACCATTGATAAGTACAAAGCTTGGGACGGTGCTATTTCACACCCTCGAGGAGAGGGGTATATCCTGATACCACCACTTCAACAAACGGAGGAGGAACCGCCTAATGCCGAGCCAACGACCGAAGCTCAGTTTGGTAAAATTCTACGCAGGCTACAGAGCTGGATGGATAGGTAAAACATGCGACTTGCTCAACACCAAGACACGATGCACACTTATATTGTTAGTGATTTTACAGCTATGACCACTAAGAATTCAGTCCAGTTACCAGACCCGCCTACCTTACCTGCTTTGTGACGCCCCCAAATCTGGGCCCACACAGCCCAAACTTGAGTTGTCAAAAGACTACAACAAAATTATTACAAGTAGTGCAACGTACAACAATACATTATATAATAATACACAACTAAGTCTTTCACGATTATTGTCACACTATTTTACAACACGTGAAGACTACAATAGCTATCCCTCAGACTCTCACTCCATTCCCCGGCTAGACCCAGCTACGTTCCCATCTCCTGCTGGAAACAATGGAACAAAAGAAAGGGTGAGCTCAAATAGCCCAGTAAAGAATATCATGACTAAGATAACGACGAATAAATTATCATTAGTCTTCAACAGTTGAGTTCTTGATAGAATACAATAGACTACAAGGTTTATATCAAAAACTGCAGTTAAATTTTTAAACAATGTTCAGATCAATAATAGCAGCGGAATGAGCAATTTATTAGAAGAATAATGCAGACTATAATGTCTACTCGGTTCTCTTTTTAGGAAAAACATCATCAACTTTTATCATCTGAAATACCTTTAGTCAAGATAATACAATTCACAGTTCCTGATCATAATCATGCAGATCAACGGTTCATTTTTGCACTATGGGCCAAAGACATTCAATATAACACCAACGGTCATGATTATACCAGATTCAGCCTTTGGTCATAATCATACCAAACAACAATTCATCTTTGCACTACGGGCCAAAGAGAACATTCACCACGTGCCATAAAAGACACCGAACAGATGTATCGCCTTTAACCTATAATATCGCCTTTAACCTATCATCTGTTCAACAATTATATCGCATCTGTGCCCCCGGCCACAGATATTCACAACAACTTAATTTTGGATGATTAGAATGATATAAATGATGAACAGAAGAAACAGGATAAACAATAAGTATCAGAATTTTACTTTGTACAGATTCAAATAATGTCCAAATTGTCAACATGATGTGGAGTGAAATTTAAAAATGATATTTAAGATCCACAGTTTAGAATAACGGTTACAGTTCAATAGAAATGTTCACGTAAATAGGATGGTTCAGTTGAAATGATGAAGTGCAACTATTATGGAACGTATAATATTTTCAGAAATTATAGAAGCAATAGTTCCATAATAAGTTTCGATTTAGGTGTATGAAAGAAAATAATATCCCTTACCGTAGCAGGTTTGATTAACAAAAGGTGAAGGAAATTAATATCCCTTACATAATAAGTTTGAATAATGGAAGATGAAAAAGATGGTATCCCTTATGAGTATAAAGAAAAATAATATCACTTACGAATATGAAAGAAAATGATATTATAAACGAATATGCAATAAAAGTGTCATGTGATAATTCGTGTAGACAAATTATTTCCACAAGAGACAAATAAGAAATGAATACAAAGAGTAATTCACCAAACATGCGGTAATCCGCGTAGTCAGGTTATTCTCAGAGATTAATAAGGAATGAATACGAAAGGTTATTCACCAACAGGCGGTAATCCGCGCCGTAAGATTATTCCCACAATTTAATAAAAATTGAATACAAAGAGTTATTCACCAAACAGGCGGTAATCCGTGCAGTAAGGTTATTCTCAGAGATTAATAAGAAATGAATACGAAAGGTTATTCACCAACAGGCGGTACTCCGCACCGTAAGGTTATTCCTACAAATTAATACATGGAAATAAATGACACATCTTATGAGTAAGAAAGAAACGATATTATTTTCAAGAATCAAATAATGATAATCCCTTACCTTAACGCGTGACTGCATATTGATTTAAACGAGGTTGATTAACTTGAGCAGTACACGTACACTTATAAATCTTCACAAATGCTCAAGATGACTTAAGCACACTTAGAGAAAACTTTCACAAGAAGTATTTAGAGAGAGAAAGAAAGAACAAGTAAGGAAGTTTATGAAAAATCCTTAAGTTAAGGCTTTTATTTATAGCCAAATTTTTTATCATAACCAAGATTTCCTAATTTAATCCAAATCGTTCATTTCAAGATAATGTTTAATCCATACCATTTATTTCATCTTTTAAGATAAACCATTCATTTAAAGATCATTTTTTAATCTACATCATCCATTTCAAATTTTATATTATCTTTAATCTATACCATTCATTTCATCTTTTAAGATTTTCTTAATCTAAATCATTCATTTAAAGATCATCTTTTAATCTACACCATCCATTTTAAATTCTATATTATCTTTAATTTATACCATTCATTTTATATCACCTAACTTTATATTATAAACAAATAACTTTATCAATTCAATTATTCAACAATAATTCACACTTATTCATTATTATGACTAATTGTTATAAATACAGTGTAGTTGGCTTTCTGAGTTAGATATCAAGTCAATTAATTAATGAAATACAACTGTTTAAATAACACCATAATAAAGATAACAATAATGCAGAAAGTATGCAAAAGAAAGATTACGTTACTGTGTCATGACAATTATTGATTCAATAATGTGAATTACTGTGCATATGCTACTATGACAATTATCAATTTAATAACATGAATTATTGTGCATGTGACAATAAAGTCAAATATTGTACGATAACCACTTTATCAGTTTAATAATACGAAACACTGTGCAATGCCGTGTGCTACTGTGCAATACCGTGTGCTACTGTGCAATACCGTATATTACTTGTAATACCGTATATTACTATTCTTTTACCACCAGATATTTTAACAATTAAAAGTAATAGTACCATTGACCATTTTAAAAATTATTTATGTCATTTTCTATATCCGACAATTATTTTTTGTGGGGTCCACCAATGATTGGTTCGTACGGCACTGTCATACGAATATTCCCCGACAGAACGAATATTCCCCGACCAAACGAATATTGTCCGACATAATATAATTTGCACATAACATCCTTAACTTTTAACTTTATCAATTTAACCACTTACTGTTTCATGAAAATATATATGAAGAAAAATTAAATTTTATATTTCATAAAATTCGGGGTCTTACATGCTTACCCTCCGTCCGACATCGATGACGAAAAGGATGTAATGAATTAGGGATATCAAAGACATCAAATTACATGATATTCAATTTGATGTCTTTTATTTTAATTTATAGCATGAGCTAATTTGTTATTCAGGATTGCAAGAACTTTAATAGTAACATGAATTGAGTTATTTAAATGTTTTCAGTTATTCATCTTCTATGGGTTATTTATCATATTCTATGGTTAATCATTGTTTTCCCGATAATATTGAGCAATTCTTGAGCGCGGTGATAGTGCTGGATCAATCCATTCAAATGAGTCACATGGTCTTGTTTTATAATTTGTACAACCAACAAATCGTCTCCCGGGATTTGTTTTGGTCCACGAAACCTTCACAGGTGAAGGAACTCCACATTTGCAACTGCGGGATGAGCTCCCTGAAAAATTTGTGCTCATGATAGCTTGAGAAAGACAACAATATCAGACGATGTTTCTGTATATAATATTACTAATAAAAGAAATTAAGCAGCTAATCACACAAGATAGATGAAGACAAAACAGAGACATATATTCGAACTTGCCCATGGAAAACTTGTTCCTTTAGATTAGAACAAAGACATATATTATTACAAAAGGTATTTACCAAAAACTGTTTTACTCCTTCAGATGACAAATATATTGGTCATTGCGTAAATGATGAAGTGAACGGGGAAATAATGCAGTAAACATTGTAATTCAATTTATGAGTTCATGTTTTGACGGTTCCATGCTGCTCCTAATTTGTGTTTGTCTGGACCTTGAACAACCCACAAATGATCAATAACAAACTTCAATCATTTGCAATTTTTGTCTAAAAAAATGTGGATGTGCAATTTAATATTATTCTTAACATCAACTTTAACAGTCTACTAACAAATTAATACAATTCATTCTCTTCCCCAAATTCTACATTCATAAACCAAACTAATAAATCAACCCCTTTATCGTGTTTGTGTCCTAAGATTTTTTTTGTTTCAAAAATATCCTAAAAGCCTACAACGAAATTGTGCTTGACCTTACACCTTCATTTTCTCATAAATTTACTCGATTCAAACATGTGCTCTAAAAGTTATGACAGACTCAGCAGACCTGAAGTACAATTTTCTATATAGGGTACAACACATATACGACTATATATCATATAGGAAACAAACGAAATCTAAGTAGCGATAGTAGAACTAGTTAGGGTTTACAAAATCCCAAATAGTTAGGGCTTAACGAATTGAAGCGACAGTATAACTACTTTACCGAATCGAAACACAGATATGTTGTAAGACCCCGAATTTTATGAAATATAAAATTTAATTTTTCTTCATATATTTTTTTTCATGAAACAGTAAGTGGTTAAATCGATAAAGTTTAAAGTTAATGATGTTATGTGCAAATTTTATTTTATCGGGGAATATTCGTTTGGTCGGGGAATATTCGTGCCGTACGACGGCGC
Organism: Hedera helix; assembly: GCA_947179155.2. Lineage (NCBI taxonomy): Eukaryota > Viridiplantae > Streptophyta > Magnoliopsida > Apiales > Araliaceae > Hedera > Hedera helix. The sequence goes on from OX359272.1 coordinate 2,004,588, forward strand.
CGAAATAACAAATTATTTGTGGACCCCACAACGGAATAATTGTCGGATATAGAAAACGACAGAAGTAACCTTTTTAAATAAAAATAGTCAACGGTGTTAACTGTTAAAATACCGGTGATAAAAGAATAGTAGCATACGGTAAATTATGGTATTTTCTGTAGCACACGGTACTCTACAGTAGCACACGGTATTGCACAGTGTCTCATATTATTGGTCTGATAATTGACACCGTAACTGTTGCGCATCATTTCATCAATAATTGTCACTGCATAATATTTTATATTATCAATTCAATAATTGTTGTTACACAGTATTTTGCATTATTGATTCAATAATTGTCATTACACTGTATTTCATATCATTGACTCAATAATTGTTGCGGCACTATTTTTAAAATTACTGAACCTAATAATTGTCACGGTTGCAAATATACTATAATTTATATTACTAAATTAATAATAATATGTAACGTGTCTCTTACATTATTGTGGTAACATTATTTTATATGTTGGACTCACAGGAAGAATAAATAAATAAAAAAATAAATAAATAATTAATTTTACTATTTGAAATAGTAACGTGAATAGTAACGTGAATAGTGACGTGAATAGTGACGTGCATAGTAAGAAACATGTGGGACCCACTGTGGGGCCCACATGAGGAATGAAAAATGTGAGTTTTCTTTTGCTGGAGAAAGGTTGGTGAAGCAGAGGCTGCTGCAGCCTTTGTTGATCTCTCAGCTGGCGTGTATCACGCCAGTTCACCTACCGCATAGTAATATTTTCCTCCTATAAATAGCTTGTTCAGCTGAATAGAAAAATCACACTTAAAACATAAAATTTTTTTATAAGAATTTTATAAGTTTTCTCTGAGAATAGTAAGTTTATTTTGAGAGTTTGAAAGCCAAAAGGAGTGCAGGAATTTTTCAAGTAAGTCTTTTATTAAAGAGTAGTAATTTCATAAATTCCTATTTTTCACAGTATTCACAAATCTTCCCTTAGAAGACTCTTCTTTGAGAAGATTCATTTTTAAAAGCTTTCTTTAGAAGATTTATTTTGGAATATTATTTTTAAAACTATTTAAAAGTAGTTATATTATACTACAAAAATTATGTTAAATATATATAATTTTGATAATTCATATTATACGAGTTATCATACACTTTGAAATTTATATGTGGTAATTACTAATTTTATTATAAAAATATAGGTTGATCAACCTCATTTAAATCAATATCCAGTCACGTGTTAAGGTAAGGGGTATCACTCTTTTCATCATCATAAATGGATATTATTTTCTTTCTTACTTGAAGGGATTATTATTCTTTGATTCTCGAAAATAATATCGTTTCTTTCTTGTGCCATTTACTTCCATGTATTAAATTGTGGGAATAACCTTACGGCGCGGTTTACCGCCTGTTGGTGAATAACCTTTTGTATTCATTCCTTATTAATCTTTGAGAATAACCTTACGGTGCGGATTATCGCCTGTTTGGTGAATAACTCTTCGTGTTCAAATTCTATTAAATTATGGGAATAACCTTACGGTGCGGATTACGCCTGTTTGGTGAATAACTCTTCGTGTTCAAATTCTATTAAATTGTGGGAATAACCTTACGGTGCGGATTACGCCTGTTTGGTGAATAACTCTTCGTATTCAAATTCTTATAAATTGTGGGAATAACTTATGGCGCGGATTACCGCCTGTTGGTGAATAACCCATTTGTATTAATTTCCTTCACCTTTTGTTAATCAAACCTGCTACGGTAAGGGATATTATTCTCTTTCATACTCCTAAATCGAAACTTATTATGGAATTATTGCTTCTATAATTTCTGAAAATATTATATGTTCCATAATAGTTGAACTTCATTATTTCAACTGAACCTTCCTATTTTCTGAACCTTTCTATTGAACTGTAACCGTTATTCTGAACTGTGGATCTTGAATATCATTTTTAAATTTCACTCCACATCATGTTGACAATTTGGACATTATTTGAATCTGCACAAAGTAAACTTCTGATACTTATTGTTTATCCTGTTTCTTCTGTTCATCATTTGTATCACTGTTATTTATATAAATCATCAAGAATCAAGCTGTTGTGAATATCTGTGGCCGGGGGCACAGATGTGATATAATTGTTGAACAGATGATAGGTTAAAGGCGATATACTAGGTTAAAGGCGATACATCTGTTCGGTGTCTTTTATGGCACGTGGTGAATGTTCTCTTTGGCCCGTAGTGCAAAGATGAACTGTTGGTTGGTATGATTATGACCAAAGGCTGAATCTGGTATAATCATGACCGTTGGTGCTTTATTGAATATCTTTGGCCCGTAGTGCAAAGATGAACTGTTGATTGGTATGATTATTACCAAAGGCTGAATCTGGTATAATCATGACCGTTGGTGTTATATTAAATGTCTTTGGCCCGTAGTGCAAATATGAACTGTTGATTTGCATGATTATGATCAGGAACTGTGAATTTTTATTATCATGACTAATGGTATTTCAGATGATAAAAGTTGATGATATTTTTACAAAAAAGAGAAGCGAGTGGACATTATAGTCTGCATTATTCTTCTAATAGATTGTTCATTCCGCTGCTATTATTGATCTGAACGTTGTTTAAGAATTTAACTACAGTTTTTGATATAAACCTTGTAGTCTATTGTATTCTATCAAGAACTCAACTGTTGAAGGCTAATGATAATTTATTCGTCATTATCTTAGTCATGATATTTCTTACTGGGCTATTTGAGCTCACCCTTTATTTTGTTCCATTGTTTTCAACAGGAGATGAGAACGTAACGGGGTCTAGCCGGGGGATGGAGTGAGAGTCCGAGGAATAGCTGTCCTAGTCTTCACGTGTTGTAAAATAGTGTGGCAATAATAGTGAAGACTTAGTTGTGTATTATTGTACACTGTATTGTTGTACGTTGTGCTTTGTTGTAATAATTTTGTTGTAGTCTTTTGACGACTCAAGTTTGGGCTGTGTGGGCCTAGATTTGGGGGCGTCACAGTTGGCATCAGAGCTTAGGGATATGGTCTTTAATGGAGATCTGGGGTTAGAATTAGGAGGGGAGAGACGAATAGAATCGGTCACTAGTGTGTCCCACCTAAATTAGATTTTATTATCTAATGAGTTGATTTGAATATAGGGACATGAAGTGATGAGTCAGTTTATTTGAACTAACATTTATTTTGTGACCACAGTTTAGTATGGCATCTGGAAATCAAGAGGTTAACTATGAAATACCCGAAGCGAATGTAGCCGAAAATCAAGAAGCCACAAACAATCCTCCTGCCAACTCAGGAAATAATATTCCTGATAACATGATGAATGATGGATTCTTTAGGAATTTCATGCAGTTCATGCAAAATCAGGCAAGAGGAAATCCAGTTAACAATAACGGTAGAAACGCTGGTAATTTGAGGATAGTCACTGTCAAGCAATTTAAAGAATTGGGACCACCTGAATTCCACGGGAAGCCTGACCCACTCAAAGCGGAGGCATGGTTGAAGCAGACGACAAAAATACTTGATGTCCTACAATGCGCTGATGATCAGAAGGTGCCTTTTGCTACTTTTATGTTTCGAGGTGAGGCGGATCACTGGTGGGAAGCGGTAAAACGTATCCACCCTTCAGCACTTGAGATGTCTTGGACAGAATTCCAAGAGCTATTTAATGAAAAGTACTTCCCAGAAAGCATCCGCCATATGAAGGAAGTGGAATTCATTAAGCTGGAGCAGGGAAACATGACAGTTTCTCAATATGAAGCTAAGTTTGCTGAACTGTCTCGTTTTGCGACTCATCTAGTAGATGACGAAGCACGGATGAGTCGGATGTTCTTACGTGGTCTAAGATTCGAAATCCGTCAACAACTTAGCTCTCATAAATTTAGTTTGTATTCAGATGTTGTTGATAGGGTTCAAAGGGTGGAGCAAACAGATGAAAAATTACAGCCAAGAGTCAATGATCAGAGAAATGATAACAACCACAGGAACGAGAACCATCGAGGAGGTAACCAACACTTCGGTGGTAATTCCACATCAAATAACAGAAGAGGAGAATCCAGTGGGAACAATTTCAAAAGAAAGAGATTCCATAATAATTATGGAAGGGCACCAGTACCAGCACCAGCACCGACCCCAATTTCAAGGGGAGAAGATCGACCACCAGTGAGATGCTATAGGTGTGGTCAGGAAGGTCACATCAGCCCAAACTGTACACTGCAGTCAAAAAAGTGCTACAGTTGTGGGAAAGAGGGTCATCTTGCGCGGTTTTGTCCTGCCACAAAATCAAGTCCAGCTGCAGGGATGATACCAAAAGCTAGCGCGGATAAGGGAAAATCTGTAGTTCAAGGGAGAGCTTTTGTTGTGACATCCCAAATGGCACGAAACTCGAACGAGGTGATAACCGGTAAGCTATTCATAAATTCTCGTGAAGTCTACGCTTTGTTAGATACTGGCTCTACCCATTCTTTTATCTCACCTGCATGTGCTCAGCGTTTAAACTTAACTCCTGAAAATTTGGACTTTGACTTATCAGTTGAAACCCCATTAGGAGAAATGACCATTACATCTACTGTCTATAAATCTTGCCTAGTTCAAATCAACAATCTCACATTACCTGTTGACCTTATTTCTTTGGAAATGCATGAAATTGATGTGATTTTAGGAATTGATTGGTTGACTACCCATCATGCTAAAATTGATTGTTTTCATAAGATTATTAGTTTTCATATTCCTAATCAACCTGTCATGCAAATTCAAGCAACTAAACCATTGAAATCTATAACTATTATTTCTAGCCATAAAGTCATTCGTTTATTGAAAAACGGATGTCAAGCCTTTTTAGCCTATGTCATTGATTTGAACAAAAACACGTCAAACTTGAATGATATTCCCATTGTTAATGAGTTCCCTGACGTTTTTCCTGAAGAACTTCCTGGCTTACCCCCAAACCGTGAAATTGAATTTTGTATTGATCCTGAACCCGGTACCAAGCCCATTTCCAAAGCCCCATACCGAATGGCTCCCATTGAACTTCAAGAGTTAAAAGTACAACTACAGAAATTGTTGGATACTGGTTTCATTCGTCCGAGTGCATCACCTTGGGGTGCTCCTGTTCTATTTGTGAAGAAGAAAGACGGGAGTATGAGATTGTGCATTGACTACCGAGAATTGAACCATGTCACCATCAAAAACAGGTATCTGTTACCTCGAATTGATGACATGTTGATCAATTACAAGGTGCTCAACATTTCTCAAAGATTGATCTCCGTTCTGGATATCATCAGTTAAAGGTTAAAGCTGAGGACATTCCAAAGACTGCTTTCAGAACTCGTTATGGGCATTATGAGTTTTTAGTCATGCCTTTTGGACTAACCAATGCTCCTGCAGCTTTCATGGACATGATGAACCGAATATTCAAGGAATATTTGGATCATTTTGTGGTTGTCTTTATTGATGACATCCTCATATACTCCAAAAGTCGTGAGAATCATGAACAACACCTGAGATTGATACTCCAGAAGCTCCGTGAGAACAAATTATATGCCAAGTTGAAGAAATGTGAGTTCTGGCTTGAGGAGGTCACGTTTCTTGGGCATGTGATTTCTAGTCAAGGAATATCAGTCGATCCTGCGAAGATTGAAACGGTACTAAATTGGGAACAACCCAAGACAGTAACCGAAGTCCGAAGTTTTCTGGGCCTAGCTGGTTATTATCGGAGATTCGTAGAAGGATTTTCTCGAATCGCCACTCCATTAACTCAGCTTACTCGGAAAAGCACAAAATTCATATGGAGCGAGCAATGCGAGAAAAGTTTTCAAGAGCTTAAGAGGAGACTTGTTTCAGCTCCTGTTCTGACCATTCCATCAGCATCGGGAGAATTTGTCATATACAGCGATGCTTCAGGCAAAGGTCTAGGCTGTGTCCTTATGCAACATGGAAAGGTTATAGCCTATGCCTCTCGACAACTCAAAGATTATGAGAAAAATTACCCTACTCATGATCTAGAGTTGGCAGCAGTCGTTTTCGCGTTGAAGATCTGGAGACACTACTTGTACGGAGAGAAAGTGGATATCTATACGGATCATAAAAGTCTCAAGTATTTCTTCACCCAGAAGGAACTCAACATGCGACAACGACGTTGGCTTGAGCTGTTGAAGGATTATGATCACACAATCCAGTATCACCCGGGAAAGGCGAACGTTGTAGCTGACGCTTTGAGCAGAAAATCTTATGCGAGTACAAGTGCACTGCTGACAACACAAAAGCATATTTTGTACGACTTGCAAAAGATGGAGATAGAGCTAAAGACACCAGGGACCCACTCGAAGATTGCTCACGTGCGAGTAGAACCAGCTTTAATCGATAAAATTAAAGCTGCTCAAGCTACCGATCCGGAACTGATAAACATGATAAAGAAAGTACAAGAAGGTACCATTCCCGAAGCAAGAATCGACGAGAAAGGAATACTTCGAGTCAACTCTCGACTCTGTGTTCCTAACGATCCTGAATTAAAGCATAAAATCATGATGGAGGCACACAACACGCCGTTTGCAATCCACCCAGGAGGTACCAAGATGTATCGAGATCTTCGACATACATTTTGGTGGAACAATATGAAAAGGGAGATTGCAGAGTTTATCTCAAGGTGCCTAACTTGTCAACGTGTCAAGGCAGAGCATCAAGTACCTAAGGGTCCATTACAACCACTTGAGGTTCCCGAATGGAAGTGGGAACACATCAATATGGATTTCGTGACGGGTCTTCCCAAAGTTTCTCAAGGCTTAGATGCAATTTGGGTCATCGTAGATAGATTGATCAAATCCGCTCATTTCTTGCCTATACGAGAAAACTTTTCACTTGAACGTCTTGCCGGTATGTACATAAATGAAATCGTGAGACTGCATGGCATGCCAGTTTCCATAGTTTCTGATCAAGATCCTAGATTCACTTCACGCTTTTGGATCAGTCTACAAAAAGCTATGGGCACTGAACTACGTTTTAGTTCTGCATACCATCCTCAAACGGACGGACAATCGGAAAGGACGATCCAGACCCTCGAAGATCTTTTGAGACTTTGCGTACTAGATTTCAAAGGAAGTTGGGATAAGTACTTGCCATTGGTGGAATTTTCCTACAACAACAGTTACCAAGCAAGTATAGGTATGGCTCCATTCGAGGCTTTATATGGACGCAAGTGTCGCTCTCCAGTATGTTGGAATGAGGTAGGAGAAGCAAAACTGTTGGGACCCGAGTTGGTACGCTTGACGACCGAAAAGATCCAAATGATCCGACAACGAATACAGACAGCACAAGAACGACAAAAGAGTTATGGCGATCTTCATCGGAGAGATGAGAGATTCAACGTCGGAGATCATGTATTCTTACGTGTTTCTCCATGGAAAGGAGTTACGAGATTCAGAAAGAGAGGAAAGCTCAACCCTCGATTTATTGGCCCATTTGAAATCCTCGATCGAGTAGGATCCGTAGCCTACAGACTAGCCCTACCACCAAGTATGTCTCGCATCCATAACGTTTTTCACATATCTATGTTACGTAAATATGTGAAGGACCCAAACCACGTCATTGAGTTAGAACCAGACGTTATAGCAGAAGATTTAACGTATGAGGAGGTACCTGTTAAGATCCTAGATAAGAAGGAGCAGATCTTACGCTCAAAGGTTATACCTCAAGTTAAGGTTTTATGGAGGAACCAAGATATTGAGGAAATGACCTGGGAGCTAGAATCTGAGATGAAGTCTAGGTATCCATACCTCTTCGAAATGCCAGGTACGTCAATTTCGGGGACGAAATTTCATAAGGAGGGGAGGTTGTAAGACCCCGAATTTTATGAAATATAAAATTTAATTTTTCTTCATATATTTTTTTTCATGAAACAGTAAGTGGTTAAATCGATAAAGTTTAAAGTTAAGGATGTTATGTGCAAATTTTATTTTATCGGGGAATATTCGTTTGGTCGGGGAATATTCGTGCCGTACGACGGCGCCGAAATAACAAATTATTTGTGGACCCCACAACGGAATAATTGTCGGATATAGAAAACGACAGAAGTAACCTTTTTAAATAAAAATAGTCAACGGTGTTAACTGTTAAAATACCGGTGATAAAAGAATAGTAGCATACGGTAAATTATGGTATTTTCTGTAGCACACGGTACTCTACAGTAGCACACGGTATTGCACAGTGTCTCATATTATTGGTCTGATAATTGACACCGTAACTGTTGCGCATCATTTCATCAATAATTGTCACTGCATAATATTTTATATTATCAATTCAATAATTGTTGTTACACAGTATTTTGCATTATTGATTCAATAATTGTCATTACACTGTATTTCATATCATTGACTCAATAATTGTTGCGGCACTATTTTTAAAATTACTGAACCTAATAATTGTCACGGTTGCAAATATACTATAATTTATATTACTAAATTAATAATAATATGTAACGTGTCTCTTACATTATTGTGGTAACATTATTTTATATGTTGGACTCACAGGAAGAATAAATAAATAAAAAAATAAATAAATAATTAATTTTACTATTTGAAATAGTAACGTGAATAGTAACGTGAATAGTGACGTGAATAGTGACGTGCATAGTAAGAAACATGTGGGACCCACTGTGGGGCCCACATGAGGAATGAAAAATGTGAGTTTTCTTTTGCTGGAGAAAGGTTGGTGAAGCAGAGGCTGCTGCAGCCTTTGTTGATCTCTCAGCTGGCGTGTATCACGCCAGTTCACCTACCGCATAGTAATATTTTCCTCCTATAAATAGCTTGTTCAGCTGAATAGAAAAATCACACCTAAAACATAAAATTTTTTTATAAGAATTTTATAAGTTTTCTCTGAGAATAGTAAGTTTATTTTGAGAGTTTGAAAGCCAAAAGGAGTGCAGGAATTTTTCAAGTAAGTCTTTTATTAAAGAGTAGTAATTTCATAAATTCCTATTTTTCACAGTATTCACAAATCTTCCCTTAGAAGACTCTTCTTTGAGAAGATTCATTTTTAAAAGCTTTCTTTAGAAGATTTATTTTGGAATATTATTTTTAAAACTATTTAAAAGTAGTTATATTATACTACAAAAATTATGTTAAATATATATAATTTTGATAATTCATATTATACGAGTTATCATACACTTTGAAATTTATATGTGGTAATTACTAATTTTATTATAAAAATATAGGTTGATCAACCTCATTTAAATCAATATCCAGTCACGTGTTAAGGTAAGGGGTATCACTCTTTTCATCATCATAAATGGATATTATTTTCTTTCTTACTTGAAGGGATTATTATTCTTTGATTCTCGAAAATAATATCGTTTCTTTCTTGTGCCATTTACTTCCATGTATTAAATTGTGGGAATAACCTTACGGCGCGGTTTACCGCCTGTTGGTGAATAACCTTTTGTATTCATTCCTTATTAATCTTTGAGAATAACCTTACGGTGCGGATTATCGCCTGTTTGGTGAATAACTCTTCGTGTTCAAATTCTATTAAATTATGGGAATAACCTTACGGTGCGGATTACGCCTGTTTGGTGAATAACTCTTCGTGTTCAAATTCTATTAAATTGTGGGAATAACCTTACGGTGCGGATTACGCCTGTTTGGTGAATAACTCTTCGTATTCAAATTCTTATAAATTGTGGGAATAACTTATGGCGCGGATTACCGCCTGTTGGTGAATAACCCATTTGTATTAATTTCCTTCACCTTTTGTTAATCAAACCTGCTACGGTAAGGGATATTATTCTCTTTCATACTCCTAAATCGAAACTTATTATGGAATTATTGCTTCTATAATTTCTGAAAATATTATATGTTCCATAATAGTTGAACTTCATTATTTCAACTGAACCTTCCTATTTTCTGAACCTTTCTATTGAACTGTAACCGTTATTCTGAACTGTGGATCTTGAATATCATTTTTAAATTTCACTCCACATCATGTTGACAATTTGGACATTATTTGAATCTGCACAAAGTAAACTTCTGATACTTATTGTTTATCCTGTTTCTTCTGTTCATCATTTGTATCACTGTTATTTATATAAATCATCAAGAATCAAGCTGTTGTGAATATCTGTGGCCGGGGGCACATATGTGATATAATTGTTGAACATATGATAGGTTAAAGGCGATATACTAGGTTAAAGGCGATACATCTGTTCGGTGTCTTTTATGGCACGTGGTGAATGTTCTCTTTGGCCCGTAGTGCAAAGATGAACTGTTGGTTGGTATGATTATGACCAAAGGCTGAATCTGGTATAATCATGACCGTTGGTGCTTTATTGAATATCTTTGGCCCGTAGTGCAAAGATGAACTGTTGATTGGTATGATTATTACCAAAGGCTGAATCTGGTATAATCATGACCGTTGGTGTTATATTAAATGTCTTTGGCCCGTAGTGCAAATATGAACTGTTGATCTGCATGATTATGATCAGGAACTGTGAATTTTTATTATCATGACTAATGGTATTTCAGATGATAAAAGTTGATGATATTTTTACAAAAAAGAGAAGCGAGTGGACATTATAGTCTGCATTATTCTTCTAATAGATTGTTCATTCCGCTGCTATTATTGATCTGAACGTTGTTTAAGAATTTAACTACAGTTTTTGATATAAACCTTGTAGTCTATTGTATTCTATCAAGAACTCAACTGTTGAAGGCTAATGATAATTTATTCGTCATTATCTTAGTCATGATATTTCTTACTGGGCTATTTGAGCTCACCCTTTCTTTTGTTCCATTGTTTTCAACAGGAGATGAGAACGTAACGGGGTCTAGCCGGGGGATGGAGTGAGAGTCCGAGGAATAGCTGTCCTAGTCTTCACGTGTTGTAAAATAGTGTGGCAATAATAGTGAAGACTTAGTTGTGTATTATTGTACACTGTATTGTTGTACGTTGTGCTTTGTTGTAATAATTTTGTTGTAGTCTTTTGACGACTCAAGTTTGGGCTGTGTGGGCCTAGATTTGGGGGCGTCACATATGTAGTCTCAATGGTTTGAAGTCTAGGTATACAGATCCTTTTCCCTCTCTGCGAAGTCTGAGGTGAGACCAGAGTAGTCTTTATCTTCTGATCCGGGAGGAGAGAGGAATTAAAAACGGGTGGAACACGTGGAGAGAGAAATCGGGAGGAACCTTTGGAGAGAGTAATGAGACGACTGGGAGGAGAAGGAAAATTAACAAAAGCTACACAAATTGGGAGTAATGGGACGACTGGTGAATGGATTTTCAGCTTGCTTGAGAGGAGAGAGAAATTAAATGGCGTTCAAATTTTCAGCTGGCTTTGGGAGGAGAAAGAAATAACAAATTTTGCTTCTCTCTTGATGGGTTTAAATTTTCAGCTGGCTTTGGGAGGAGAGAGAAATTAAATGGCGTTCAAATTTTCAGATGGTTTTGGGAGGAGAGAGAAATAACAAGGTTTGCTTCTCTATTCTGCGTTCAAATTTTTAGCTAGCTGGAAAAAGAGAGAAATAACAAAGGCAGCTTAAATAGGTGAGCTATTTAAGGGGGTATGCCCTTGAACATTCCTGTATATATATATATATATATATATATATATATATATATATATATATATATATATATATATATATATGAGTGATTCATAATAAATGACTGTTATGAATATTATTCTCACAAATATATATTTCACCATTCAATGCGAGATTCAATAATCAAAAAATATACTTGTCATTACTCTTAGTAGAGAAAAGCAAAAAAAATTAAGTACATGTTGCTACTCTTATGGAGTAATGTTCTAAATATCATCACTTTAGGTAGTTTTAAATAATTTCAATGTATTTATTGATAATATAATTTATATTATTTAAATCAAATTTTATTATAATATGGAGCTTAAATTTTAAGTAATCAAATTTTCACAATAATTGATAATATTAATTTTTATTACTTAAAAGATTATTTATACAAATAAATATGTTGAATATAATTGACAATGATAAATTTAATTATTTATATAAATAAATATATTGAATATAATTGACAATTTAAAATTTTATTACTTAAAAAATTATTTATAAAAATAAATACATTGAAACTAGTTGACAATGTTAGATTTTATTATTTAATAAATTATTTGTATAAATAAATACATTGAAAATATTTAAATTTAAATAAAATGAGGATATTTAAGATATTATTTCATACAATTATTAAAAGTAACGGTAAACCTGCCGCTACTCTTAATTAATAACAAAAGGGTTTTAATTATCATTAATCTCGAGCCGTTAGATATCACATTAGACTACGAGAAATATATTTATTAAAATAATATTCATAACAATCGTTTATTATATAAATATACATACGTGTGTGGAGAGTAATGATTAAACTCTTCACCTTTCTTTAGGATTATAAGACATTATTATTAAAATAAATACTAAATTAGAATGATTTAATAACAATAAACAATAAATTAAATAAATGATGATAAAAGTTAATTTAATAGCATTAAATTATAATTTTCGATGAGAATGGTATCAAAATTTAGTGAGCTTTTATATTATTTAATAGATGTTAAAGATATGTTTGAATTTTTCTTCTTCTAAAATATTATTATTTTACAAAATTATCTTTTAATTTTTGAAAAATAAATATATATATATAAATAAATTAAATATAACATTTAAATATAATATTATTTTTATATTAAAATTCGTGTTGCACACCATTTTTTATCGTAAGAACGTTAGTATTTATGATTATTTGAATATTGAACGGTGGTTAAACCTTCTTTGTTTGTCAATGAAGTCTGCCTCGCGTAGCACCAGATTCATCTTTCCCGTAGCACGCAAACTGAATTACCGGGAGCCACAAATTCCAACTCTACAAAACAACGTCCTTTACCTTCAACAGCCGGTCATCCCCGGTTTCCTTTTATCCCTTTACTCAAATATCCCACTATATAAATGCTCCCCTCTCTTCAGACTGTTTTTCTTGATCATTTCGCCGGAGCTCCGATCTTTCTCTGTAAGTATTTCATATTATATGACCTATCAATCATGTAATTGTGCCTTTTTGATTCATATGAAGATGATTGGATCCTTTAAGTTTTGGTTTTAATTGTTTTGTTATGATTTCATAGGTTTGATTATGTGTTGTTACCAATTCTTTGATTGGATCTATGGTTATTGGGAGTAAACTCTATATGTGTGTGCATGTATAGCTGAAGGGTTGGAATTTCTTATTTTAATTATTCAAATTGAAGTGATTGATTGTTCTTGTATCTGTCAAAAATATGGAATTTATATTGTTTGAATGATATTATTATGTTTTGATAGATTGGATAATTCTTGGTATATGTAATTTTTGATCTGAAGAGGGAGAAATTGTTGTCTGATTAGTTTGCAAGTGTGGGAAACAAGAGAAATTGAAGCTAAAAAATTATACTCATCAGTTTATTTGGAGAGTGAGTTGCTTTGGATACTTTTTTTTTTTTTATAAAAAAAATAATAATTTAGCTTATGTAAATTTCATTTGTTTTTGTTGGGCAATACTGAAACAAGGCTGTTAGCTTTCTTTTGTTTGGTCAGTGCTCCTATATCATTGTAGATTGTTTGACTTTAAGAATCATTTATGCATCAACTTCAATCAATCTTGTAAGGGTTTACTAGTTTATTAAAATAAAATGCTTACTCTGTCCCAAGATAAGAGCCCCTCTTCCATTTTTGTTCGTTCCACATTAAGAGTTCAATATTTAGAAATTTACTAAAGTGACATGATGTTCAGAATTTACCCTTAATGAAAAGCGGCTAAACCGAGCCCTTTATTGAATTAGTATTGTTATATAAAGTGAGTTAGGAGTTTAATTTGGAAATTGACAACTATTTGTTATAAATTGGATGAGTTTTTTTAATAGTGGGCTCTCCTTTTGGGACAATAGGAGTATTTAACTGGATGAAATTATTATACTTCATGTTTTTTAATTAACAATATTTTTTAAAAAGGTATTTTGGAATTATTGGAGCTCTTTTACAAGGACATCCTTTATCATTAGAATAAAGGAGCAGGCTTAAATATTTTCATGATAAGTTATTAGCTTTTGAAGTAAAACGATATTTTGTCATGTCCCAACTTATTTCTCTTCTAGGATTGTTTGGCTGGAAATTGAATTATCTTGGATAAACTAATAGATTGTCGGGGTTTTCATAGAGGGAATGTGGAAATTATTGTCGGTAGTAGTGAGAGTTGAGTGTGCTGCTTCTGCCAATGGATTATGTTTGTGAAGAGCAGTTTTATAACTAAGATTTTCTGTCCTATACTATGATTAAACATTTGATCATCTCTCACTATTTTGACAATTTTTCTAACTATATTACTTCTTTTGTTTTAGGGGTGACTTGAAGTTTGGAAACTTTATACTCTGGTGGATGGCAGATAATGAGGAAGGGAGGGAAGCTCCTCCATGTGGGAATGAGTGGGAAGTTGTATCTCTCACAGCATCAGCGTATGCTGCTGCTCCTGGTCCAAAACAGGTGGAGTTGAACGATGATGATAAGGATCAGTTGGTTGGCCAGGATAAAGTGGAAACTTCTGAAGCAATGTTTATGTCTCATCATTTTGTATTTCCCCCGAGTCAGCATGAGAATTTGCCTTTGGAACTGGAAAAAACTGAAATTCATAATCAAGGGGAAGATGAAGATGCCATTCCTGAATTTGTTGCAGAGAAAAGTGGTAAGTCGAATACTAAGGATGGAGAAAATTGGGATGTTCAAGCTTTGAATATGTCTGAAGAATTCCCTGGAATTCAGTTTGTTGATGAAAAGGGTAAGATATTATCTGTTAGTGGTACAGAGTTTGAAGAAGGCATGGCCTTCCAAGGGTTAAATTTGGTAGATAAAGAGCAGAGTATATACAGCACTGCGAATTATAGTTCTGTCCATGGTGAAGCAACCATGGGTGGATCAATCACAGTTGAGGAGAACAGAACTACTGCTGAACCAATTGATTTGTCTGAAGAAGGCTTAGATTCAGAAATTTCACCATCACCAAAGTCTATTGACAAAAATAAAGATGATGGTCAGCTTCCATGTGAAGCTTGGTGGAAGAGGAGAGCTGCTTCTTTATATTCTCATGCAAAAGAGGCAAACGCTGTTTGGTCTATTTTTATTGCTGCAGCTGTGATGGGCCTTGTAATTCTTGGCCAAAGATGGCAGCAAGAAAGGTGGCAGGTTTTGCAGCTTAAGTGGCAGCTTGGTATTAATGACGAGGTATGCTTTTGGATTGATTAGAAACACTTTTTTTTTTTTATAGAAACGCTTTAAATTTAATTCTAGCACATTGTCATGCTATCTAATTATATAAATCCACGGTTTACTGTTGCATTCGGGCAGATGAATTCAATTCTTTGGTACTCATATAATCGGCATGTTCTTTCTTATAATATGAATGGTGCCTAGCTATGATAGATACTCTCGTCTTTATGTGATGATTGTTATGGCAAATAGCTACAAGGGAAATGATAAAGTCCGCAGTATGCTTGCTAAGCAATAACATATTTATATTGGCATTTGTATTCCCCTGCTGCGGGGATTGTTTAGATAATTTTGTACTTACAATTAGGAACATGTACTTGAATGTTCTATATTTCTATGGAGCAACATTTGCATACATCATATGGAAGAGTTTGTTGCTTATGGAATTATGCGAAGCTGTTAATTCAAGCTAGATTGTACTTATTTCTAGAATGATCATCCACACTGATTCAAGCTAGATTTGTAGTTGAAAGTTATGCTGGATACCTTCACAATTCTTCATGGCTAAAATGTTTGTTGCTGAAAGTAGGTGGAGTGTCATTGTATTACATTCGGATATAAACCTTTCAAGAGGAGAAAATACTAATGTTGGGTTCATACTTGGCTGGAGACTGTGACCACTCATCTTATTCGGTTTCCTCCCCAGGATCTCTCTGTCTCTGTCTCGCCCACGCTATCTATTTATCTTTTTCATTTTTAGCACTGTGTTTAGCTTCCTGTTCTTGTTATTTGATTGCAATGATATTATATGCATAGAAAATTGTGATATTAATTATGGACAACATAAATTGGTATCGGAAGTCATCTTCTTAATTCTATATCTAGAATGATATTTGCTCTAGGCCAATTCAGAGTACATATTTATTCTTCTGTACCACGTTCAGTGTAATGGTTCAAAACCACATTTTAGGCACGGAGTTTAGGGAATCTAAAACATGTTTAAAAACAATATTTTGTTAGATAATTTGGGGGAAAAAAGAACTCTTCAGCAGCTGAATTGCAATTTCAAACAAAGAAATATGAAAAACAATTTATCTAGTGTGCCAGTGGCACGTCTGAAACTCCTTGCCATAAACATTAGTGATTTTGAACCATTACATTTAAAGTGGAACTGAGGGTCTACTTGATCATCAACGCGATGATGTATTGTATTTCTTATTACTGTTAGTTGATACCCTGATTGATTTGCCCTCTGCTCACTTTGTGATAACTTGATACTTTTTTTCTTTGCAATGTTGCAGAAGATGGGCAAGATGCTGGGCCCCTTATCTCGATTAAAAGAAGTGATAGTCGGTGGGCACCGACGGGGTTCTGTTATCAGAGGCAGCACCTCGTCGGAACATTAAGATAATGACGAAAACAGAGGCTGCCTCATCTGAACATTAAGATAATGACGAAAACAGAGTGAGAAATGTATAATTGTGATTTGGTTCTGTTACCAGAGGCATCACCACATCAGAACATTAAGATAATGACGAAGAGAGAGAAAGAAAGATGTCGGGTTGTGATTTGCTTGGTTTTATTGAGTGCACATAACCTATTTTTCTTATGACAATGTTACACTACTCATTAATATTTGCTTGTTATGCAGCAATTGCTTTAGTTGTGAGTTTCTTATGTGCATTATTCATCTTAACTTTTTAGCATTATGAATTTGGTTGTAGCTTTTACCGGATCAGTGCCATGTTGTGGGGTATGTAACTGAATCCTAGTTACTAGGATCTGATATGAATTGCAAAACTAGTTTCTGGTGTTGTCCTATCTTAGCTTCTTTGGATATATAATGCCTAGTTGATAATGTTGGAAGTTGGCACCGGAAACTCTGCCATGTAGTATTAACAATTTGTGTGTAACATGAAGCTATCTGTTTGCCCTGGTGACTGGAGATTTTGATTCAACTTGAGAGTTTGAATACACTTGGTTCTTGCATCTCCAGAGATAAACAAACTTTAATATTATCAAATATCTCGAATTGACTTTTAAAAAATTAATATTAATATTATATATTAAAACTGAAAGAATATTTATAAATATATTTACTTTTGTTGCATCAACCTAAAATAAATATTTAATATTTTTCAAGGGCATGGATTTTAGTTAATATAAAACGTTAAAATATATCTTTAATTCAAAATTAAAATGGATCTGAGTATTTTTTATGGATGAAAAAGTGATAAAAAAAATAAGTGTATGATCATAATATTAAATGGGAAGATATATTTGATGTTTTTTTGTTGATATTTTTTCAATCTCTTGCTCACATAAATAATTTAAGTGAGTCCCACCACACATTTTTCTCTTCTAATGATGCTCTGCCTCATAACTCGTTACCCATTGTTTAGGTATTGCCGAGAGATCTGTTTAGATATATGAACACAAGATAGAACTTGAGCTGGATCAACAGTGATTCATAAAGCTTCATAAGTTATATTTGGAACTGTCAAGTCAATCATATTATTTTCTTGTAGAAATGAACATTTTAATTTTTTTTCGAATATTACAATTCAAATAGAAAAAACTATTCACTTCTCAGCTTCTTACTCGAGCAGAATATTTTTTTGGGTACACTTTCGGTGTTAAATACTC
Organism: Hedera helix; assembly: GCA_947179155.2. Lineage (NCBI taxonomy): Eukaryota > Viridiplantae > Streptophyta > Magnoliopsida > Apiales > Araliaceae > Hedera > Hedera helix. The sequence continues at coordinate 2,022,512 of OX359272.1, forward strand.
CCTTCATCTTAAGTATAAAAGTCTTTATTATTATTTTAATTAATTCTCAAATTAAATGTTTATTTATTTTAAATAATTTATTTTTTATAATAATTTATTTATAATATTCTTAATATTAATTGTCATATTTTTATTTTTTATATATATTTATTAAATATCATTAATGTATAAAAAATTATATAATTAAATAAAAATAAAAATAATTTTATTATTATTATTATTTTTTAATATACGCGAAAAATCAATCCAACCTGAACGGAAGCAGTATATACAAGGGACCACCAATATTACTTTCAGACATGCTATTCAGACCTGAAAAAATTCCCCACTTTTTACCCATCCCTTATCTGTATGATGGATTCTTCTAGTACTATCATCAATAATTGCACTTCAGTCCCATAGGGTCATTTTAGATATTTTGACTGTAGTCAGTACTTAATATTTTTTAATAAAAATAATTATTCAATAATTTTAAAATATTTGTCCTCTTTCTTCTCTTACCGGGAAAATTATATTACGATTTAAAAAATTCTTTCAAGCGACTGGGTTTTGTCTCTCCTCCGGCAGCTCTCCGCTCGTATTTCACATCAGGTTCCCCAATTCCTTTCCAGGATTTTAGCTCTGTTCTTTCTTTATATATATATGTGTGTGTGTGTGTGTGTGTATGTGATTTTTTATACAAGCAGCACTGTTTTGGAAATTGCTCACAAGTTACCTGAATCACAATAGGAGAATTTGATTTATTATAAAGGATTGATCTTTGTCAATTTTAATGAAGGCTATTGTATTTGTTTGATTTAGTGCCTTTAATCTTTGTTTCTAAATTGGTTTTCTCATTATTGACCAGAAAATTTCCATTTTGAACCCAATTGAAGAAATGGGTAAAGGGAAAAGTCTAGAAATTACTACAAGAACTACAAGATTATCTTCTTCCTCCCCTAGTTTGAATAATGCCATTGAAACACAAACTAGTAGTAATCCTCCATCTCTGACACTTGGTGATCTTGTGTTTGGGGGTGAAACTTTGTGCCCTAGTGATTTGATTTCTAGTCTGCCCGGTAGGCGTAGTCAGATTCTTGAGTTGATAAGGAGTCCTCCTAGTTCTCCAATGATTCCACTCTTTTTATATGGAGGTGTCTCAACTGAAAAAACAAGCACTATTCTACAAATATTCAGACACCTAAATCACCCATTTGTTTATGTGAGCTGTCGTACCTGTTACCGGATATTGTTCGAGTCTATTATGAATCAGCTTCTCCTATATAGGAAGAGCGAAGGCAATGGTTATTTGAGTGCAAAGCGCTGTGAGAAGCCTGGTTAATGTTATAAATAGTCTCAAAGAAATATGGGGAAATCAAACTCATAGAAGACAGTGAAACGGGCAACGGGAAATATGGTTTATTTGATAATTGATAATTTGGAGCTTGTTCGAGAATGGGACAAGAGTTCTAGCATATTACCTATTCTGTTTAAGCTTTAAGATATTTTGAAGATGCCTGAGCTAGGTCTGATTTTTATCAGTAGCACCTCACCTGATACTTATTACTCAGATACTGGTTACACAGAGCCCATCCCCTTGTATTTTCCTGATTATAACGAAGATGATATTTGTCAGATTTTCATGAGAAATCAATCGAACCCAATGCTTTATTCCTCTTTTCTCGAGTAAGCACATCAACTTTTTTTTTCCGTTTGATCTGTTATTGTATATGGTTTGGCATTGAATATATCTTCCTTTCGTTTCTTGTTAAACAGTGTGGTACTGAAGCCATTTTGTCAGATTACAAGACGGGTTGATGAACTATCTTCAGCTTTTTCCCAATTGTTTAAAAAATATTGTGAACCTTTAGATGATTCAGCAGTTATTCCTAATGAAGGAATGAAGAGAAGGTTATTCAGTCATCTACAGCCGCATATAGCGCGCGCCCTCACTGAATGAAATATTTAGGGTTCCATCTCTTACTTCGAATGAAACCAACAAGGACAAAGGTAAGCGGAAAGTCAGTGGAAATAAATTTGGGGTTTCTGAAGTTGTTGATGAGATAGACTTCCATATGTCTATCTGTGCAAAGTATCTTCTTATTTCTGCATTCCTAGCTTGAAGAAACCCAGCTACCCTTGATGCCTTACTGTTTGATTCAACTGGAGGTTCTGATACTCGGAAACAGAAGAGGAAGTAAGTGATCTACGACTTAATTTTTCAACAATGAGTGATCTGAAGTTTATAAACACACTCTAATCAATCTTTCTGATTGGTTAGCTTGAACTATTTCTTGCTAAAGCCTAAAAGTTTGCTGTTATAACCTTTACTTTGCAGAAACACCTACCTTTCCTGTATTTTCCACAACCAAATTGTTTCTAGTTGAATGTTATAACTTTTATACCTTAAAGGGATAAATTATTACAGAAACAGTCTAGTGATGTTTTGGGTATTCTAAATAGAATGAAATGAGGCAGATGGATATGCTTTTCATCTTTCTAGTTTTAATCTAAATGCAGAGTTACATAGTAATATAACATATGCCTAAAATAGATTAGCCCAGAAAGTTTTTTAGGGTCAAGTATAGGTAAATTCAGATTAAAATATTTCATAGCCTCCCTAACCGACTAATTTAGTTGGAGGATTTAAAGAGCTTATAGTCTTTGGTAAAACAGTATATTGTTGCAATTTATTACAAGATATGGCTATTTTTTTCCATAATCTGTTCAACAGTTACCTTAATATCTTATTAACTATTATAAATATTCCATTGTGCTACAACTATTCAAATATCTTTCATTTCACTTCACCTTTCATCTGGCTCTAATATTGCAATATATCCGACTTTTAATGTTGTATCTTCAATTTTTAAAGTATTACTTCTACTTCTATCATCTGCTATAAAAAATTATCATGGACCAGTGAGAAACATAAACAGATTATTATATCCATTGTTATTCGGTTATTCCTGCTCAGGGTTTCTGAAAAATCTATGGTGCAGAAAGAGATTGCAGAACAGGAGTTACTCATGAAAGGACCTGGAACTTTCCCAATGGATAGGCTATTAGCCATATTTCAGTGTATCACATCTGTTGCAAAATATTCACTTGAGGAAGTTGAACAAGGAAATGGTGGGTTAGAAGGTGAAATTGGAGATGGTGGATTGATGTCCGACGTGCTTTTGCAACTATCCAGTCTTTGCAATGCTAATTTTATAAGCAAAGGCAGCAGCTGTCCATTGGAGGGCTCGACGCGGTACAGATCTACAGTGGATGAAAATATGGCTTTGAAGGTAATCTCTTAAATTTCCTTGCATAGAAGTTCTATCATATTCATGTGTATTAGAAATCAAGCTTCTACTGTTTTCTTCATTCAATGTTCTTATAGTGTTCTAAATGGCTAATAGGTGGCCAGAAGCCTGAAGTTTCCTCTTTCCAAGTATTTATACAGAAGATAATTTACCATTTGGAAAGCTACTTGATGTTCTGCAAAATCGATCTCACATTTCACAAAGGGAATTTTGGAAAAGCAAGGTGATATTCCAATCTGTCAATTTGGTCGCCATGATTTTAGACTTTTTGAGAAGATTTGGTTTATGATGAAGTTGTAACTGGGGTAATGAATGTATTTATTGAAATTGGAAAGTTGCTGGAAAAGAACAACCTATTGAGTTATCCCTGCCATCTTATTATTTCTTTAATGTCAAAGTTGTACTTGCCGTTGATTTCTTGTTCTTTACATTATGTCTTACTTGGCAACAGCTAATAAAACATGGTTGTAACTTATTTATTATGATTCAGTTCCTAATTTTTTTTAGTTTATAATGTAGTTGTACTTGAAATTCATTTGCAATTTCTGAGATATTGATAGTGCTTGTGTGTGGAATTCTTTGTTAATGTTGTAGTCATCAACAAAATCATTTTATTAGACTATAGTGACTGATGATTAAATACTTGTGTTATTATATTAGGAAACTTCTTAAATAACTTCAATCCGCCTAAAATACTCTGATTCTGGCCAATAAATGGATAAATGTTAGCTGGTGAGAGTTTTTTCACATCCAGTTGGTCGGTCTCCTTAATAGCAGAATCACAAGTTTTCTAAAGAAGTGATGCTCACACATATCAGGAATGGAAATGGTGATGGTGAATGAGGTAGTTGATACTCACAACTTGTGACCACAAGTATGGTGATCATATGAAGGGGTAACTCAGGTTGGAGGACATTATAAGAGAGGAAAACCTTTTCAAGCTCTTTCATGTATCCAGTTTGAGACAAATGTAACAGAAGACAGATTAATTACGTTATAGAGAACCTTGATGGTGATCCATAACAAGAGCTGGAATTTCATCTTTTAGCAAAGTTCGTGAGCATGACATCTTTGGGTGGTTTGTGGCTCCATTTTTTTGGCAGCTGTAAAGTAGAAGGCTATCGATATTTGGTGTTGGAGATATCTTAAGATTTTAACGTTTATCTAATAATAAAAAATATAGTTCTCTTTTCTGTTTTTCAGGCGATAGCGGATTCTGCAGTTGAAGCCCAGATCGTAGTGAGGGAAATGTATTTTACTCTTCTTTGCATTGGGTGATATTGAGGTCAGAAATCTGAATTTCTCAAATTTATCGTTGATTGATTTATAGATTCTGTTCTTTTTTAAATTGATGATAAAATAGTTTAAAAAGCAACTTTATTTTCCTAATTACCAAGATCCTGTTGAATTTTGTTATATCTGTATTATATCCAATGCGTGTATTATTGCTCTCATGAAGCTTCCTGGAACGAGTGAATTGTTATGACTATTAAGTTAAATTACTTTTGATAAATTTCATGTTTTCACCTAAATTTTTCTATAATTTGTATTCTGTGAAACACGAGTTGCCTTATTTTGATAGAGAATCCTTTGAATAAGAAATAAGTCATAGTTATACTTGAAGGTTCCCCAGAATGTTAATGCAACATGACTAACAAAAATCTACACTTCCTAATTTGCACATTAATCATTTTAGATACTAGTATTACCCTGATTTAACTGTTTGTCTATATTAGCTCATTATTCAATGCATCCTTATTGCTTATCCTTGTTGGAGCAATATGATTTTAATTCAAAGTTACCAGCAATGCTTCAGTAAGTCCAGCTAATTTTTCTTTGATTTTGTATGGCCTGAATGGAAATTTCAGTTGTTCTAAGTGCCAGTCATGGCCAAATGCGTGCTACACAAGGATGATCCAGTCAGTTATAACAGTTCATTGGTGCTACATTTTTGTGCTCAAATTCATTAAAAATGAAATTAGTATTCATTCCACGTCGCCAAGTAAACTGGAATGGACTAATCTGCCAACATTGCCGGGTCAGTACTTAATATCATCTTCTTGTTATGAAGTATCCATCTTGATTATTCATGTAACAATCACTCTCAAGTCTCATCTTCTAGTTAGCGTAGCCAAGCGTAAAGTGTTCAACAAATACATTTTATCATACATGTATTTGATGCCATTCATGACAATGGTTCCATCAATTGAATGATCGCGGGTCACTGCACTTACAATATATACTTCATCAATAAGAGGCCTATTTGTCAAAAGATTTTGCTCAAAAAAAAAAGAATTTCATTTCTTTTGATGTTAGATAAAATGACACAATATATTCAAGATTATCATCACAATTTTATCATGTTATTACTATCAAACTAAATACTCAATAAATATATGGAGTAAATATGAAACGAAGATATATCCTTTAAAGATTTTAAACTATGCAAATAAAAAAAAAGAAAAAACTCTTTTTTGCAGAACAGTGTGAATACTTTCTTTAACTTACAAGTCATACCATATATATATATATATATATATATATATATACACACACACACACACAAGGAAAAGAGGCATCATTCATTATTGAAATTCCATCCATCCCAATTTATGAGTTAACATTTAAAAATCAAGTTCTTTTCATAATTCTTATTTGAACTTTTGCATAATTGATGGCCTACAACTTTCTTTAATATAATGATATTTGTTTCTTTGATTTTAGAAATAGAATCTCATTTGGGGGATGGAGAGCAGTAGATATTCCCATAAAAGTTATCTTTTGTAGTAACTGAGGCAATGGAGTTAAAATTTAAGTTACAAACCAAATAATATTATTACTAAAGGCCACATGAATGTCATAAGTCATGAAATCACTTTCTAAAGCTATACCTTCAATTGGCTATGGCTATGGCCAAGTGATTGGTTGGCAGAATTTGCTTATTCATGACATTCCTGCAATCAGAGTTGGATGGTCTTAATTTGATTATTTTAATATTGTTTATGATTAAAATTCTTGATGAAGTTAGAAGCATGTATACATGATGTGCAAATGCCATTTTTATTCTTCTTATGAGGCTAATGTATATGTGATATGATCTCAGCATTGCAGCCTCGGATTCCGAATCAGCTAAGGTTTTTATTTCTCCGAAATATGTGCGACAGTATAATAGTTGACTATTGTTTATCCTAATATTCATGACAGTATGAGTTGACTTTTGTCACTTCAATTTTCCTGCATTGAATACAGTCAAAAGTCAAAATCCAACGGTGATGGTTTTAAAATGAAGATTTGATATTTAAGCATATGGGTCCCACGCGTTTTGTTAAAAAGTCAGTCAAAATATCTATATAATAAAATAGAACTCATTTTAATTTTAAAATCACAAAAACGATTTAGATTTTTTTAACTTAATTTAATGATTTATATTTTATCTCATGATTTTTTTTTTGTCCAAATCAAATTCACCCTTACACTATAATAATAATAATAATAATAGTAATAATAATAATAACAATAATAATTATAACAATACCGATAATAATAATAATAATAATACTGATAATAATAATAATACTTATAATAATAATATCCATAATAATAATAATAATAATAATAATAATAATAACAACAACAAATTTTTTTATATTTTATAATTTTCTTAATAATAATATAGATAATTATAATATTTTTATTTTTAAAATTTTTATTTTATTTTTCGTTATGCCGTACCTTCGGGCACGGATAATTACTAGTCAATTTTTAATGCAAAAACATCAACACCATATTAAAGTTATATTTCTGCATTTTTTTTTGGTTTACACACATGAGACTACATTTAAAAAAAAATAAAATATCAAAATCTCACGGGGGATCTCAGTTTCCTATGTATACTTACTCAGAAATTTGAAGGTAGAAGGATAAAGATTAGGATTGGGTCAGGTAACCTAAGTTATTGGTGACACCTGAGACATGTTCTAACCCATGTTTCAATTGTGATTTTAAAAAATTGCAATCAAAGTTGGATGATTAAAAAACAGAAATCCTCTGTCATCACACATATTTGATATTTTCACAACATTAAATAAGATTCAATTATAAAAATATTAAATTAATTTATAAAAATATCAATTTCCATTATTATTTATATCGACCCTTTTAGTTTATGACTCTCTCTCTCCCTCTCTGTCGTCAGGTTTTGTAGTTTCTCAACTAATCTCATTTATTTCTCTTCAATGAATGCATTGAAGAGTCACAGCTAGCTCCTCATCCAGCAGAAATTAGTTGGAGGTATTGGTTTGGAGGCCCATAGTGCTAGCTAGCTAGCTATTTTTGCCAGAGTTGTTTATGGTTTTAACTTTTAATACTACTATGTTACTGCTCCTGACTATTTCATCTTTTACCATTAATCTTCCAACGACCTCCGAGTGCATTTATGATATTGCATCTGATGGTTTGATACAAAAAAAGAAAGAGAGAGACAGAGGTGGTGAAATTCAAAAGTAACAGACTGGCCTCAGTAATTGCTTTTCAACATTTTCTTACCTATAAATTTCCCCTTTGCTTCTTTCTCATCATCTCACTTTTCCTCTCTGTGTCTTCTTCGTATGTTTCTCATTTTTTCATTTTGGCACTTTTAGAAAACAGATTATTTAGGAATACACTATGGATATGGCCATAGCTTTACTGATATTCACTGCTGTTACTGCCTACCTGCTGTGGTTCACCTTCATCTCACGGTCTCTAAAGGGTCCGCGTGTCTGGCCATTGTTGGGCAGCTTACCGGGGTTGATGGAGAACTGCGATCGCTTGCATGATTGGATCGCCGATAACCTTCGTGCGTGTGGTGGCACGTACCAGACATGCATATGTGCGATACCCTTCTTGGCAACAAAGCAAGGACTCGTGACTGTCACATCTGACCCGAGGAATTTGGAGCACATATTGAAGACCCGGTTTGATAATTACCCGAAAGGTCCAACATGGCAAGCTGTGTTTCATGATCTACTAGGCAAAGGGATCTTCAATTCCGACGGTGACACGTGGCTCTTTCAGAGGAAGACAGCTGCCCTCGAGTTTACAACGAGGACGCTGCGTCAAGCCATGGCTCGGTGGGTGAACCAAGCCATTAATCACAGGTTCTGCCCGATTTTGAAAACAGCTCAGCTGGAAGCCGAGTCAGTTGATCTACAGGACCTCTTGCTTCGGCTCACTTTCGACAACATATGTGGCTTGGCTTTTGGGAAGGATCCACAAACACTTGCCGCAGGACTGCCCGACAATAGCTTTGCTTCAGCTTTTGATCGAGCCACTGAGGCATCGTTGCAGCGGTTTATTTTCCCTGAAGTTATATGGAAGCTCAAGAAATGGCTCGGGCTTGGTTTGGAGGTCAGCTTGAGCCGAAGCCTAACACATGTGGACAAGTACTTGTCTGACATCATCGACACACGTAAGCTTGAACTGACGAATCAGCAGAAAGGTGGTAACCCACATGATGACCTGCTCTCAAGGTTCATGAAGAAAAAAGAATCATACTCGGACAAATTCTTGCAACACGTGGCACTCAACTTCATCCTTGCTGGACGTGACACGTCATCAGCTGCGCTTAGCTGGTTCTTTTGGTTGATCACCCAATATCCAGCAGTTGAAGAGAAAATTCTATGTGAAATTTGCACCGTTCTGATGGAGACACGTGGCGACACTGTATCATCATGGATTGATGAGCCACTAGGGTTTGAGGAAGTTGACCGTTTGGTATACCTAAAAGCTGCATTGTCGGAAACTCTCCGGTTGTACCCATCTGTACCGGAAGACTCGAAGCATGTTATAGCCGATGATGTGTTGCCGGACGGTACGTTTGTTCCCGGAGGGTCATCAGTCACATATTCTATATATTCTGTAGGCAGGATGAGGTCTACGTGGGGTGAGGATTGCCTTGAGTTCCGGCCAGAGAGGTGGTTATCGCTAGATAGCAAGCGCTTCGAAATGCATGACTCGTACAAATTCATCTCATTCAATGCTGGTCCAAGAATATGCTTGGGCAAGGATTTGGCTTATCTGCAAATGAAGTCGATAGTGGCGGCGGTGTTACTCCGGCACCGGCTTACGGTGGTGGTGGGACATAAAGTTGAGCAGAAGATGTCACTAACATTGTTCATGAAGTATGGTCTCAAGGTTAATGTGCATCAAAGGGATTTGACCGGAGTTTTGATGAATATTAGGAGGGAGAGAGAGTGTTTCGCCCCCGCGTTAACGACGGTGGTGGGATAAATATGGTAGTTGGGGTGGTTGGATGATTTATGATTGCTATAAATCTGTGTCTTTATGCACACTTAAGAAAGTGGTTTTTATGTTGTGAAGAGGAGGGGACAGGTAAGATGCTTTGAAGGTCTTGACTGCCTTTGCGGTGCGTTTGGATGACCAGTAACGGATTAATGTTCTTTTCTTCATACATTTTCCCTTTTTTTAGTAGTCTTCTTGTACGTACATTTTTCATTTATTTCGACAGATATTGTGACCAGAATTAAATAGAGGGAGAGAGATAAGGAGAGTTCCTTGTGAGGACAGGAAACTCTTGTTTCTGTTACTCACTTGAATCTTATAAATTCTTTGTTTTTGAATAATTCCCCTTATTTTTTAATTGATCTCTGCTGGGGCAGTTTTGCTAATATTATGATTTTAATTTCTTGTTTCTATTTTTGTTTATACAACTAATATCATGATATTAGTGAACCAAATGCCATATAAGTTATCGTATTAATTTCTTTCAGAAGGAAAGAACCCTCTTACGTATCACGACAAATCTATGGCCATATTAGATGTCAAAAAATTTTCTTTCAGAAGGAAAGAGTCCTGTTACATATCACGACAAATCTATGACTATATTAGATGTCAAAAAAATGTGAATACGTGAGATATAAAGGAATTAAGAAGGGTTTTAAATATTATTATTTTATTTTATCGCTTCGAGTTTTACATTGTTCACAATTTAATCCCGTCATCATATTTATCGAAATATATATTATTTTCCTAAAAGAAATATATCTTTTTAATGGAAATAATTTCATGCTACTACATATAGGGTCCTATAAATGAATTTTTCTATTTACACATTTATTTGCTATAGTGTTGTAACCAACACCAATTAGCAATGCCGTGTTGCCGTTAATGGTAAACTTATTTACCACAACCAACCAATTGATCTAATGCTATCTCATAATTTAAGTTCCAATAAACCATTCGGCAGAATGATTGGTGGCAAAATTGGAATAATGACCACTGTCGGCCCATTCTCCTTTTCATGTGTTCGGTGTGTAGGTTCTTGTCCTTTCCACAGCAGTAAGGACTGAATTAAATTGAGCAGCTATTGTGACCACAGTAGATTTGGTAAAATAATATACTAGTATTTTTGTACTAGCAAGGATACAAACATTTATACTTCCTCAGATCTGTCCTAATACGAGGAGACGTAGAAATTACAAGGTAATAGGATACAGAAGAGGTTTCTTACTGTGTACTAAAAAACACTGTATGAGCTAAGGCCCAAGGATGAGGTTATGGGTGTGAATTACCCAGAGACCATAAGCACATGTACAAGTTACAACAAAAAGGAAATACCCATTTTTTTTCTTTTTCCCCTCGATAGAACATTCATAAGTTACAGCATAATGAAAGGAGATGACTGTAATCTGCAAGAAGGTTTTCAAAAGCCAACCCACAAAATTGTTTGGAGCAGAAACGTAACGCCCATGCATGGCAAGAGAATAATGAAAATGGTGGCCTCTCTGCCAAGTTTAGTCCAACCGGTGTTTATCTTACAAGTTTGGTTACATGGTTTTGTCTCGACTCTACCATCTCCTCACCACTTAATTTCTTTGTTTAAATAGGCTGCATCTCTCCTTGCTCGGTCTAGAATTTTCTCTCCAGTTGAAAACAAGTTCCACACCAATGTACCGATGATGTATAATACAACAGAAACCTTAAACACATCGTCCCAGGAACCTACAAATATGTAGTTCAAAATAAAAGTATATAACCTCCCATATTTAATTAAATAACATTCCAAAAAAATGAGCTCAGGATTTACCCTTTTGGAGTATGTATCCAGTTGCCGCAGTACCAAAGACCCCAGCAAGCACATCAGCAGTGTTTGATAGCCCCAATAACACTCCCTGTCATAGACAACATATCAGAGATTTTTCTCAAACATTATAAGGATCATAAGAGACCATATGATACCAAATAAGAATCTTTCTAAAGACCACTATAAAAAAGCAAAAGAGAAAAAAAGGTTTGAAACCCTGAAAGTTAGCATGTTATACCATCTATCATGAAAACTCTTCTATTTTCGAAGCTATAAAAACTATCAATGTTTGTCAATTATTCTCTCACAGTATTGACATTTTCTGCCTTAACCTGTGATTAACATGTCATCATATTATTTTTCTTTGAACAATTGGTATTATTGGCAAACCATTTCTTGACTCTCGTTAAAACTAGTTGACGAAGGATAGCATATAGAACTCACAGCATAATGTGGTCCAATGTCTTGAGAGAATGCATCCAATCCCTATCAAGATAGAAAAAAATAAATCAAATGTAATTGTATTCATCTGCAATATACTTCGTACTTATGCAAATGAGAGTCCTACTTTTTATTTTTTCTGAACATTAAGGTTTGCATAGGAACTGATTTATTTCTAAAAATAAATTTAGTCTTTTAAAGCTTAGTATTAAAAAAATGGGTTAATTGATGTTTTGGTTATGGTACTAGGGGCCGATTTTTATTGTGGTTACCGACTCTTTTTTTTATTCCAAACGCATTACTATACTAAAAAAAGGTTACAAAATGGTCATTACTTAACATTCCGTCAAAAAAAATGACGGAAATTATTGACTACACTAACGGTTAACATGTGTTAATTATGTGACAGGTGGACCTTATCTGACGTGTATTACGAGAGAAATTTATTATAGCTAGAATAGATCATTTTTTACTGGTAAGACCTCAGCCACACGATCAGATTTAATAAAGAAAATATAAAATAGAGAAATTCTTTCCAAAAAATCATTTTAACCAGTCACTTTCTCTCTCTTCTAATCCATGAACAGATGCCACTCTCTTTCTTTCTCTAAAATTCTTCAAATCTTAACCATATTCAACCATATTCGGTGATGGATCTTGGAATTCCAGTGAGTAACTTGAAATTGAGGGGAACAATTAGCAAATGCGATGACTGAATTAAGTGGTTCTCTCTTTTGAATTTACTTATACATCAAAAAGAACTTAGATAACTTAAGTCCAAAACAGAGTAACACAAAAAAGCCTCAATGCCCAACCAAAATTGGAATTAATTGCTGACACGATTCCCAAGTTCAAACCCAAGAATGAAGAAGCTAAACACTATCAAACTGAACCTGAAGAGGGTGATCTTTGAATTTAAAACAGAATACTAAATCTCCAATCTACAGTGAACTACGAATTGTGCAACAAACGCGTAATTTCAGCACAAACACTTCAACATTAAAGAACTAATAAGCCACTATCTTCAAAGATGATGTCAAAAGAAACATATTATTGAGCTAAGAATCAAAGGGTAAAGTATGATTTTAGAACAAAATAATAGCAAAATTCAAATTAGAATACTGAGATCGGAGACAAGTGCTGCATTTATAGAAAATACTTTGAAGGAGGGAGAGACAGAGTGAAGGAGAGAGAAAGAAGACTTGACTGAGTCTGTGTAGGAGTTTACAGAATTAGCTACGAAAAAAGAAATTGAATATTATGGAGGTTTGATTCCCTGTTGATTTTGCAGATCAGAATTGGGTGTCAAACGGAGCAGTAATTGTGGCCAAGCAGAATTGCACCAAGCATAATCGCACCAACAATCATAGCCCTAATTTTCCCCAAAATTTCTCAAGTCCGCAACGTTATCAGTATATATTATGAAATGTTATGTGCTCTGCACATGATGACACATGGAAAACAGTGCCACATCACCGATAATTAACTCACACATCAGCAATTAAGCCTCATGTGACATGCACGGTCAAGAAATTTCATCACTTTTTTGGACGGAATTTTAACAAATGACTATTTTGTAAGCTGTTTTGAGTATAGTAATGCATTTGTAACAAAAAAAAGAGTCGGTAACCACAATGAAAATCGACCCCAGTACAGTGACCAAAACATCAATTAACCCTTAAAAAAATCATCCGGAAAAAAATTTCTCTAAGCATGTCATTACATACCTAAATTTTGAAAATAAAGTCAAAATTCTTTTGTGAACAGAGGAAGCATGCCCAAATGGAAAACTGGAGTTCGGGAAAAATGCTGAGTTATCTAATTTCGGATTGAATCTCTTGTAATCTCCCGAAACTAAGCTTCTTAATGAAACTCAACAGATGACAGAATGATCAACAGAGTCAAAGTACATCAATCCAAGTCATCTATTGCCCCACCCATACACTGTGTATGGCGTACCTAACAAGTAATTAGGCCAACTGCAAGTGTTACCCACTTAAAAGTTGTCCAAAAGCTCCCCAGAAAGCATTTTACTAGGAACACTTTACATTCAAGACATTCGTTCTCTAATATCACCTAAAACAAGTTTGAGAACCATGCCTTCATCATCATATGTAGAATTTTTTGAATGAAGTAAAAATAAACCCAAACAGAGAGGTAGTGGACTAGCTCAAACCTGACTGCATGCCATGCATAACACCACTAAAGCAGTTGTCCTGACATGGCTCAGCTGTGTGAGAAAGAAAGCAGGGCCCAGAAAGGCAATTGATTGCATTACCTGCAACATTGAAGGATTCCAGATGAGTTATTCAAACAGAAGTTGTATTATATTTAAGTGTATATCATCTCTAAACTGCTGATTTGATCTCTGAACTAATTGAAGAAAATGTTCTTTTTTCTTCAGATTAGTAATTCGAACAGAAGTCATTAGATAATTAAGTGTCTATTATATCCAATCTGCTCATCTGATCTCTGAACTAATCAATAGAACTGTTATCATTCCTATTAAAAAAATTTATTTTATAGCAGAAAGCAGCTTCATACTAGAATTTATTTTCACAAAAATGTGCACAGAAAGAGCAGAATTATTTCTTGCCTTACGAACTGTTGGAACTTGTATTCATAACTGGGAAGCTTAGAAAAGGCCAGTGTTGAGCGAAGTGAGACACTCGCCCATCACAGATTCAGTAGTTTGGGCTGAGCTGAAGACCCAAAGGTTTTGGGGGGTGCAGGGGGCACAACTCCCGCGGTATAGTACGGTGAATTAGGGTTGAAATAGAAATAGCGTCTATATATATTCTCTAATGTAAAACCCTATGTAACTTAAATCATAAATAAAAAATCTTCTCTCTTCGCTCCCGTGGACGTACCCGAGTTTGGGGAACCACGTATATTCCTGTGTTGATTCTTTACTGTAGTGTGCATGTGTGTGATCCTATTCTTACACGAACTGATGTAATCGAGAGACCTCTACTAATAAGTGTTTCTGCAATCCAACCTCCTATATTTGCAAACACAGCCATGGTTAACCACGGAAGTACACAAAGAAGCCCAGATCCAGTTAGGTTGAACTTCAACACCTGAGAAAACAACCACAATCAGAACGAAAGATTATTTTAGTTCACCTTTCAGATTAGTAGTATTTAATCTAATCACAGTTCCATCTCTTGATAATTGATTTGCATCAGTCGCATTTAACCAGCCAATATGTTTTACCACCACATATTGAGGAAATTTTATTCACAGTTACAAGCTTAAAAATTCTTAACGTGCACACTAAAAATTCATTAAACTGAAGAAAATGATGTTAGCGTTTTCTGTTGCCTAGGTATGCTCAGTCAAATAAAAGCTTAAAGTTTCATAGTGGAAAGATTATCTCTAAGAAGTCCCAATCACCATTTATGAAAATAACATGCTATTTCTTTAGCAGTACTAGATTGATTCTACCACCATAATTAATTTCCAACATTAGTTCTAATCATAAAAATCACTGATATTATTCCAAGTGTAGACAGAAGGATGAGGGGACAAAATGCATGCGGAATACTCTGAAGTATGATTTCTAAATCCTTTTGTACAAACGAGCTCATAAATTTGAGCAGCGAGCCCGAGATTCTTTTAAATCAGATTTAGCCGCAAGTTTGAGCATTTTTATACAGCAAGTAACAAGCTAAAAATTATATCGACCATCAAATATTAATTCCTATCAGAAGCTGTCATGTTGAAAATGGCTGATGAAAGTCAAAAGTTAACAAGCAAGGCAAAAAACTAACTTCAATTAGGAACTAAAGTATTAATTTTCAAATCCTTCACATAAAACACATTATAGATGCTAGTATCTGACTTAGACTTGCACACAAAGGAAGAAAAGTTTGATTATTATGTCATGAAAGATGCGTTTCTGAAAACTACATATGCTCAATCTGTTAGATAATTCAACACAAGTACCAAGTACTTGTTAGCAGTCCAGATCGAGGTTGGCTTCTCTCAGATCTTGTTCTCGTCCAATTATCTGAACCCAATATTTACCTTGTACTGCTAATCTGCTATAAATCATGACTAAATTCGGGATAGCTAATTACTTTTCATTTAATATGACAGCACAGAATCGGAGGCGGCCATTCCTGTCTTTATGCATTAAAAGCAGCAAGGACGACATTTAGCGGGACAACAATATGGAAACACAACTAAGCACCATATAATTCCAAGTAACAAAATAAACTTGCCCAGTAGTAGATATCAAATACAACTCAACTAAGCCTTAATCTCAAACAGAACTGAACGCTAATGTCAATTACGAATCCACTATAGTCTATATATACTTCCTATGCTAAATATATGAAGCAGCAGAGATTTCATAAAATTTTGTGGCCTGTATCATTTGGCTATTTGACTTTTGCCTATCCATCCAGTAATAAAAACAACCAAAGTAGGATATCTGTGCCTACTTTGGATCGTAGAGTGTTTCTCAGACCTGGTTATAGTAGGTAGGCATCCATGTCAGAAGAATAAAAGTTCCCCAGTTATGGCAGAAGTGGGAGACAATGAGAGCCCAGACAGGTGCCTTTGATAAAATTAGTTTCCATGGAATGGCGGAGCCAGGTTCCTTTGAGACACTGCCTCCCAAAATTAGCTTCTTTTTCTCTGCAGTAAGTTCTGGATCTTCTTTGGGAGAGCTATGGGCCTGGAGGAAGAAAAAGTAAGATGCATCCTAGAGAGAACCTTATATAATGACATTTGGAAAGCATGTTAGATAGATTTTTTAATAATGATATTTACCATCTACATTATGTTTATATGTATGCAAAATAGAAGCTTTCTTATGGCACTGCCGAATTGAAGTCAGCCGTAAAGTTTGACGATCACATCATCCTCAAATGTGAAATACAGACGCATAAAATTATGCTAAACACCTAAACATATTTGATTTTATCAATTGTATCCAAGGCCAAGAGCTTCTATAGTTTTATAAAGTATACGTACTCCATGAAAGTAGGGAAAAAAATTCAGTAAAATTTAGAAGATCGAACAACTACAGAAAATGCATGAGCATTGCCCATTAATTTAAATTAGGGAAGCTGCATTTAAACGTCTCAAATCCTCAGAGAAATGAGTATTTAATAAGCTTACTTTATTTGGCTGCCAGATATTGAAATCTAAATTGTATACTATATATGAGTAGGTGATACAACATCATACTATTTTTTGTCATTATCAGGATTATTGGTAAAAACTTACTTTGCTAAGCCACAGTGCAATCCAGATACTTCCAAGGGAACCAAAAAAGTAGAATACATATGGCCATCCAAATTTGTGGATCAAAGCAGGAGAGAGAGCCAATCCTGTCACAGAACCAAGATACATGCCATTGCAGACAAGTGCAAGTGATCTGCTTCTCTCGGAGACAGGGATCCACTTTGAAAGTATATTATTCATAGAAGGTATGGCAACACCCTGATAAGAAAAGATAGCACTTTAAGTTATGATAAAATTGTTTATTATGAGGCAGAAAACATAAGAGCTGTGTGTGGGGGAGGGGGAGATTAGGGTGAAAATTGCAGGGGCCTCAGAAAAAAATATAAAATAATGAAGGTGTCTAGATGTAGAAAGTAAAATGATCCACAAAAAGCACGACCTAACCTAGAATTTGAACAAGTATCTCTTCCTTGAATATTCTATGAATTAGAACCTGTTAAGACAGCCTATCAATTTACGACAAATGCTGAGTGGTGCAGGACAGTATTTTGGAGATGATTAACTAGTAGAAAATAAGTGAAAACAAGAAAACTAAGGCTAGGGTGAAGCTTCACACTCCTAGAATCCTCAACCGCATAAGAATGCAAATTGATAGTAATCAATGAAAGTAGTATGCACTCAAGCCAATCACATTTGATGTGATAAGCATATACTTTGTAATCTTGTTCATTTATTAATAAAAGTATCAAGACATTTCTTTATTCATGATTAATTACTTGAAATAACCAAATGGATAAACCCATAGTTTTCGAGCAATGCTTTTAGAACCATGATGAGGATCATGCTAATGAGATCTAAATTCAAGATAACTCAAAACTAAAATTGTTCCTAATCGTTGGATCACTAAAAAGGGGATTAGTAGATCCGGATAGATTGGTACATACTATGCTTGCTCTTATGAAGAGGATGATTGATCTCATAATCATTTGTGTAGAGACACTAAAGCAAGTATGTAGGTGCTTATTAGAGAATAAGTTCACTGAACGTGACTCGCTCAAGGAACACCTAATGGAGTTTTACTCGTCTGTCAATAGGAGTTCCTTATGTGATAGTCGTACAAGTGATCCTTAGACTTGAGATCATCTTAGTATCTTGTGTGTACTAAGTTATACTTTGACATATTCCTTAAGACCTATTGGTATATCAAAGGATGTGATTGGGTATAATAAGGTACACATGGAGATAGATGAATGATCGACAAATGATCTGCCACTTCCAGTAAAGGGAGAGAATGTCATATGCGATTCAATAAGTGACAACTCAGAAATTCCTGGCCAGGGTTGAATGGAATTAGAAAGGAGTTTCTAATTTACGTTAACTAGAGTTGTGTATTTGTGAATTGAAATGCATATAATCAAATAAATAAGACTTGACAGAAATTCCGTGTCTTATATTTGATTGGGACATTGTGTGGTAGAAGGATTGAATTGTACGGTAACTATTTGCTGAAAGGTTCTTTCACGATTCAATGTTGAAATCTATATTATCTGGAAAGTCGACTAATCGCTAAGGGGGCTTACTCTTATTGTGGAATAATTATTTATTCTGAATTAAAGAGTTAATTCGTAATAAATGAATTAGAATTGTTCTAATTTATTTATTATACAACCGGTTTAATATGGAGAACCTAAAGGGTCACACCGCAAAAGAGTAATATTTATTTTAGAAGTGGATGGCATAATCGTAATAATAAATTAAGTATATTTAATTTATACTATGGTGATAGAATAAATTAAATAGCTTAATATTTATAATTTAGTATTTTAGAAATACTAATTATAAATTAATAAGAGGAGTCTTATTATTATTATTATTACTATTATTATTATTACTACTAGTATTATTATTTAGTTCCTAAATGGTTTAGGAATTAATTAATAAGTAGTAATATTATTATTAAATAATTAAGTTCCTAAATAGTTTTGGAATTATAATTATAATAATAATTAATTAAGTTACTAAATGGTTTAGTAATTAATTAATAAGAAGTACTCTCATTATTAAATAATTAAGTTCCTAAATGGTTTAGGAATTGTAATTAATTAATTTAGTTCCTAATTAAATTGGGAATTAAATTAAAACCCTAATCCTAAATAGTTTAGGAGGGTTGACTAGATCTATAAATAAGAGGAGTTTTATCATAGATCAAGGTTACACACTCTTTCGTTAAGAGAGAGAGAGTACTCCATAATTCTCTAGATCTAAGGAGTTAGAGAGAAGAGAGAATTAGGGCTAGCCACTCATGGTTTAGAGAAACCAAGATCTACTTCTTTAATTCATAGATCTCTTGGTGGATCACCTCTAGAGGCTCAACACTTGGGGAGCTAACATTGATCCGTGGAATCTAATCGGTGAATTTGAAGAAGAACGTGAAGGATCAAAGGGAGATGAACTTGTACCCGTGGAAGCTTGGTTCTACAAATGTATAAATTTTTTTATCCTTCCTCAATTAATAATAGTCGCATAAGAAAGATCCGAGTTATTGGTTTGTACAAAAATTTTAAAATATGATTTTTATTGCTTCCGTTGCGCTTATATAATTTGATTATATGTATGCCATATTTTTGCAAACCAACAATCAATGTATAAAATCTCAATATCAATAATAAACCGTAATGAAATAATTGCAAAATAATTTATTTTCCACAAAATCCAGACCATGCAGGTCTCCTGCTTCAACAGTCTGTTTCTTGTGAAGATTTTTTTTATAGGATAAACTCTGTACTAAACTAAGATCTGTTCTCTTTGGTAAAACATATTAAGAGGATTTAAATTATTTAGAAGAAAGTCAAATATCACTTGGTTCACTTTGTCCGAAACTAAAGACATTTGAAGGTTTTCCTGCAGAACGGACAGACTAGATGTCAATCCTTCATCTCAGAATGAGCAGCAATGCTACAGCTTTAGGTATCACACCACAAGCTATGAACAAATGAAAAATATCTAAAAATGCAAATTATTCTGTCCAATTAGCTATGAACAAGAGTAAAAAAAAACCAGAAAGAAGTACAAGAAGAGACCAACCTCACCAATCCCCATGAAGGCACGCATGACAAGTAAAAATGGAAGCCCAGTTTTCGCAGCAAGAGGTGTCAAAATTGTTGCAATTGACCAACAGACAACTCCAAAACCCAGCACCAGTTTCCCCCCCATTTTATCTGCCCATATACCTCCAACAATCTACATTCCAGGAAAATAGAAGTTCCATTAGAGATGGAATGTGTACAAGTAGAACTTCCAGTAACATACAATATTACGATGGCTAGCCAATAAAAAGTTAAAAGCTTTTGTCATAAGAAAACTTTAGAAATGCATAGTGAGAGTGAAATACCTTAATAAGGCAATAATAAGGATGATTATTGGATTTTGATAAAATGAGAAAACAAATAAAAAATGTAACAAGTCATTGAACGTAATGAACTAAAAAAGCACATACTGAAAGTGTTTCAATCTGTATGTTTTATTCGTCTGCATTACGATTCCAATATTTTTTTGTGAGCCTTTGAAAAAGAAAACTATTTATGACATTTGAAGACCAATTCTGCTACCTCATGCTAAAAGAAAGAGAATCACCTCCTTCAGAAAAGAATGCATTGGTCCAAGATATTGTGCCAACAACTTATAAAGGGACAATGAATATTAAATCCTTCTCATATCATGTTGAAATGTGTTTAGAGATTGAGTGAAACCTGAGTTAGAAGATAGCCCCAGAAGAAAGAAGAATGAATTAAACCAACAATAGCGCTGTTCCAGTTGAACTCCTTTGACATCGGAAGTATTGCAATGCTCATATTCACCTAACATAAATTGAAATTATCTAGCCATATCAGCATATTAATGAAACACTGTATTTAGATCATTATAGCTCGATGTGTAACAGGTGCCTTGCAAGAACTTGGAGGAAAAACATATTGTACGTTAAGTATGGTAGTGAAAAACAAAGTGA
Source organism: Hedera helix (assembly GCA_947179155.2). Taxonomy (NCBI): domain Eukaryota; kingdom Viridiplantae; phylum Streptophyta; class Magnoliopsida; order Apiales; family Araliaceae; genus Hedera; species Hedera helix. The sequence goes on from OX359272.1 coordinate 2,043,528, forward strand.
TACAACAGTACATTACAGTAAATTTAGTGATTTGCTTTTTCCGAAGTGTTTTCTCACTCGCACAAGTCCCCACTCCCCACTAACATAAGAGTGAGGGGGTCCCACCTTCACATGAGAGGGACCTTGTCGATCTATAAGAAACTACTTGTGGAAATAGTGGCCCCTAAGTTTACGTCTTTTACGAATTTTTGAAGCTTTAAAAAATAATAACCTAAAAATTTAAAATTAACTTACACGGTTCATGTTGCATAACAGAAATGCTGTAAAGCAAAGCAGTACTATCACCCAGCACTTTGGAAACTGTTCCCACAAAGCTTTAATTTCCTGCATCCCCTCTACTAAAATGGCTTCACTTGTCCTTTCTGACAATGCAAGCGAATCTAATCCTGTTTCCGTTATGTCATACTCCTCGGATTTATAGTCAGCTCGGGTCCTTTTTACTGTAGCATGCTTCGATAGCTGGGATTGCCTATTAACAATCCCAAGCTTACCCAGCTTTCTTGGTTGAATCCAATTGCTGTGGGAGGGAGTTGACGAAAGGCAGCATTCACACAATAACCTGATTTTTTGTCCAGGCTTGATTTTCTGAAACTTTTGATGAAGTTGGTGAAATAGATCAGGATGCTCCCCTTCATCATGGCTCTTGTTCTGAGAATTTCTCCATTCAAAGGACCAAGAACATTATGAGACAAATATTTTGAGTACCCAGACAACGAATAAGTTCCTCTTAGACTATGTACACATTTATTGAACGTGCTGCTATGCACATACTGTGCAGAAACACAGCGTAAACGCTCTCTTCGGTGATGGGCAGCAGCTTGTTCTGTTTGATATACTTTTCCTGTCATTATAAGAGAACAAGCAAGTAAATCTATTTACACTCTAAAATTGGTAACACAATGCTATAGAAGGTCCATCATATACAGAAATGATGAATCTGTGCAATAGAATATCTTCATATCTTTGGATAATCTCACAAAAGAATATTGCAGTAAAGCCATCGAATTTTTGCATAGAAAAAACAAAATTCTAAATGTTAATCGCTGCTAACATCTGCTTGCACACAATATGTAGGTTGTACAATTCTGCTCACTTCCGTATTTGTTCAAATGAAACAAGAAGCATGAGATTTACAATGTAACTGAAAAGCTGAAAAGTTTTTATCTTTATTCACATTCCCAAGCATAGAATTTCCTTTTTCTATTTCTAGTCTGGACATATTTGGAAAAACAAATGTTATTGCTGTCCAAATCTCAACCAAATTTCCTTAATACATTCTCTAATTATACGAACAAAACTAAAATTATACTTGAATGTCCACTTTTGTTCTCTCTTTCCACATCATGCTTAATGTGCCAATTTTGAATTTTATAGCCTAATTTCTAAATACACATCTTGTTCAAATTTAGGTTGGACGTTAGAAGGAATCCAAATCTCAAAAATTCCAACAAACCTCTAGGACTTGCTTGGGTTGAATTTGAAGTAGCTTGAAAGTACACAAGGTAACAGCAATCACTTATGTTACTTTATAGTTTATAATTATGAAAACTATAGAAACAATGAAATAGTTTTCCTTTTTCCTTTTCCATTGTAAATAATGGATATATATTCCCCGACACAAAATAAGAGCCATATTTTCATAGTCATACATCTTAAAAAGAGTTTACTTTATAAAAATGAATTTAAAAATGTGGCATAATGTTCCAATCATATCCTTTAGTGAAAAGTGGCCAACCCTAACTGTTATCTGTTATTTGAATATCAATAATGTCATCTAAAGGTTGAGTAATGAAATTGTACTGAAAATTTACAGCTCTTAAAATGAATGACTTTTTATAAAAGTGAACTTTTTGTTCTAGCTAGTATTTCAGTTTGGAGAAATTTTGGTAGTGTTATATGTGCATTGTTGGACCTAGGTGAATCTGTTAGCAATTCTAAATTTGTAATTGCTCACTCATCATTCTGTATGTGCACATTTAAGTGTTTCTTAATCTAATCTAATACTCCCTCAGTCCGGGAATGAGCACCCTATTTGACTTGTTTTGACCTTCTTATTAGCTTATATTAAAATTTGCACATAAACATTATTTTTTCAATTTTTTTCCCAATAAAATATATGCACAATACCCACAAATTTTTTATAAAATCAAATTACTGCAAGACATGTCCAATTAAAATTCAGTAATAAACCAAAGTAAGTTTAGGGTACATGAAATTAGCTTCTTTGGAAAAAAGAATCTAAATATTTCAAAACTATCGGTGAATTCAAATTAAAAAAAATAAAAATATATGCACCAGTAATTCCACACAATCAATTAATGAAAAACAGCTTCTCAGACCAATCAAATATAAATTCATACTTAAAGTTCAAAATGCAGTAAGAATTCATAGTTAAACATGGATAAAACTAACACACACTATGTCTGCACAGGGGCGGATCTACTTTATGGCCAGTGTAGGCAATTGCCTACAGTGACTTTTGAAAAATAATTTTTTTAGGGGTAATATATATATATACATGTGGGCCAATGAAACACCTACATGCGGCCAGTGGACTAACTGGACATGACTAGGTTGCCCTCTAATTTGGTTTTGACCTGGCCGCATATAGAAGGTGCGGCAAGTCTAATTTGATCCAAAGTTTATTATTTCTAAAAGTTCATTGAATTTATTTGATTTATTAAATTTATTAATTTTGCGACTTAATTATTTTGTACACATAAGTAGAATTCACATGTTATAATTAGTTAAATTATATTGATACGATGTTAAAATAGACCTTTTTATGTTATACATGCCTTATTAAAACAAAATTTTGGATTTTAATTAAATTAATTTAAATGTTTTTTAAAAGTTAAATACAATTTTAAAAGGGATAAATATAATGAAAAATTAGAAGTAGTCTAATCTTGTAGATGTGGTTTTTTCTTCAAATTTAAACTCATGAAAAAAGTATAATTTGATTTTGGCCTAGTGGCGTGTAGGAGTTGCTGCCAGGATAAAATCCAAAGTTTAGACTGGCCGCAACTCCTACATGCGGCCAGGCCAAAACCAAATTAGACTGGCCGCGCCTCTTACATCCAAATTAACGGGCAACTTAGTCATTTTCAGCCCATCGGCCTCACGTAGGAGTTTCATTGGCCGCATGTAGGACATGCGGCCAGTCCCCCCTCCTAGCTTTAGATACGGTGAGATATTTGTTTCCTGAAATAGTGTTCATAACAAACTTTATTATGAATTACTCTCTACATATATATTGATTTAGATAATTTTTTTTAATTAAATTAGATGGGATAAAAGAGGAAATTTTCATTATGTTTTTGAATTTTGGATACAACAGAAAAGAATAAAAAATTTAAATTAGGATGAAGAAAAAATAATAAAAAATTTACAAGTCTTCTTTAGTATTTTTTATATTTGTACATTAAAAAAACTTAATTTAAAATATAGATTACCACTTTATTCTTATATTAAAAATTCTTATGTTTGTATATAAAGACTAATGTGAGATTACAAAAGATTTACTAAAATCTTTTTTTTTTTCGTCTAAACCCGTTCAGTTTTTTGTCTTAATTTAAATTTAAAATTTTCATTCATTTCTTTTCTTTATGTTTTAAAACTTTAAAACACTATGAAAAAGGGATAATTTGCTATCATTTTTAGCATATAAACTCCATTACTATATCCCTAGTTAATAGTAATGTTACATTTGTGTATATAAAATTATATTCAAAAGTCTCGTATTTCAAATTTCGGAACGGAAGGAGTATTCAATCTATTTTTTTTGTAATTAAAATATTTATCTATAAGTATAAAAAATATTTTTGCCTACACTCCAATGCTGGATCCGCCACTGCGCCTGTGTGTATTATATGGATGTGAATGTAGAAATACATACCTGACCTGATGTAAGAACTGAAAATCCGGTTAGAAACGACGGCACCGATGGCCATCGTCACCGGCGACTGTAAGTAAAAGCTCAATCAAGCTCTGAACAAGCTGAAGATAAGATTACGAAGCTTGAATTTTATCACTCCGTTTTCTCTATTAAGAGGATAACCGGGGGATTTATTTTCTCTTCACACGAATTTTTGTATATTATTTTTCTATTTTTTCTGTTTTGGAAAAACGGGTAAAATCTCAGTCGGCGGCTTGGCGCTGATACAACCAAGAAAAAGGAGCCTCAGAATATCACACGTGGATATTCTGGTGAGGAAGGGACGAAGTTACCGAAGCACCGCTCCATGCTTATATATAGGAAAGTGATATTTCTGCGATGATTTTTGTTATTAGTGATTTTTATTATTTTTATATTTGAGTTTAATTTTTTATTTATAACTATAGTTTTAATATAGTTGTTATAGACTTATGGTAACCTTTTTCACATGTAAAATGTCGTAATAAGTTTATAACGACAGTTTTAACATATAATATGTAATCATAAATATATAGCTACAGTTTTAAAATCGTCATTATAGATAAAAAAATAGAGTTTATATACAAAAATAACAAAAATTATTGTAAAAATAACAGTTCGTGTTGGACTGAGATAGTTTGGGCCCGGGTTTGGACCCATACTGGTTTGTTTGGTTGGTCCCTATTAATTCATTGGGCTGGGCCCAACTGAATTGGCTATTGGACCCTTCATTTGGACGGAGGGGTTGTTTGGAAGAAGAAAAGTCAGCCTACTTGGAATATGAAGAGACTGCTTGGGGAATAACGGTTGTTTGAAAGAGAGACGTTTATTTGGTTGATTAATGCTGGCAATTATGGCTGCATGGGCATATAAAAGGGAAACAACAGGAAAGAAAAAAGACTACTGAACGACTGATTACTTACTTATAAAAACAGAACCAATTTTCTAGCATATAAGCTCTCTACTACCAGAGAAATCTGTAAACACCATCATCATTTTAGTGAATTATTCTCTTTTCCCGTGGTTTTTTCCCGATTTGGGTTTCCACGTAAATCTCTTGTGTCTTTACAGTAATTTCTCTGAATTAATTGTGTTTGGCGTTTGATTTCACTCGTTATTTTGTGATTTAAACGGGTGCTACAAAATTTGGCGTTAACATTGGCGCTAGAAGGAGGGGCGTTCTGTTTGAAAAATCACAGTTGAAGTAAGAAGCAAGTTTAGCAGGATTATGGATTATCAGAGTAATCATGTGGAGCGGACAGGTTCGTCAACACCAACGGGTAGAGGCTCGGTGAAGGATAGATTGGGTCCTTCCCATCAAAGGGGAGGATCGATGGCATCACACTCTAACTCAGTTCGTCAGCGTTTGTCTTCCTTTGACTCTCCTGGTTTGGGACATGATAGGGGGACCATTCGTCAAGATTCTGTTCGGGAACACACGGTTGGAGGAGAAGATCTCCAGGAGCAAAGGGAGTCTATTAAAAGACAGAGGATTAAAGCGGCAGAGGAGGCTATGTTATCTCTTCAACATCAGCAAGAAGGATGAGCTGTTCTACTGACAGAATTGAAAAGAGATGAAGAGCCTCAGAACACAGTGCAAGGGTTTGGAGTACAGACACCCCTGAGTAGAAGGGTTCGGGGACGGGTGAATGACCCACCCACATCACAAAATGGAGTCGGAAATAGCTATGGCCCACCAAAACCACAGTCGGAGCAAGTAGGTGGAGGGCCGACCCCCTTTAGGGATAGGGGATCCACTTATTCAGATCGAAGGAGGCGTTCACCATCTCCCCAAAGACGTCATGCCCGAAGTAGGAGCCCGAGGAGGGGTTCGGGATATGGGCCCAATGATCGGGAAATACGAAGCCCGAGGAGAGGTTCGGGATATGTGCCCGATGATCGGGAAAAACGGAGTACGATGAAAGGTTCAGGGTATGTGCCCGATGAAAGAGAAATCAGGAGCCCGAGGAGAGGTTCGGGGTATGTGCCCGATGATCGGGAAATACGGAGCCCGAGGAGAGGTGCGGGTTATATCCGTGATGATCGGGAAGTTCGTAGCCCGAGAAGGAATTCAGGGGTTGAACCTGATATTCAGAAAGCTAATGATAGTGATGATCCCTTACTGAAAATGATGGTAGAATTGGAACGACAACTGGCCGAAGTAAAGGCAGTAGCAAAGCCCACCAATACTAATTCTCCATTCTCAGCTGTGATCAATATGGAGAAAGCTGATCCGAAGATGAAGCTGCCACCATTGGAGTCTTTCGATGGCACTGGAGATCCCTACGACCATACCAACTCTTATGAGATTGTGATGGGGTACTACAACCATTCAGATGCAGGGATGTGCAAGATTTTCATAACCACTCTGAAGAAGGCAGCAAAACAGTGGATTGTGTCTCTGCCGCCGGGGAGCATTAATTCATGGAAGGAGCTGTGTGATAAATTCCATGACCGGTTCGGCAGCAACAAAAGAAGGGGTAAGCTGACTGCATCGTTGATGCAAATCAAACAAAAGGGAGATGAGACCCTTGGCCAGTACGTGCAAAGATTCAGGGAGGCAGCAGGGGCCGTAGTAAACCTGGATATGACCCAGGCGTTGGGCTTCTTCACAACGGGGTTGGACATCTACAGATCAAAGAAGCTAATGAAGAATATAATGTTCAAACCACCGAAGGATCTGGCCGATGCTTATGAACGAGCCGAGAATTTCATTGCCATTGAGGAGGCCATGACTACTTTGTCCAAAAATCAGAGGGGATCTGAACAGTACAAACCTAAGGAAGGGAAGACGGATGTGATAGATAGGTTGGGCCCGAGGGGCAATAATCAGGCGAATAAACCACCCGCCCAACCTAGGTTTGGACAAAAACAATTTACTCCCCTGAATACTGATCGGGTGCAGGTGCTGAATGAAATCAGAGGTACTCAGTTTTATGAACCCCCACGGAGTAAAAGGGGTTATGAAGGATTTCAAAATCAGTTCTGTGAATACCATCAGAACAGAGGACATGATGCTGAAGGATGTCCAGATTTAAAGAAATTGATTGAGAAAAATATCCAACATGGACGACTGCAGCATTTTGTTGCCGGGAAAACAGTCCCACAGGGGGTTCGGCCCCAAAAGAACGATCATAACGAGGCTAGTGGGAGTCAGCCGAGACGGGTCATTAATGTCATAAGTGGGGGTATGCCTATAAAGTCATCGGGAAAACGCAGAAGATCCACCTCGGATGTGGTGATGGCTGTAGCAGAGCAGCCAATTAAAACAGAACGACTATATCCGGGGTCGGTGATTTCATTTTCAGATGAGGACTATCCAGTTGACTCAGTTGAACCTCATGAAGGGGCATTGGTGATAACTGCCCAAGTAGGGCCCGTTGATATGAAAAGAATTATGATTGACAACAGGTCTTCGGTTGATGTTTTATACAGTCATGCTTACCAACGCATGAACCTGGAGGGAATCAAGCTGGAGGTTGGCCAGGAATCTCCATTATATGGGTTCGGGAATGAAGCGGTGCCAGTAATCGGCACAATTGAGCTGCCCATGGTGTTCGGGGAGTCTCCCAGACAAGTGACAATCAATGTCAAGTTCTTCGTGGTGCAAGTAGATTCGCCTTACAATGCCATTCTTGGAAGGACGACTTTGTCAGCACTCCAAGCAGTTACTTCAATTGCCCATTTTAAAATGAAGTTCCCTACCCCACATGGAGTCGGGGAAGTCAAGGGAGATCTGGACATTGCCAGAAGATGTTATAGGCACACTCTTACAGCACCAGTGATCGGGGTCAGCAAAATGAGACAAACTTTGACAGTTGATGTTGAGTCGTTCACGGAGGGACTTACTGAGCCATTGGCCTCTCCAGCTGAAGAGACTGAAAATGTGCAGCTTATTCCGGGGAATACCGAGAAGCTGATTAAAATAGGGGCCGGGTTGCAAGATACTTTAAAAAGGGGGTTAATTGAACTACTCAGAACATATGCCGATATCTTCGCCTGGACACCCCGAGATATGCCTGGGATGGCAGAAGACGTGGCCATTCACAAGCTATCCGTTGATCCCGAGAAGAAGCCTGTCTTTCAGAAGAGGCGTATTTTTGCTCCCGAACGCCAGAAAATAATTGATGAAGAAGTGGGAAAGTTATTAGATGCCGGGATTATTGAGGAAATTGAATACCCGGAATGGCTTGCAAATGTTGTGCTGGTCCGCAAACAAAATGGGAAATGGAGAGTTTGCATAGATTACACGGACCTAAATAAAGCATGCCCGAAAGACTTCTATCCTCTACCCCACATCGACCAGCTGATCGATGCTACTTCGGGGAATGCTATACTCAGCTTCCTGGATGCCTTTTCGGGATACAACCAGATTTTGATGGAGAAGCAAGACATCCCGAAGACATCATTCATTACTCATCGGGCTATTTATGCATATAACCGGATGACATTCGGGCTGATCAATGCCGAGGCCACTTATCAACGAATGATGAACAAAGTCTTTCGAAAACAGATTGGTCGGAACATGAAAGTTTATGTGGATGATATGATCGTTCGAAGTGCAAGGGTGCATGACCATCTAAATGACTTGGAGGAATGCTTTCAAACAGTTCGGCATCATAATATGCGGTTGAATCCTACCAAGTGCACTTTCGGGCTCGGTGCAGGCAAATTTTTGGGTTATTTAGTCAGTAAGAGGGGGATAGAGGCTAACCCAGAAAAAATTAAAGCAGTTATTGATATGAAGTCCCCAAAGACATTTAAGGATGTGCAGAGATTGACAGGTCGGATAGCTGCTCTTCGGCGATTCATGTCCCGATCGGCCGAAAGATGTTTGCCTTTCTTTGACACTCTTAAAGGGCCGAAGAACGAGAAATCATTTCACTAGACTTCGGATTGTGAGGATGCATTCCAGAACATCAAGAAATATCTATCTTCGGCTCCGTTGCTGCAGAAGCCAATTAACCGGGAGGTACTTTATGTATATTTGGCTGTAAGTGCATTGGCTGTTGGTGCTGTACTGATTCGGGAAGAAGGAGGCCGACAGAATCCAGTCTACTATGTTAGTCATGCCTTGAGGGATGCAGAAACGAGGTATGCCAACTTAGAGAAGTGTGTCTACTCCTTGGTAATAGCTAGCAGAAAGCTAAGACATTACTTCCAGGGTCGGGTAATAATTGTTTACACCGACCAACCTTTAAAGAAGATTCTCCAAAAGCCTGATGCATCGGGAAGGATGGTGGCTTGGGCTGTTGAGCTAAGCCAGTTCATGATTGAATACCGTCCTCGGACGGCGATAAAGGGCCAAGCATTGGCTGATTTTATGGTGGAGTGCATGTTCTCCGAAGAAGAGACAATCGGTTCTTCGGGATCGGATGTAACACTAATAGCTGGGGGGCAGCCAGATCCCTCTCATTCTTGGACTTTGAATGTTGATGGATCATCCACAGCAGACTTGAGTGGAGCCGGGGTAATTTTGACAAGTCCTGAAGGTTTCAGAGTCCAACAAGCAATCCGGTTTAAATTCAAAGCCACCAATAATGAGGCGGAGTACGAAGCTATATTAGCTGGCCTAAGATTGGCTCGAAGTTTGGAGGTCAGGAGCTTGCTGATCATGAGTGATTCCCAGCTTGTGGTAAAGCAGATTCAGGGAGAATATGAAGCTCGGGGAACAAGAATGACAAGGTATCTGTCCGAGGTGAAGAGTGTTTTGCAATACTTCGTTTCTTATTCATTGCAAAACGTGGATCGAAATGACAATACTGTGGTTGATGCTCTGTCAAAGCTTGCTACTACCCCGAATGAGTCTTTATCGGGATCAGTGTACATTGAAGAATTGATTGAACCTAGTATACTGAAAAAGGAGGTCAAATGTGTGGAAAGATCTAATTGCTGGTTGACTCCTTATTTAGAGTATCTGGCCGAAGGTAAGTTGCCAAATGATAAAATTTTGGCAAAAAGGATAAAATATAGAAGTGTCTACTTTTGTTTGATTGATGGAGATCTGTTCCGAAGGGTGTATTCGGGACCCATGACAAAGTGTCTTATCCCGTCGGAGGCTTCGTATGCTCTTCGGGAAGTGCATGAAGGAATTTGCGGTGACCATATGGGGGCCAAGTCATTGGCATATAAACTCATCCGTCAAGGATACTATTGGCCGACGATGTTTCGGGAAGCAAAGGAGTTTGTGCAAAAGTGTCCCAAATGTCAGTTGAACAGCTCTGTTGCACATCGGCCACCTGAAGAGTTATCTTCAGCTCTTTCCCCAATTCCTTTTGCAGTTTGGGGTGTTGATCTGGTGGGGCCGATGCCGAAGGCCAAGGGACAATTCTCCTATATGATAGTGACAATTGATTATATGACCAAATGGGTAGAGGCGAAGCCACTTCGGCGAATCACCGAGCAGGATTGCATTCATTTCCTCAAGGAAAATGTTGTCTTCAGATTTGGAATCCCGATGGTCCTTGTATCTGATAACGGGCTGCAGTTCGTAGGAGCTGAGTTCGAAAAATTCTTATCTGACTTGAGGATTCAGCATCGAAGGGTATCGGTTGCCCATCCTCAAGCCAATGGACAAGTGGAGGTAACGAATAGAACACTACTGAATGGCATCAAAAGGAGATTGGATGATGCTAAAGGAAGATGGCCCGAGGAGTTACCAAGTGTTTTATGGGCATATAGGACAACTCCCCGAACGACCACGGGAGATTCTCCTTTTCGGCTTTCATACGGGACTGAAGCTTTAATCCCGGTTGAGGTTGGCTCTCCTTCTTTTCGGAGAGTTAATTTTAATGAACTATACAACGATCATGGACTTCGTCTTAACCTTGACTTAGTGGATGAATTTCGGGATGCTGCAGTTATGAAATTGGCCTTATATCAACAGAAAACGGCAAGACACTATAATCGGAGAGTTAAACAAAGACGATTTGAAGTCGGGGATTTAGTCCTTCGGGAAGCAGAAGCATCTACTCCCTTGAACACGGGTAAGTTGATGCCAAATTGGGAAGGACCCTATGAAGTAATTGAAGTTGTAAAATATGGGACATATCGTCTTCGGGATATGTCTGGGTCTGAATTGAAGAATTTTTGGCATGCAACTAGATTAAGAAAATATTTCCAATAGTCGGGTAGAATGTCTTAGTTACTTGTACTTAGCTAAATTTTGAAGAAAATTTCAGTACATACTATATTGTTGCACAAGACATTAATAAAATCCCGAAATATTCATTGATAAGATTGATGTGGATTACATGGAAGAAATAAAGAAAAAATACAAAGAAAAAACTTTGCAGTTTGGGGTCAATTATTATCCTCGGGAGAGTCAGAGTCGGAATCGGAGAAAACTGAAGGGTCCACACCGGCTTTTGCTGCCTTTGCCACAGCAGCTTCAAAACCTTTGTGGAACTGTTTTAATATTTCCTCCAGCAGTTCGGGAGATGCTCTGTACTCTTCCAAGATCTGATAACGAAGTTCGGGGGTCCCAAGGCGAGCTTGTTCCCTTAGAATTTCGTTGGCGGTTTGTTGGCGTTGGATATCGGAGGCTAATTGAGCGTTCTGTTCTTTCAGCTTGGTGAGTTCTTCGGTTTGTTGCTGAAAGTTCTTCAATGTTTCAGAATTCTCTGTTTGTATTCGGGTGATCTCTTCTGTTCGTTGGTTATTGATGTCAAGAACACTCTCAAATTGTTGTTGGAGGTTCTCGTTGGATGTTTTGAGGTTGGTGTTCTCGGCGGTCAGTTCTTTGTTCTTCTTCTTCAAGGCCTTATACTTGGTCTTCATCTTTTTGGCCCTTGTGTCACTGTTTTCCTTCCTTGATTCCCGACCAAGGAGACGGCTGAAGGTGGCCAAGGCTTACATAGAGAATTATCAAGAAGGATGGTTAGAAATCTTTAAGAAATTTTTGGAATAACTTAAAAGGCAATTCTTACCCGGCCTTGATGAAGGGCGGTGACATATATAAGCTCCCGATTGGTATAGTCATGGAATTCGTTATTATCGGCTCGGAAGTTGAAGCTGTTGTAAGCCGTGTATGGAAGGCTAGTGTTGGCTTCGTCTGGGAAAAAGGAAGGACGGGGTTCACCAGTTGGTTGTTCCCGAGGTGGCTCGGTTGCAGAGGGATCACCTTCAGGTATCGGCTCTCCCACGGGTTCGGCTTGCTCCACCATTGGTCGTTTGCCGGCCGATTTACTGGTCTGCCCCGGAGATGGTTGAGGTTGATCGGGTGTTCTTTCTTTGTTTGGCTCGGGAGGTTGTTGTGTCGGTTGTTCGGGGGTTGTAGTTTTTTGCTGATCGGGCGTGGGCTTGGTCTTCTTATGAGTTCGGGGTTGGGAAGAATCTGGTTGTGAATGGGAAGTTTTTTGTTTTTTGGTCTTCAACATTTTTCGGAGCTCAGACTCGGATATGTCAAAGACGCTCCGTTTTTTGGATGTCTCCGGGCCTTTTCTTTTTAAGGCATCCGAAGATTGGTCGATTGAGGCTGTTGAAGTAATTGGAGGATTTCCTGATGCGGGTTGGGCTTCAGTCTGGGGGGCAGACTCTGTTTGTTGTTGGGTTTGTTTGGCTCCTTGAGCCAGAGGGTTTTCTCCCGATGTTGCCGAAGAGGAAGAATTCTTCTTTCTTCGGACCAGTGGTTCGGCAGGCGGTTCGGATTCTTCCGAAGAGGCAGGAGATTGAATGAAGGTAGGCCCCTCCTGGGTCTGTCCTCGGGTGATCGGGGGAGGATTTGAAGCATTCCCTTCCGAGCTGCGAAAAAGTACTACTGCACAGAAGATGGATAAGGATAAGATGGACAGTTTAAAATAAATCAACTTTTATGAATGATTCGGGTACTTACTTCCATGAGCATAAAGCCAATCTTGGTCGGAAAGAAGGTTGTTGGGCCAGAGGTCGGTCGGCATAGAAGAAAGAAGCTTTTCGAGATCGGCCTCCCGAACATCCTCAATGTGGTCAAACCCTAGGGACGCCTTGCTCGGTTCTCCCCAGGGTGGTAGAAGAACGGTATCCGTTCCTCGGATGAAGAACCAGGAGGAATGCCATCCTTTGTTACTTTGAGGGGTGGCCATCCAGACTTTCCGATTGGCGAATCGGGTTAAGACCTTGAACCCCTTTTCCTTTGAGTTGATGAGTTTGAAGTAGCTTAAGAACAGATCTAGGGCCGGATCCACATTCTGATCTCGGCAATGAGCTATGAAGCAGATCAGGTGAATATAAGAGTTGGGAACAAGTTGGGAGAACCCGATCCCTATAAACCCTAGAAACTCAGTGATGAAAGGATGGAGAGGGAATCGGACGCCATGTTTGAGGGTTAGGGATGGAACTCCTATCCAGCCCCCCTCGAGTTGCCAGAACATCCTCTCATGAGGTTGGGGAACTCGGAGCTCGTACTGAAGCGGGATCTGGTACTCATGGCGGAATGATTGAAGCTTGGCGGGGGTTACAGATGACGGGGTGTTCGCTGCTAGGGCATCTCTATACACTCGACGGATGGCATTTTCTTTTTCCCTATCAAAAGTAGGTTGGGCTTGGGAAGAAGAAGCATGACCTTGAGCTGCCATGGATTCCGATAAAGAAAAACTTTTGGGGATTTTTCAGACAAAGAAGGAGAGAGAAAAAGGGATTTCAGAAAATTTAGGAAAAAGACTTTTGGGGCTTTTATAGATGAAAATAATACGAACAGACGTCAGTTATGGGGTGTAGGGAGGCACACGAACTTCAATAGGCGTCAGTTTTGGGAGTGTAGGGAGGCGCTCAGAGATCAAACGGAAGCAGATTTGGGGGAACGTGATAGGAGGGTGATGATCGTGTGCCAGACGTGGGGAGTTAGGGCCTGTTTGGATATAATCAGTTACGAGGGAAATAAGAATGTTTGAATTACTCTCCTATTTAAGGTTCTTAAAAATAGGAGAGTGGGGGGCAATGTTGGGCTGAGATAGTTTGGGCCCGGGTTTGGACCCATACTGGTTTGTTTGGTTGGTCCCTATTAATTCATTGGGCTGGGCCCAACTGAATTGGCTATTGGACCCTTCATTTGGACGGAGGGGTTGTTTGGAAGAAGAAAAGTCAGCCTACTTGGAATATGAAGAGACTGCTTGGGGAATAACGGTTGTTTGAAAGAGAGACGTTTATTTGGTTGATTAATGCTGGCAATTATGGTTGCATGGGCATATAAAAGGGAAACAACAGGAAAGAAAAAAGACTACTGAACGACTGATTACTTACTTATAAAAATAGAACCAATTTTCCAGCATATAAGCTCTCTACTACCAGATAAATCTGTAAACACCATCATCATTTTAGTGAATTATTCTCTTTTCCCGTGGTTTTTTCCCGATTTGGGTTTCCACGTAAATCTCTTGTGTCTTTACAGTAATTTCTCTGAATTAATTGTGTTTGGCGTTTGATTCACTCGTTATTTTGTGATTTAAACGGGTGCTACAAAATTTGGCGTTAACAGTTCGTTATATATATTGCACAAGAAACTTTAGCCATTAAAGCTACCGATCCGTATGTTAAGATTGTTATTAGGGAAACTCAGCAATATCTCAACATGTTTCACGCATCGGCTATGACAGTCTATTCATGATTTGGGTGGACTTTACGAACTACCTATTCCCTATAGCAACACTTGAGAGAAAACCCAAAGTGCTACCAACATGCACTCAGTGCGCTTGTGCACTTGAACAGACATAATATGTACCTCTTGAATATACTAATTTAGTTAATTGCCTTGCCATGCGACGCTTTGTCCACACAAGTTGAGTGCCAAAGCAAGTTTTGGCACACTATCCAACTCTCTAGCATGTAAAGTCCCATGTCAAGCCGATAAGAGTCTAACACTAGGCCAGTAGATCCAATTATTGAGAACTAACCTATTAATCTTAAGTGGACAAGGTTAAGTAAGAAATTAAAAAGGGAGTAATTCTCCATGGAGGCCTATTGGCCCAATAGAACTATAAAGGTTGGGAATCATCGCTATATAAAGTAGCATGCATGTCCTTGCAAGGCAAGGGTAATTTTTTCTTCCTTTATTTGATTATTTATTTTATTAAAAATTATCATATATAATATATAAAATTAATTAATAATTTATAATAACACGATCGTATATTCGTATACACTTTAATTTTTTTGAAAATTATTATATATACTTTTGCCATAAACCTATCAATATCGATGTAGCACTTTCACTATTTTAAAATATAATAGTATTATTGATTTAATTAAGCATGCAACATTTATTCATACTCATAATGAATACGTGGCCACGAGTGTAATTCTAATGTCCTATATACCAATCCCTTGTCTCGTCTACGATGTATTCTATTTATATTGATATCACTTGATTCATATTTATTTATCTATAATTAATTTTATAGATAAATAAAAATTCTGGGAAGATAAATCCATGAGGATAAAACGGTAAACGAGAAATGAAACAGAATAGGACAACAGATTTAAATTTAGGACAAATTTACATATACAATATTTAAATATAAAATTAAATATTATATTTATTTTAATTAATATTAAAAAGTAGAGTATGATACGGATTTTAATATCATATATTACTTTTTAATGATTAAGATGAATATAACATTTAAATATTGTGTACTTATACTTATTCTTAAATTTATCCGATTAAAATCACCTTCACATTTAGATGACACCGTACGCGCCAGATATATTTAACTGTGATATATCAAAGGTTTTTGCAAGGAAGTGGGCAGTGCACATGGCCTTTGGCAATCTCATCGTAAAGAGAAATAGTGGCAAATTCATATAGGTTAGAGTCCAACGACACAACTACAATAGATCACGACAACGGAATGAGCTCCCAAGCTTTTAACGCCTGGATTGATGTAATAAAATAAGTAAATAAATAATTCGGAATGAATTATTTTATACATTTTTTCAAAAAATAAAATTTATAAATTTGGGATGAATGAGAATAAAAATAATTCATTATATTCCATTATAATAGAGCAACTAAACACATATTTTTTTTCATTTCATAAAAAAGAGTCGTTTTATATTCATTTTCATTCTTCCAAGCCATACGCAGCACATATTCACCCGAGTCCTTCCCGAAAAAGTAAACTCTCATACCTTGTAAATTTGTCATAACTACTGCTAGCTGTAATAAGTCCATAAACATCGGCTGAATTTTTTCCATTTCCATTTTTCAGCGTAACCTCAATAGTTGCATGTACTGCATTACTATGTAGATTAGTGTCACTGAGCTGTATTGGCCATCGATTCTTTTAAGTATAGGTACATCGTTAGTGTCAAAGTCAAAATTTATATTCAACGAGGTTAAAATTATTATGAGACTATAAAAAATTTAGCGAGAGCTACCCTCAAGTCAAATTTTAATTTGAATAACTTTATACTTTCGGATTGTATATATAAATAATTTAGCGAGAGCTAACCGTCGCTAAACCCCCTCTACAGCCACCAAAAATAAGTTTTACAGCGACGACCATCAAGTGATCGTCGCTATAGACTATTTTTAAAGGTCTATAGTGACAACCAGGTCATGTCTGTTGCTATAGACCTCCATAGCTACGTTCCCACCTCGGTTGTCGCTAAATCTCGTTGCCTTAGCCTATTTTTCTTGTTGTGTTTTGAATAATTTTATACTTTCGGGTTACACATATAAAAGATATGTTTGATTACAATGATATTATAATAATGATATATATATATATATATATATATATAAAAGCATGAATATATAAGCATGTATATATACACCCTATTAACTCATAATAAGCTTTTTAAAGACAAATTATTTGTAAATAATTAATTTCTTAGTTATTTCCAAAGATATTGTAAAATGTAAAATATATTATTAAGTAGTCTAAGATGATTATATGAATATATATATATACTGAGGAGGTAGAAATGATATGAGATAGAGATTTGAATGAAAAAGTTACAAAATATTAATTTGACTCCGTATATTAGGAATTTTATAAAATTTCAGTAGGGTCAATTTACATATAACATTTAAAATTTTAAAATTTTGTCGATATTTTAAATAATTTTTTTTTCCAATGGGGTCAATTGACCCCACAACCGTCATGTAGTTTCGTCCCTATATATAATAGTATTTGAATTTATTTTATATTTTAAAATAAATAGAATATAAATAGTTGTATAAAATGTACACATTAATAATAAAAACTTTTATCCTTATTGAATACATGTTGTATTCAGATACGCATATTTCTTTTTTCTTTAATTAAACGTCACAGTATTTACCTTTAAGGTCAACTCCTCAAGTGGAATATGGTCAAAATCAAAGATGGATTAAATTATTTCTCTTTCTTAAGAACAAATATAAGATAAATATTATGGATTATATTGAAACCAAGTGCAAATTACAAGAACTAAAATAATTATTTGGCCTCAATGCAATGAAATTACATATGAAATCTTTTTATTCTAGTACATTTAATCACACACACACATATAAACATGAATATTCATGATGGGAAGCAAATTAAGAGTTTAGATGTACATTTATTCATATTCATATACTCGATCATGGAGTCCAAGTGACCTTCACTTGTATCTCGCCGTACTTACCCGTTATATTCTGTTGCAATGTACGGGAGAGTTGTGCAGGGAAGGTTGCAGTGCCATTGGCAATCTCATCATCCGGAGAAATGTCTGGAAAACTATCACGATCATACAGAAGAGCTCGAACTATGAGGTCCGAGTTGAGTGGCACAGCTACAATGGATCTAGACAATGGAATGAGCTCCTTAGGCCTTACTTCCACGCTGACACCCGACTCCTTGGTAACCCGAAAGAGCACACTCTCATAGTTACCTGTAAACATACTATTACTAGTAGCAAGCAGTCCATAAACATCAGCTGGGTTTTCCCCATCCTCATTTATCAGTGTAACCTGAATAGTAGCTTGTACGGCATCACTAAACACTCCGTAGACTACGGTCGCTGAGCCATATTCGCCACTAATTTCTTGAGATAAGGGTTTGTCATAAATATTGTTGGTGTGGTAAACGTTCCATGCAATTTGCCCATTGCTGACTTCATCGTCGGGTGAAAGGTCCATGAGAGCCACGTCGATGGTGAAGTTATCCGAGGCTGAGATGGCTCCAGCAGCAGGGCCAGTAAGAAGAGCACTCTCGCGCGGTTTAATTGATTCAGTGTTCTCTCTTTCTCGGTTGTAGATGTATTGAGAAATCTCTCCGTCAGAGACTTTAACCGTGCCATAAAGGTCACCAGGGTCCTCTCCGTCTATGTTGTTGATTTGAACTGCGAAGATCTCCACCAGTGGTCGTCCTTCACTTACTTCGACTGAATCATTTGTATTTAGATGAGCGAGCCGCAGATTAATGCCTTTTACTCTAAATAACAGAATGCCAATTGCAGCGACCGCCTGCTCAGCCGTAAACATGCGTTGATTACATTCACTATCCACATAACGAACAGGGAATATGGAGAGTTCAGGATGGGCATCAGAGCGTAGCAAACCGTTAGAGAGGCATCCCCAACTATTCTCCAGTTCCAAGATCTGTTCATCGGGAACACAACCCCTTCCCTCGATGTAATTATGAAGGAGAAAATTGGAGATATGTTCAAATCTTATGGATTCAGCAATCATTTGAACCACGACAAGCAATGCTCTCGCCCTAGCAAGTCGGCCACTGGAAGTAGCGAGAAGGTTAACTGCATCTCTGAGGGCATCTCGGCCGAGTGGTGTTGCGTCCCTTGCCCTTCCAGCTGCAACTTCTAAGCCATGGGAGCTCCCGTAAGTGACATCCAAGCCTAGGAAGGTTGATCCAGGAATTAGATGTTCACTTTGACCAGGATTCGAGAACTCTAACCAGCTGGCAGAATTCTCCATCTGGTAGGCGTCCAAGTATAGATTACGCGGTCGAAACAGTAGCCTTATTTGATGAGGCTGATTAGTTTGCAGCACAATTTCGAACCATTCATTTTGTGTTGTTCCCTGCATAGGCTGAGGGGGGAGTACACGATGACCATGTGACACTCTATCTCCGGCCAATCGGTTGCGTAGATCCTCAATGAAACTCCTGTATGCTCTCCTTCCCACTTCAACGTTGAACTCCACTGTGAATATGATCTTCATCGTCTTAGTTTCAATACTATTACTTTCTATTTAGTTATTGGTAGATATAATATGTATCCAGGCTGAAGACATTTTATAGTAAAACTAGATGATATTTGCACGAAAGGGATCATTATACTTTCCTTCACTAAAGAGAGGGTTATTGAGGACCGTACCATATATGTGCTTTTATATATATATATATATATATATTTATTTATTTATTTATCGAATAAAATTCGAAACTCCCTTAACCACCGATCTGGACTAGTTTTCATCATTTTGCAAATATGATGTTAACAGAATATAATGGCTTATTATAAACAATTTTTTTCTTTCTTAGAACTTAAACTATATGTATAGTAGACACAATCCACTTATAAGAGATGGTTATTTTTATAGTTGATTCGCAACCTCCTTCTTTATAGTTATAAAATATTGTATTAAAAAAAATAATAATTCCCAATTACTTTCCATTTAATGGTGGAAAGCAGATTTTTGATTCGTGCATGACTTTAATTTAGTTCTAGAAGACAATATTTCATTCTTCAATATGTTTCATCTTTAATTGATGCAAGTATAATCTCATTCGTTCATCACTTTAAGGAATTAAGTGTTTTATTCCTCAATAGCTTTCCCTTTGTTGAAGAAAATAATATAATATTAATTTTGAATGGCTCTAGCTCTTAAAGCACATTTCATTACTCAATAACTTTATATATAATGAAGGAAAGTATAATTCTATTCTTGCATGACTTTAGCTCTAAAATCATAAAAAAGAACACTTCACGCAAACATCTAAACCAAAGATGAAAGGGACTAAATTCTTTGTTATATATTTATTTATATCAGAAGATTATACATAGAAAAAATATTTATATTTATACGTATTTATAAAATCTCAATATATATTATCCTTCTAAAATTTATTGAAAAAAATAGAAAAGAAACAGGTTAGTATTTAACAAAATTTGATGTGTTGTTGCATTCACCCAAAAATAAAATCTTAATTTAGAAAAAATATTAATGTAGCAGTATAACTAAGAGTCGATCCTACAGAGAATGATTAATTTAATTTTATGTTTTCGTAAACCAAAATTGAGGAATTTTTAATTAAATAAATAATTTAAATAGAATTAATTAAAGTAAATATGCAAGAAATTTAATGAAATAAATAAGAAGAAAAAATCTTTGTTTAAATTAACATCCACCATCAAGAATTTATTATTGATCATTGATGTAAGAATAACTCAATTCATATCTTGAACATTCACTGTAAGAATAACTACTCGCAGGTGAAATAATTTTTTTCCTCTCTTCTTAATTATAGTTAAGTAGAACCACGTTGTCTAAATACCCTTACTACTAAACAACCTCCGGCACTTGCTAACGATTTAATTTAATAGCAGCTTTAAAAAATTAGAGAAATCGTTGAACTAAACAACACAAGTTACGCGTTTGCATTTAATTTAGATGAACATTCTTCCTAAGATAAAATAATCTTTTGATCTGCAAAACAATTATTAATCTTAGTCGCTTCATAAATAGCAATAGATTAATGTGAGTAATAAACTAGTAGCGCTTCTAGTAATTAAACAAATCAATTATAAAATTAAGCATAGAAGAATATCCACTATATAAAATATAAATTGAACAATTAAAATAAATTAGATCTCACAGTGTATTAATATTGATGGTTTCAATCACTTAAACCAAGAAAAATAATTTAGCTACACATAGCTTTGAAAAGCACCAAAGAAATAATAGAGATAATTTTTCTAATAAAAGTTGTGTAACTTAATTGTGTATCAAACCCTCTATTTATAGGCTACATAATTTTCCTAACCCTAGTAGGAATTATAATTTTTAAACTCTAATAAGATTTAAAATACAAAATAATAAAATATAAAAAAATTTATTTATTTTTCCAATTCTAAATATATTATGGATTCCTTAATTTATTTGCTTCACTTTGTTGGAACCGGCACGAAAAGGGAGAAGAAACAGGCTGCTGCTTTGTTGCGCTTGGACCCACATGGATTAAAGTTTTCCATCTCTATGCACGCGCCTACCATATGTTGAAAGATAAAAAAAATCCACCGCCTGCGCGGGCTGCTTTATATCATGCTGTTGCTGCATTGTGTAGGATTTGTATGAATTATTACCAAGAACGACGTCGTCCCTGTGCATGCCAGCAGCTGAACCTCCAAGCCTAACGCGTGCATGACACCAATGCCCTTTTGTTGGAATTTACTAAAATGTCATCCCTTCTTCATTAATTACTACTTTGCCCCTTAACTTCATTTTTTCTACAAAATTAAATAAAAATTGAATAAAAATAATATAAAAATAATAAAATGCATAAAATTAAATAAATTATCTAAAACACTAAAATTACTTAAAAACTTATAAATAATTAAGCCTAAATATACCTAATAAATAGATATAAAATCTACTTATCATGTAGAGATAATATAGAAAATTAAATCATTAATCATTTCTTGAAATCTACAAATAAAAAATAAAAAGAACAAATTTCACTCAATAAATAGAAAAATAAAAAGAAATTGAGGGAGTATTTTGTTTGTGAGAAGCTGAAGCCGTTTTATAGGAAAAGCAAGATAACAGTGATCAACCTGCATTACAAAGTGTTAATTGGTGCCATCTATTTTTCTTATTGTTGTGTCATAATTAACCGGATTGGATTTTCTATGTGTGGTCACAATACTAGCAACCAGACCATTACTAAGAAAGAGGGGCCTTCTATTAATACGGTGCACAATTAAATAATCTATTTGTTAGAATTTTCTATCTAGACATTGTTAGTAATTTTAATATGTTAGATATACGAAAATTGTAAGACCCCGAATTTTATGAAATACAAAATTTAATTTTTCTTCATATATTTAATTTTTCTTCTGAAACAGTAAGTAGTTAAATTGATAAAGTTAAAAGTTAAGGATGTTATGTGCAAATTAAATTTTGTCGGACAATATTCACTTTGTCGGGGAATATTCGTTTGGTCGGGGAATATTCGTGCCGTACGACGGCGCCGAAATAATAAATTATTGGTGGACCCCACAACGGAATATTTGTCGGATATAGAAAACGACAGAAATAACCTTTTTAAATAAAAATAGTCAACGGAATTGTTAAAATACCAGTGATAAAAGAATAGTAGCATACGGTAGTTTATGGTATTTTCTGTAGCACACGGTACTCTACAGTAACACACGGTATTGCATAGTGTGTCATATTATTGGTCTGATAATTGACACCGTAACTGCTACGCATCATTTCATCGATAATTGTCACTGCATAATATTTTATATTATCAATTCAATAATTGTTGCTGCACTGTTTTTTTTTAAAATTATTGAACCTAATAATTGTCACAGTAACATATGCACAGTAATTCACATTATTGAATCAATAATTGTCATGCCACAGTAACGTATTTTTCTTTTACATACTTTCTGCATTATTGTTATCTCTATTACGGTGTTATTTAAACAGTTGTATTTCATTAATTAATTGACTTGATATCTAACACAGAAAGCTAACTATACTGTATTTATAACAATTAGTCATAATAATGAATAAGTGAGAATTATTGTTGAATAATTGAATTGATAAAGTTATTTGTTTATAATATAAAGTTAGGTGATATGAAATGAATGGTGTAGATTAAAGTGTAAATTATTGTTGAATAATTTGTTTATAATATAAAGTTAGGTGATATGAAATGAATGGTGTAGATTAAAGTGTAAATTATTGTTGAATAATTTGTTTATAATATAAAGTTAGGTGATATGAAATGTATGGTGTAGATTAAAGTGAGAATTATTGTTGAATAATTTGTTTATAATATAAAGTTAGGTGATATGAAATGAATGGTATAGATTAAAGTGTGAATTATTGTTGAATAATTGAATTAATAAGTTATTTGTTTATAATATAAAGTTAGGTGATATGAAATGAACGGTTTGGATTAAATTGGAAAATCTTGGATATGATAAGATTTTTGGCTATAAATAGAAGCCTTAACTTAAGGATTTTTCATAAACTTTCTTACTTGTTCTTTCTTTCTCTCTCTAAATACTTCTTGTGAAAGTTCTCTCTAAGTGTACTTAAGTCATCTTGAGTATTTGTGAAGATCTATAAGTGTACGTGTACTGTTCAAGTTAATCAACCTCATTCAGTCACGTATTAATGTAAGGAATATCATCTTCTTTCATATTCTATTATTTAAACTTACTACGGTAAGGGATTATCATTATTGTATTCTCGAAAATAATATCGTTTCTTTCTTACTCATAAGATGTGCTATTTATTTCCATGTATTAATTTATGGGAATAACCTTACGGCGCGGATTATCGCCTGTTGGTGAATAACCTTTCGTATTCATTCCTTATTAATCTCTGAGAATAACCTTACGGTGCGGATTAACGCCTGTTTGGTGAATGACTCTTCGTATTCAATTTCTATTAAATTGTGGGAATAACCTTACGGTGCGGATTAACGCCTGTTGGTGAATAACCCTTTGTATTAATTTCCTTCACCTTTTGTTAATCAAACCTGCTACGGTAAGGGATATTATTTTCTTTCATACTCATAAATCGAAATTTATTATGGAACTATTGCTTCTATAATTCCTGAAAATATTGTATGTTCCATAATAGATGAACTTCATTATTTCAACTGAACCTTCCTATTTTACGTGAACCTTTCTATTGAACTGTAACCGTTATTCTGAACTGTGGATCTTGAATATCATTTTTTTTCACTCCACATCATGTTGGCAATTTGGACATTATTTGAATCTGCACAAAGTAAACTTCTGATACTTATTGTTTATCCTGTTCTTCTGTTCATCATTTGTATCACTGTTATTTGTATTAATCATCAAGAATCAAGCTGTTGTGAATATCTGTGGCCGGGGGCACAGATGTGATATAATTGTTGAACAGATGATAGGTTAAAGGCGATATACTAGGTTAAAGGCGATACATCTGTTCGGTGTCTTTTATGGCACGTGGTGAAAGTTCTCTTTGGCCCATAGTGCAAAGATGAACTGTTGGTCGGTATGATTATGACCAAAGGCTGAATCTGGTATAATCATGACCGTTGGTGTTATATTGAATGTCTTTGGCCCGTAATACAAAGATGAACTGTTGATCTGCATGATTATGATCAGGAACTGTGAATTGTATTATCTTGACTAATGGTATTTCAGATGATAAAAGTTGATGATGTTTTTCCTAAAAAGAGAACCGAGTGGACATTATAGTCTGCATTATTCTTCTAAAAGATTGCTCATTCCGCTGCTATTATTGATCTGAACGTTGTTTAAGAATTTAACTGCAGTTTTTGATATAAACCTTGTAGTCTATTGTATTCTATCAAGAACTCAACTGTTGAAGGCTAATGATAATTTATTCGTCATTATCTTAGTCATGATATTTCTTACTGGGCTATTTGAGCTCACCCTTTCTTTTGTTCCATTGTTTTTCAACAGGAGATGAAAACGTAACGGGGTCTAGCCGGGGAATGGAGTGAGGGTCCGAGGATTAGCTATCATAGTCTTCACATGTTGTAAAATAGTGTGACAATAATAGTGAAGACTTAGTTGTGTATTATTATACACTGTATTGTTGTACGTTGTGCTTTGTTATAATAATTTTGTTGTAGTCTTTTGACGACTCAAGTTTGGGCTGTGTGGGCCCAGATTTGGGGGGCGTCACAAAAATACCAACTAACAATGGACGATAATAATTAAAGTAACTCTATAACAGTAATAACAATAATGTAGAAAAATAAATAAAGAAAAGGAAAAAAATATATTACTATAACAATTATTAGTTCAATAATATGAATTACTGTGCATATGCTACTGTGATAATTATTAGTTCAATAATATGAATTACTGTGCATATGCTACTATTGTGACGCCCCCAAATCTGGGCCGACATAGTCCAATTTGAGACGCTATAAAATACACAATAACTAATACAAACAGTACATAGAACAGAAATACAGAACTCAATAATACATAATGAAGTATTTACTATTATCGTCACACTATATACAATATGTGAATATTACTACAGCTATCTCTCGGACCTTTACTCCATTTCCCGGCTATACCTAGCTATTCTCTCATTTCCTGAAGAACAATGGAACAAAAAAGAAAGGGTGAACTCAAATAACCCAGTAAGAAATATTACGACTAAGATAACAATGAATAAACTATCATTAGCCTTCAACAGTTGAGTTCTTGATAGAATATAATAAACAACAAGTTTTAGATCAATAAAAGTAGCGGAATGAGCAATCCATTAGAAGAATCATGTAAACTATGGTGTCTACTAGCTTATCTTTTTAAGAAAAATATAATCAACTTTTATAATCTTAAACACCACTGGTCATGATGATATAAATTCACAGTTCCTGATCATAATCATACAAGTCAACAGTTCATCTTTGCACTACGGGCCAAAGATATTCAAATATAACACCAATGGTCATGATTATACCATTCTTTAGCCTTTGGTCATAATCATACAAAACAACAGTTCTTCTTTGCCCCAGGCCAAAGAAAACATTCACCACGTGCCTTAAAAGACACAACAATTATATTGCCTTTATCCTATCATCTGTGTCCCAGGCCACAGATATTCACAACAACATGATTCTTGATGATTAGAATAACAACAGTGATATGATGAACAGAAGAAACAAGAAGATCAATAAATATCGAATGTTTATGATTTTATTTTGTGCAGATTCAAATAATGTCTAAATTATCAACTTGATGTGAACTCAAATTCAAGAACGATATTCAAGATCCACAATTCAGAATAACGGTTAAAGTTCAATAGAAAGATTTAGAAAAATAGGAAAGTTCAATTGAAATGATATTAGATAAAGCGCAAACTATTAAGGAACATATAATCATTTCAAGAAACTTTGCCAAATAGTACTTACCATAGTAAGTTAAAAGTATGAAAAGAATGATACCCCTTACCTTAACACATGACTGGATATAAAGTTGATCAACCTATATATTTATAATTTAATTAGTAATTATCACATATAATTTCATGGTGTATACCAATTCGTATGAAATCATCAAAAGTGATTTGATAGAATAAAGTAGAATAACTTCAATATAGTTTTTGAAAGAAAATAATATTTCAAAATAAATATTTCAAATGATGTTTTTCAAAATAAATCTTCTAAAGGAAGAGTCTTCTAAATGATGATTTATAAACACCATGTGACGTGTGTGGTTGCTTATATAACCTTTATAAAAACACTTACTTGAACAGTACTCGTACACTTACAGATCTTCACAAATACTCAAGATGGCTTTAGCACACTCAAAAAGAACTTACACAAAATAATATTTATAGAGCGAAAGAAAGAATAAGCAAGAATTTTTTTTTTTATGAAAAATTCTTAAGTTAAGGCATCTATTTATAGCCAAAAATCTTATCATAAACTAAGATTTCTTAATTTAACCCAAACCGTATATTTCAAGATAATATTTAATCAATACCAATCATTTCATCTTTTAAGATTTTCTGAATCTAAACCATTCATTTCAAATTCGATAATCATTACATTATCTTTAATCTATACCATTTATTTCAGATCTCCTTTAATCTATACCATTCAATTAACTTTATATATAAAACAACTAACTTTATAAATCAACTAACTTTATATATAAAACAACTAACTTTATATAAATACATTAACTTTATATATAAAAACAAATAACTTTATATAATTTATCATAATAAAATAATTTACTTTACATAATTTATATAAAGTAAATAACTTTATAAAAATTATTATAATAAAAACGAATAACGTTATATAATTTATTATAATAAAAATAAATAACTTTATCAATTCAATTATTCAACAATAATTCACAATATTTCATTATTATGACTAATTGTTATATAAGCAGTGTAGTTGACTTTCTAAGTTAGATAAGCAGAAAAATCAACTAATAATGGAATACAACAGTTTAATCAACATCATAAAAGAGATAACAATAATGCTAAAAATAAATAAGAAAATAGCACGTTACTATGTAATGACAATTATTGATTCAGTAATGTAAATTACTGTGCATATGCTACTGTGACAATTATCAGCTCAATAATATGAATTATTATGCATGTGACAATTATTGGTTCAATAAAGTCAATATAGTACAATAGTCACTTTATCAGTTCAATAATATGAAATACTATGCAATACCGTGTGGTACTGTGCAATACTACTGTATGTTACTATTCCTTTACCACCGGGTATTTTAACAGTTAGAAGTGATAGTACCGTTGATTATATTTATTTAGAAATGTTACATATGTCGCTTTCTATATCCGATAATAATTCGTTGCCAGGGTCCACCAATATTTGGTTATTTTGACGCCGTTGTACGAATCGAATATTCCCCGACAGAACGAATATTCCCGACAAAATGAATATTCTCTGACAAGATAGAATTTGTACAAACATTTTTTAATTTTTATTTTTGTTAATTTATTCATTTACCGTTTTCAGAAGAAAATATATAAAGAAAATTTAAATTTGTATTTCATAAAAGTCGGGGTCTTACAACTATGACAATTATTGCTTCAATAAAGTCAAATACCATGCAATATCGTGTGTTACTGTGCAATACCGTGTGCTATTGTGCAATATCGTGTGCACTGTTCATTTATCACTGGGTATTTTAACAGTAATAATTCTACCAACAATTATTTTATTAAAAAAGTTATTGTTGTTGTTTTTTATATTCGATAAATATTCCATTATAGGGTCCACCAATAATTAGTTGTTTCGACTTCGTCATACGAATCGAATATTTCTCGACAAATCGAATGCTATTTGACTTATTATAATTTGCATATGATATTTTTAACTTTAACTTTTATCAATTTAACACCTTACTATTTTAGCATAATATATTGAAAAATTATATTTTATTCAATAAAAATTGGGGTCATATAATATTTTTTTTTCTTTTAAAAAGATTGATAAAAAGAAATGGAGGTAGTACGTATTATGAAAGAAATTATATTTTATTCAATAAAAGTTGGGGTTATACAATATTTTTTTTCTTTTTAGAAGGGTGGAATATGTTATTTTCGGCCTTTAGATTTTTTTTGAATGATCTAAAATGCATTATTTGAAATAGTACTTCAATTTTACATAATCAATCCTCACGTATATAGATCCACATGCAAAATATTAGCAAGTCGTTCATCACTAATTTGTAAGCAATTATAAAGTTTATCAAAAAATTAATAATAATAAAAATCAAGTTTTTCTACCATATGGATGTAGATCTCGCTCCTGACATATATAGTATAAAAGGTTAATCTAACCCTGAAATATGAGAAGTTATTCAGTGCTCCTGGGACATTATTATCTAGTGCTTTAGGCCAATCACATGATGTCATTTCAGCATTTACAGTGAACTCTTTATATATGAGCTCATTGCACATATTTAAATTACATCATGTAATTGGCCTGGAACACTACATGATAATGCCCAAGAGTACTGAATATTTTTTCCTGAAATATACATCATTTTGACTGTTAATGTAAAACTAATTAAATACCAAGTTAATGCATTGATACTCCCTAATACAAATCTAAATGTATTTAAAAAAAAATAAAATCTCATCTTCATCATCAATTCATGAAACCCAAATATTTCAAATGAAAAACTCCAAACCATTCATCATTTTCAAATGATGATCTATCAAACTAACAAATATATCAAACACTAACAATAAATTGAACACATTAATTTGCCCAATCAAGAACAAATAACAATGACTAAGAATTGAATTTGCAAATTGAAAATCGAAAAGAATTGAATTTGAAAAAATATGGCTCCATTTCTAAAAGTGGATTTGAAATTAGGTATAAAATTCATAGCAATTGGGTAAATATATATGGAACCTCTACTCCATAACTTATTTCATAATATATCACCCAAGACTCATTCCTCTATATAATCTTCAATGGTGGTTGTGTGTTATGTATGTAAACTAATATATCTAGAAATAAAAGCAAAACAAATGGAGAAGAAGTTGAGATTTGCATTTATATTCATATGCTAAAACATAAACGGAAATGCATTTATATTCATATGCTAAAACACAGTGCATAGCACTTTTACATCATAAGCATACTGCTATAAACGTTGCTAATCCCGATGGTCAAAAGAAAAGACGGGATCTAACATATCCCACAACTTCATAGAGTTGGGATTTACAACATACTAACCCTCTATCAGAACAAAAGTAGGGTTTCTACTGCATCTATGTACATACATCATAACGAAAGAAAATACAACTAACGGCGCATCCCTCGACGAACCGCATCGTCGTACTCCTTATCTCCAATGGTGCAAGGTCTGGCCCTCCTCAGCAGGGTAATAGTGCACCCTACTCTGGAATCTACCAAATGATGAGCGATAAACGTAACTGAGCCTATCTATCCTCACCCTTTTCTCCCTGACCTCATCCTCCAGCTCCATCATCTGTCCGTGAGCTGCATCACGTTGGATCTCCATATCTACTCTATCCTGAACTGCCTGCTGCATCTGGCCCCTCATGGCCTCCCTCTCTGCCTGTGTCTGCTGAATCTTCAGCTCAGCTGCTGCTAACTTGGCCTCCATCTCGGCCATCCTCGTCTTCAGCTCTATGTTCTCGCCAGAGAACATATAAGCTGTATCCCTGTACTGCTCCTCTGTCTGCTGGTGGATCTGGTTCTGCTCCTCAAGGTGCTGAACCCTCTCTTCTAGCTCGTCGTTAGCCGTAGTGAGAGTATCGATGATGTCACTGGCAACGGTGCCCATGCCATCAGCATACTCTGCTGGCTCCTCATCCTCCTCATCCTCGGTATCATCCTCCTCCTCGCTGTACTGTCGCATAACTCTGCCCCAAACAGCGTCCTCTCTATATCCCTCCTCGGGATCCGACTCTGGCTCCTCGACAGGTGCAGCCACCCGTGGCTGTATGGTATCCATGTGGATATCAGTATAAATCACCTCCTCTACATCAGTGCTCGACTGACCTATCTCCGTCATCCTACAATAACGCAAATAACACATGTTAGTACAGCAATAAAATATATTCATTGATGAAATGAAATGATATTTTATCACGTACATCTCGGCTCGATAGATTTTCTCAATCCATCTCCAAAAATACTTAACATGATGAATCTCCCCGATTCATCTCCTAACGCACTCGATAAGAGTTTAGTACTAAGGTTATAACCTAGGTTTCGCAAATCCTAGCATTTCTAACCTACAGCTCTGATACCAACCTGTGACGACCCCAAATCCGGGTTCTTTAACCTCGGGTTTGGTTCTCACTGTACAATACTAAACAATAATGAAATACATAAATTGTATTCAAACTTCGCGGAATAATACAAAAGGTTCCTTAATCAAAAGGCTACACTTCCCAAGGTCTATTACCTTAATCTTAAACATTACATATCTTAAGGGAAATACAAAAGAGTTACAACAGTAATTACATAACAGTAAACTAAACTAGCATGCAACTACTAAAATTAAACATTCGCTTTCCCCTTGCCTTTATTCGATTTAGAGCTTTCGGGATTGGCTGAAATAAAGTCATGATATAGCAAGAATGAGCAACTAAATGGCTCAGCAAGTTTATAAACAACAATCATACGATATATCACGATGAAGGGAAATAACTTCAAGGTTTCAACAATAACAATTGTGAAAGATAACAAGAATCAATGTTCAATAAAAGAAGGAATTGACTCTTTACTGCTGAGTGGTCCTTAATGACCATGAACTGCTACTAAGGTAAAACAGACATACAATGTCTGACTCCTTGTTAAAAATAACGGGACACTTGAGGGGATCAGTCCTCTCACGTCCTATGTATATGCATCACATTTAGTTTTCTTGCGCGCTGTCGGTTCTCCGACAAATAAAAATCCCCTTTAACTAGGGTTGTTCTTTCTCAGTCTTACTGTAAGAATCCGCACCAGCCAATGGTTTGGATAAGCTCTTATAATATTCAATTAAATAAATTTAACATGCATTTGTCTAGCCGAAACGATTAGCTTAGACATTCTTAAACAGTTGCAAAAACACTATGTGCGAATACAATAATCAATAACGATGTGAAGTAATTTTTGATAATTAATTCACTCAAAGGTCTGTCAAGTAACTACGAGTGTAGAATACTTGCTCAACAATAATTGAAATGTAAATATGGTTGAATAATAATTGCAACAATAAGTACAAGTTAAGGGTAGAAAACTTGCAATAGGAATTACAAGTTAAAGTTAGAAAACTTACCTCGTGCGTCGTCTACTGCTAACCAAATTAATCTAACAATCCTTGAACGGACCTAACAATTAAATCAATTTGATCTTAAATTAGTATCATATACTTGTAAGTATAATGATCTTTATAAACCTTACGAACCACATAATTGATTAATTATGGGTAATTAAACACTTAGAAAATATTATCACTACTTGGTAATATTTCAAACACAAAGAACTTATATTAATTATTTAATATAGTTCAAAATAAATATATAATATTATTAATCATTTAATAATATTTTATTGAGTATCTAATATTATTAATCATTTAATAATATTTTATTAAGTTTCTAATATTATTAATCATTTAATAATATTTTATTAAGTAGCTAATATTATTAATCATTTAATAATATTTTATTAATTATCTAATATTATTAATCATTTAATAATATTTTATTTAATAATATTTTATTAAGTAACTAATATTATTAATCATTTAATAATATTTTATTAAGTAGCTAATATTATTAATCATTTAATAACATTTTATTAAGTAGCTAATATTATTAATCATTTAATAATATTTTATTAAGTTTCTAATATTATTAATCATTTAATAATATTTTATTAAGTAGCTAATATTATTAATCATTTAATAATATTTTAATCATTATCTAATATTATTAACTATTTAATAATATTTTATTAATTATCTAATATTATTAATCATTTAATAATATTTTATTCATCATCTAATATTATTAATTATTTAATAATATTTTATTACTTTATTAATATTATTAATCATTTAATAATATTTTATTCATTATATAATATTATTACGTATTAATAATATTTTATTGCTTTCCTAATATTATTATTCATTTAATAATATTTTATCTAATTATTAATATTATTAATTATTTAATAATATTTTATTGACTTATTAATATTATTACCCATTTAATAATATTTTAATCTCTTACTAATATTATTAACCATTTAATAATATTTTAACCAATTGTTAATGTTATTCATCATTTAATAACTTTTTAATCATATACTAATATTATTAATTATTTAATAATATTTTAATAAAAATCTTTAAACCACACCAATAGTTAACTTTTTAATGGTGTTAATATTAATCTTTATTTTAAACATTTTGCTACCCATTAATTACAAATAAATTCCATATATTGGTTCAATACACAAATACCTTCATTTTACACTTAGTTATACTTAAATTTTCCAATAAAACCCGACCCGGACCGACCCGACCCGACCCGACAACTTGAACTTTCTGGCCTTGAAAGCCCCGGCGCTCAAATGAGTGCCACGGCGTCCAAAACAGAAGCCAAAACCCTAAAATGGGCTGTCCGACCTCCAGCCACTCCGACAGCCATAACTTCTTCATTTTAAAACATTTTGGGGTGATTCTTGAGTCCATTCTCATCAGAATTTCCCCCTATACAATTTCTCTTTAGATCACAAATCCAAATTCCAAATGTAACTAGACTCAAAATGGCTCACAATGTGACCTAGGGTTTTAAAATCAACATCCTTTGCGGTAAAAGCCATAACTTCTTTGTTTTTCAATATTTTTGAAAGCTTCAAGTTGGGTTTTCTTATAAACTCATACATAAAACTTTCTAGCCATATAAATCAAGTATTTAACTTGTACATTTCGAAATGACACAAAATATATTACATAGCTACATAGGGTTTTACCGGTAAAATACAATATGAACATTTCTTATGTTTTTATGCAAAATACACCTACCAAATCATGATATAAACACTTCATACCATGAATATACATATATTACATAGATAAACACTTCTAGATCATCAAAACGAGTTTTGATCGGTTAAAAATAGATTTTAACCGTTCAAAAGCTATCTAGACTACAAAGATAAAATTTAAGAAGGTTAGAGCACTTTTAAACCTTTGAGACTTGTGTGCTCTTCTTCTCCTCCTACCAAAGTATGTAGTGAAGCTTTGTGTCATCCACCAAGCTCAAGCTCTAGCTATCTTCTCACAACTCTCAAGTGTTTCTTCCTTTTCTCTCAAAAGCTCTCTATTTTCTCTCTTGTATTCTCTAGCAAATGAACTAACAAACTTAACACAAGTGTGGAACATCTTATTTATAGCAAATTGCTAATCCTTCATTAGCTCTCTTAATTCACCAATGTTGGTGAATTTAGAGCTTAATCTAGCTTACTATTGCATGGATGGACATTGCGATTGACTAGGTGATTGACTAGGGTTGTTGGCCAACCTTGTCATAGAGTAAATTAGAAGCAACATGAAAATCAAGCAACCCTTCAAATCTCAGCAAAATGGCATTTTTCAAGCCATTTTTCCTTTAATTTTTCTACTTTAATTATACATATATACATCTATATCTATATATGTATATTCATATATGTAGCAATTTTGACCAATTTTGACTTCCTATTGGGCTCCACTTTGGACTCTAGGATTAAATTTATTGGGCTCATTTAATTAGATTGTTTGGGCTCAATTTAAATAACACATTGGGCTCACATTAAATATTCTAGGTTACATTTAATTAAATCAAGCATTGAGCTTGTTTAATTAATTACATGGACTAATAATTAAATTAATTACATGGACTACTAGGTTGATATCTTTGACCTAGTTTATCAACTCATTTGGATTTAAAATATAATCCAATTAGATTTGCTTTAATTAACTATACACCTTGCTTTAATTCTTTAAATAAATACACGCATACACAAGTACATTTATTTAATTATCTAAAGTACAATTAATTAGTACAAAAAGTTTAAATTCATTGCTAAATATTTAATAAGTATATTTACAATGACTAATGAAATTCGTGGTCATTACATTCTCCCCCCCCCTTATAAGAATTCCGTCCCCGGAATTACAAATTTAAACTACTTAAAAAGATTCGGATAGTTAGCCCTCATCTTTTCTTCAAGCTCCCACGTAGCTTCCTCAGCGTTGTGGTTCCTCCAAAGGATTTTGACAGAATGTATAACCTTATTCCGTAAGTTCTGCTCTTTCCTATCTAGTATTTGGACAGGAATTTCTTCATATGATAAGTCTTTCTCGACTTGTATTGGCTCATAGGATATGACATGTTTGTAGTCTGGCTTGTATGGTCGCAACACTGATACGTGAAACACATTGTGAATATGCTCCAGTTCAGGAGGTAAAGCTACCTCGTACGCCACTTCACCCACTCTCTTTAATATCTCGAACGGTCCTATGAACCTGGGACTCAGCTTCCCTTTCTTTCCAAATCTGATCTTCCCCTTCCAGGGAGACACCTTCATGAACACAAAACTCCCAACTTCGAAGTCTCGCTTCTGTCGATGTAAATTGGCATACTTCTTATGACGATCCTGAGCTGCTACTAGCCGAGCTCTTATTACCTTAATAATTTCTACCGTCTGTTGAACCAATTCCGGTCCCAACAGTCGGCGTTCTCCTACCTCATCTCAACATAGAGGTGTTTTGCACTTTCTTCCATACAATGCTTCGTAAGGCGGCATGCCTATGCTTGCATGATAACTATTGTTGTATGCAAACTCAACTAATGGTAGATGGTTTTCCCAACTGCCCTTGAAATCCATCACACAGGCCCTGAGCATATCTTCCAATGTCTGTATTGTTCTTTCACTTTGCCCATCGGTCTGCAGATGATATGCTGTACTCATTCTCAACTGTGTCCCCAATCTCTCCTGAAGACTTCTCCAAAATTTTGACGTGAAGCGCGGATCTCTGTCTGACACAATCGATACCGGCACCTCATGTCTCGAAACTATCTCCTTGATGTACAGTTTGGCCAACTGGTCCAAACTGAACTTAATCTTGATCGGCAAAAAGTGCGCTGACTTTGTTAGTCGATCCACAATCACCCATATTGCGTCAAATCCCTTCTGTGTTGCTGGAAGTCCTACCACAAAATCCATTGTGATATGCTCCCATTTCCACTCAGGAATCTCTAACGGCTGTAGTAATCCACTTGGTCTCTGATGTTCAGCCTTTACCCTTTGACAAGTTAGGCATCGGCTGACACATTCAGCGACCTCCCTTTTTAAATTCGGCCACCAAAAATGCTGACGTAGATCTTGATACATCTTCGTACTTCCCGGATGTATCGAGTATCTCGTACTGTGGGCCTCTTGCAAAATTTCTTCTCGTAGTTCGGGCACTAGCGGCACCCAAACCCGATTTTCAAACCTTAGCAATCCCATGCTATCCTCCTTGAATTTGACCTCTTCCCCTTCGGTCATTCTCATCCTTATTCTGACACACTCTTCATCTTTTTCTTGAGCCTCTTTCACCCTATCTAGTAAGGTTGGGCTCGCTTCTACTTCCATGGACTCATTTGGATTTCTCACCTCCAACTCCATTCGAGCCATTTCTTGAACCAATTGTTCCTGATCTGTCAAGATGAACAATTTCTCCCTGCTCTTTCTACTTAGAGCATCTGCTACTACGTTGGCCTTGCCGAGATGATATAGAATTTCACAATCATAGTCTTTGATCAATTCTAACCATCTCCGTTGCCTCATATTTAACTCCTTCTGTGTGAAGATATACTTCAGACTCTTATGGTCTGTGAATATCTCACATTTCTCTCCATACAAATAATGTCTCCAGATCTTAAGGGCAAACACTACTGCTGCCAGCTCCAAGTCGTGGGTAGGGTATCCCTTCTCGTAATCCTTCAACTGTCTGGACGCATACGCAACGACCTTGCCGTTTTGCATAAGCACACAGCTAAGTCCCTTGTGCGATGCATCACTGTAGACCGTAAAACCTCCCGTATCGTCCGGTAAAGTCAATACAGGTGCTTCACTAAGTCTTTTCTTTAGTTCCTGAAAACTCTCCTCACACTTCTCCGTCCATACGTATTTCACCGTCTTCCTCGTTAAATTTGTCAGCAGTGTTGCTATCTTTGAAAAATCTTGAATGAATCTCCGATAGTAACCTGCTAACCCCAAGAAACTTCTTACCTCCGTCGGCGTCCTTGGTTGTTCCCAATTCATCACCGCTTCAACCTTCGCTGGATCTACTGAAACTCCTTCCTTGTCAATAACATGACTTAAAAATTAAACTCTCTCCAACCAGAATTCACACTTCGAAAATTTAGCATACAACTGCTCCTTCCGTAATATCTCCAACACCAACCTTAGGTGTTCAGCATGTTCCTCCTCCGTTTTGGAATAAACCAAAATATCGTCGATGAACACGACAACAAATTTATCCAAGTACTGCTTGAATATTCTGTCCATCATGTCCATAAATGCGGCTGGTGCATTCGTCAGTCCAAATGACATCACCAGAAACTCATAATGCCCATATCGAGTTCTGAATGCCGTCTTGGGTACATCCTCCTTCCTGACTTTCAACTGATGATAACCAGTCCTCAAGTCAATCTTTGAAAAGTACTTCGCCCCTTTCAATTGATCAAAAAGATCGTTAATTCGTGGCAACGGGTACTTGTTCTTAATTGTCACCTTATTCAGCTCTCTGTAATCCATACATAGTCTCATCGATCCATCCTTCTTCTTTACAAACAACACAGGTGCTCCCCATGGAGAAACACTTGGTTGAATGTACTTATTATCCAACAACTCCTGTAGTTGGATCATTAACTCCTTCATTTCTACCGGAGCCATCCTATATGGTGCCTTTGATATTGGTGTTGTCCCCGGTACCAAATCAATTACAAACTCTATCTCCCTATCTGGCGGTAAACCTGACAGTTCGTTTGGAAACACGTCCATGAATTCCCTCACTACTGGTATTTGTTCCATCTCGGGATTCACCATCTGTGTGTCCACTATGTGAGCTAAATACCCTACACAACCCTTCTTCAACAGTTTCTTGGCCTGCATCATCGTCAGACATGCAGATTGTCTAGACGACTTGCTGCCATAAAATACGACCTTAGACCTGTTCGGTGTCTTAAGGTGTATACACTTCTTCTGACAATCAATTATAGCTCCGTGGTTAAACAATCAATCCATTCCAAGTATAACGTCAAACTCCCCCAAACGTATTGGAATTAAATTTACACTCAACTTCTGACCCCTGATTTCAGCACAACAGTTCCTATGTACATACTCTACAGGAATCACTTCTTTATTAGCAACTTCTATGTTCATTGGGTTCTCTAGTTTTTCTCTAGGCAATTCTAACCGTCTAGCGAATTCATCAGACACAAATGAATAGGTAGCACCCGAATCAAATAATACGTAAGCATTTATATCATTGATCGGAATAATACCTGACACCACGTCTTTTGATTCAACGGCGTCCTGCACCGTCATGTTGAAAGTCCGTGTCGTGGGTTTGTTCTGTGGCACTGGGCCTCCAATGGTCAGTTTGTTGTTGTTGTTGTTGTTGTTGTTGTTGCTTCCCCTAAAGCCCGAACTCCCTCCGATGTTCTTCTTCTTTGGACAATCCTTAAACTGATGGTCCATCGTCCCGCAAGCAAAACAACCCTTCCTCTTCGGTGTGGGACAATTGGGAGCGATGTGCCCCTCTTGCCCACAGTTATAGCAGACATTCCTTCCTTTCATGCACTCCCCAGTGTGGTTCTTTCCGCACTGACTGCATTTACTGGCTTTCTTGGATTCACTTCCCTGGGGTGTCCCCCGAACTGCTGTTGTTATTCCACTTGCGTTTGTTCGAGTTGCTGCCCCCGCTGCTACTTTCTCGGTTTCCCCCATCGTTTCTCTTCTTGTTCCGTTCTTGGTTGTGCTTATTCAAAGCTTCATTCCCACCTTCAGCTATGATAGCTTTCTCCAGTAATGTTGCAAAGTTTGTGATCTGGAGAACAGCTACTCGATTGTAAACCCACGGTTTCAGCCCCTGCTCAAATCTTCTGGCGCGTCTCGCCTCAGTGTCCACCTGGTGTGAAGCAAATCTTGTCAATTCATTGAACTTGGCGGCGTATTCTGATACGGACAAGTTCCCCTACTTAAGCTCTAGGAATTTAATTTCCATCCTAGCCTTTGTACTCTCTGGAAAGTAGTTTTCCAAGAATACCTCTTTGAATTGCGCCCACGCGATCGTTCCCTCCCCTGCTCTACTCTTATTGGCCTTCCACCAGTGGCTGACCTCTCCTTTCATCATGAAGGTAGCAAATGAGGTCATTTGCTCCTCCCTAACTCGTGCAACCTCGAAGACTTTTTCCATCTCCTCTATCCAGGTCTGTGCTTCTATAGGATCCGTGGTCCCTTTGAACTCGGGTGGTCCTATTAGTTTGAAATCTTTAAAACTTGCTAGTGGAGCGGCAGGGTTTGTTGCTTCAGTAGCCTCTGCGTTGCGTCCGCGGAATGCTCCCATTAGCATTTCCACGAACTCTTGGACAGGGTTGGGTGGTATCCCTCCGGCATTCACTGACTCTTCGGGTGGTGGTGGGGGTAGTCGTTGATTTCTTCTCTGTGGCGGCATTTTCTGTATAAAGAAAATTTAATTTATTAAAGTTGTTTCAATCTTTTTACTTTCGTTTTGTAGCTTAAGTAGTTTAAACCAAAGCACAAATAATCATCTCGACACATATAAACATAAACGGAAATGCATTTATATTCATATGCTAAAACACAGTGCATAGCACTTTTACATCATAAGCATACTGCTATAAACGCTGCTAATCCCGATGGTCAAAACAAAAGACGGGATCTAACATATCCCACAACTTCATAGAGTTGGGATTTACAACATACTAACCCTCTATCAGAACAAAAGTAGGGTTTCTACTGCATCTATGTACATACATCATAACGAAAGAAAATACAACTAACGGCGCATCCCTCGACGAACCGCATCGTCGTACTCCTCATCTCCAATGGCCCTGACCACGCCCCTACTAATGGTGTGCAAGGTCTGGCCCTCCTCAGCAGGGTAATAGTGCACCCTACTCTGGAATCTACCAAATGATGAGCGATAAACGTAACTGAGCCTATCTATCCTCACCCTTTTCTCCCTGACCTCATCCTCCAGCTCCATCATCTGTCCGTGAGCTGCATCACGCTGGATCTCCATATCTACTCTATCCTGAACTGCCTGCTGCATCTGGCCCCTCATGGCCTCCCTCTCTGCCTGTGTCTGCTGAATCTTCAGCTCAGCTGCTGCTAACTTGGCCTCCATCTCGGCCATCCTCGTCTTCAGCTCTATGTTCTCGCCAGAGAACATATAAGCTGTATCCCTGTACTGCTCCTCTGTCTGCTGGTGGATCTGGTTCTGCTCCTCAAGGTGCTGAACCCTCTCTTCTAGCTCGTCGTTAGCCGTAGTGAGAGTATCGATGATGTCACTGGCAACGGTGCCCATGCCATCAGCATACTCTGCTGGCTCCTCATCCTCCTCATCCTCGGTATCATCCTCCTCCTCGCTGTACTGTCGCATAACTCTGCCCCAAACAGCGTCCTCTCTATATCCCTCCTCGGGATCCGACTCTGGCTCCTCGACAGGTGCAGCCACCCGTGGCTGTATGGTATCCATGTGGATATCAGTATAAATCACCTCCTCTACAGCAGTGCTCGACTGACCTATCTCCGTCATCCTACAATAACGCAAATAACACATGTTAGTACAGCAATAAAATATATTCATTGATGAAATGAAATGATATTTTATCACGTACATCTCGGCTCGATGGATTTTCTCAATCCATCTCCAAAAATACTTAACATGATGAATCTCCCCGATTCATCTCCTAACGCACTCGATAAGAGTTTAGTACTAAGGTTATAACCTAGGTTTCGCAAATCCTAGCATTTCTAACCTACAGCTCTGATACCAACCTGTGACGACCCCAAATCCGGGTTCTTTAACCTCGGGTTTGGTTCTCACTGTACAATACTAAACAATAATGAAATACATAAATTGTATTCAAACTTCGCGGAATAATACAAAAGGTTCCTTAATCAAAAGGCTACACTTCCCAAGGTCTATTACCTTAATCTTAAACATTACATATCTTAAGGGAAATACAAAAGAGTTACAACAGTAATTACATAACAGTAAACTAAACTAGCATGCAACTACTAAAATTAAACATTCGCTTTCCCCTTGCCTTTATCCGATTTAGAGCTTTCGGGATTGGCTGAAATAAAGTCATGATATAGCAAGAATGAGCAACTAAATGGCTCAGCAAGTTTATAAACAATAATCATACGATATATCACGATGAAGGGAAATAACTTCAAGGTTTCAACAATAACAATTGTGAAAGATAACAAGAATCAATGTTCAATAAAAGAAGGAATTGACTCTTTACTGCTGAGTGGTCCTTAATGACCATGAACTGCTACTAAGGTAAAACAGACATACAATGTCTGACTCCTTGTTAAAAATAACGGGACACTTGAGGGGATCAGTCCTCTCATGTCCTATGTATATGCATCACATTTAGTTTTCTTGCGCGCTGTCGGTTCTCCGACAAATAAAAATCCCCTTTAACTAGGGTTGTTCTTTCTCAGTCTTACTGTAAGAATCCGCACCAGCCAATGGTTTGGATAAGCTCTTATAATATTCAATTAAATAAATTTAACATGCATTTGTCTAGCCGAAACGATTAGCTTAGACATTCTTAAACAGTTGCAAAAACACTATGTGCGAATACAATAATCAATAACGATGTGAAGTAATTTTTGATAATTAATTCACTCAAAGGTCTGTCAAGTAACTACGAGTGTAGAATACTTGCTCAACAATAATTGAAATGTAAATATGGTTGAATAATAATTGCAACAATAAGTACAAGTTAAGGGTAGAAAACTTGCAATAGGAATTACAAGTTAAAGTTAGAAAACTTACCTCGTGCGTCGTCTACTGCTAACCAAATTAATCTAACAATCCTTGAACGGACCTAACAATTAAATCAATTTGATCTTAAATTAGTATCATATACTTGTAAGTATAATGATCTTTATAAACCTTACGAACCACATAATTGATTAATTATGGGTAATTAAACACTTAGAAAATATTATCACTACTTGGTAATATTTCAAACACAAAGAACTTATATTAATTATTTAATATAGTTCAAAATAAATATATAATATTATTAATCATTTAATAATATTTTATTGAGTATCTAATATTATTAATCATTTAATAATATTTTATTAAGTTTCTAATATTATTAATCATTTAATAATATTTTATTAAGTAGCTAATATTATTAATCATTTAATAATATTTTATTAATTATCTAATATTATTAATCATTTAATAATATTTTATTTAATAATATTTTATTAAGTAACTAATATTATTAATCATTTAATAATATTTTATTAAGTAGCTAATATTATTAATCATTTAATAACATTTTATTAAGTAGCTAATATTATTAATCATTTAATAATATTTTATTAAGTTTCTAATATTATTAATCATTTAATAATATTTTATTAAGTAGCTAATATTATTAATCATTTAATAATATTTTAATCATTATCTAATATTATTAACTATTTAATAATATTTTATTAATTATCTAATATTATTAATCATTTAATAATATTTTATTCATCATCTAATATTATTAATTATTTAATAATATTTTATTACTTTATTAATATTATTAATCATTTAATAATATTTTATTCATTATATAATATTATTACGTATTAATAATATTTTATTGCTTTCCTAATATTATTATTCATTTAATAATATTTTATCTAATTATTAATATTATTAATTATTTAATAATATTTTATTGACTTATTAATATTATTACCCATTTAATAATATTTTAATCTCTTACTAATATTATTAACCATTTAATAATATTTTAACCAATTGTTAATGTTATTCATCATTTAATAACTTTTTAATCATATACTAATATTATTAATTATTTAATAATATTTTAATAAAAATCTTTAAACCACACCAATAGTTAACTTTTTAATGGTGTTAATATTAATCTTTATTTTAAACATTTTGCTACCCATTAATTACAAATAAATTCCATATATTGGTTCAATACACAAATACCTTCATTTTACACTTAGTTATACTTAAATTTTCCAATAAAACCCGACCCGGACCGACCCGACCCGACCCGACCCGACAACTTGAACTTTCTGGCCTTGAAAGCCCCGGCGCTCAAATGAGTGCCACGGCGTCCAAAACAGAAGCCAAAACCCTAAAATGGGCTGTCCGACCTCCAGCCACTCCGACAGCCATAACTTCTTCATTTTAAAATATTTTGGGGTGATTCTTGAGTCCATTCTCATCAGAATTTCCCCCTATACAATTTCTCTTTAGATCACAAATCCAAATTCCAAACGTAACTAGACTCAAAATGGCTCACAATGTGACCTAGGGTTTTAAAATCAACATCCTTTGCGGTAAAAGCCATAACTTCTTTGTTTTTCAATATTTTTGAAAGCTTCAAGTTGGGTTTTCTTATAAACTCATACATAAAACTTTCTAGCCATATAAATCAAGTATTTAACTTGTACATTTCGAAATGACACAAAATATATTACATAGCTACATAGGGTTTTACCGGTAAAATACAATATGAACATTTCTTATGTTTTTATGCAAAATACACCTACCAAATCATGATATAAACACTTCATACCATGAATATACATATATTACATAGATAAACACTTCTAGATCATCAAAACGAGTTTTGATCGGTTAAAAATAGATTTTAACCGTTCAAAAGCTATCTAGACTACAAAGATAAAATTTAAGAAGGTTAGAGCACTTTTAAACCTTTGAGACTTGTGTGCTCTTCTTCTCC
The DNA here is from genome assembly GCA_947179155.2 of Hedera helix. Classification (NCBI taxonomy): domain Eukaryota; kingdom Viridiplantae; phylum Streptophyta; class Magnoliopsida; order Apiales; family Araliaceae; genus Hedera; species Hedera helix. The sequence continues at coordinate 2,086,694 of OX359272.1, forward strand.
TCCTACCAAAGTATGTAGTGAAGCTTTGTGTCATCCACCAAGCTCAAGCTCTAGCTATCTTCTCACAACTCTCAAGTGTTTCTTCCTTTTCTCTCAAAAGCTCTCTATTTTCTCTCTTGTATTCTCTAGCAAATGAACTAACAAACTTAACACAAGTGTGGAACATCTTATTTATAGCAAATTGCTAATCCTTCATTAGCTCTCTTAATTCACCAATGTTGGTGAATTTAGAGCTTAATCTAGCTTACTATTGCATGGATGGACATTGCGATTGACTAGGTGATTGACTAGGGTTGTTGGCCAACCTTGTCATAGAGTAAATTAGAAGCAACATGAAAATCAAGCAACCCTTCAAATCTCAGCAAAATGGCCTTTTCCAAGCCATTTTTCCTTTAATTTTTCTACTTTAATTATACATATATACATCTATATCTATATATGTATATTCATATATGTAGCAATTTTGACCAATTTTGACTTCCTATTGGGCTCCACTTTGGACTCTAGGATTAAATTTATTGGGCTCATTTAATTAGATTGTTTGGGCTCAATTTAAATAACACATTGGGCTCACATTAAATATTCTAGGTTACATTTAATTAAATCAAGCATTGAGCTTGTTTAATTAATTACATGGACTAGTAATTAAATTAATTACATGGACTACTAGGTTGATATCTTTGACCTAGTTTATCAACTCATTTGGATTTAAAATATAATCCAATTAGATTTGCTTTAATTAACTATACACCTTGCTTTAATTCTTTAAATAAATACACGCATACACAAGTACATTTATTTAATTATCTAAAGTACAATTAATTAGTACAAAAAGTTTAAATTCATTGCTAAATATTTAATAAGTATATTTACAATGACTAATGAAATTCGTGGTCATTACATTCTCCCCCCCCCCCCCCCCTTATAAGAATTCCGTCCCCGGAATTACAAATTTAAACTACTTAAAAAGATTCGGATAGTTAGCCCTCATCTTTTCTTCAAGCTCCCACGTAGCTTCCTCAGCGTTGTGGTTCCTCCAAAGGATTTTGACAGAATGTATAACCTTATTCCGTAATTTCTGCTCTTTCCTATCTAGTATTTGGACAGGAATTTCTTCATATGATAAGTCTTTCTCGACTTGTATTGGCTCATAGGATATGACATGTTTGTAGTCTGGCTTGTATGGTCGCAACACTGATACGTGAAACACATTGTGAATATGCTCCAGTTCAGGAGGTAAAGCTACCTCGTACGCCACTTCACCCACTCTCTTTAATATCTCGAACGGTCCTATGAACCTGGGACTCAGCTTCCCTTTCTTTCCAAATCTGATCTTCCCCTTCCAGGGAGACACCTTCATGAACACAAAACTCCCAACTTCGAAGTCTCGCTTCTGTCGATGTAAATTGGCATACTTCTTATGACGATCCTGAGCTGCTACTAGCCGAGCTCTTATTACCTTAATAATTTCTACCGTCTGTTGAACCAATTCCGGTCCCAACAGTCGGCGTTCTCCTACCTCATCTCAACATAGAGGTGTTTTGCACTTTCTTCCATACAATGCTTCGTAAGGCGGCATGCCTATGCTTGCATGATAACTATTGTTGTATGCAAACTCAACTAATGGTAGATGGTTTTCCCAACTGCCCTTGAAATCCATCACACAGGCCCTGAGCATATCTTCCAATGTCTGTATTGTTCTTTCACTTTGCCCATCGGTCTGCAGATGATATGCTGTACTCATTCTCAACTGTGTCCCCAATCTCTCCTGAAGACTTCTCCAAAATTTTGACGTGAAGCGCGGATCTCTGTCTGACACAATCGATACCGGCACCTCATGTCTCGAAACTATCTCCTTGATGTACAGTTTGGCCAACTGGTCCAAACTGAACTTAATCTTGATCGGCAAAAAGTGCGCTGACTTTGTTAGTCGATCCACAATCACCCATATTGCGTCAAATCCCTTCTGTGTTGCTGGAAGTCCTACCACAAAATCCATTGTGATATGCTCCCATTTCCACTCAGGAATCTCTAACGGCTGTAGTAATCCACTTGGTCTCTGATGTTCAGCCTTTACCCTTTGACAAGTTAGGCATCGGCTGACACATTCAGCGACCTCCCTTTTTAAATTCGGCCACCAAAAATGCTGACGTAGATCTTGATACATCTTCGTACTTCCCGGATGTATCGAGTATCTCGTACTGTGGGCCTCTTGCAAAATTTCTTCTCGTAGTTCGGGCACTAGCGGCACCCAAACCCGATTTTCAAACCTTAGCAATCCCATGCTATCCTCCTTGAATTTGACCTCTTCCCCTTCGGTCATTCTCATCCTTATTCTGACACACTCTTCATCTTTTTCTTGAGCCTCTTTCACCCTATCTAGTAAGGTTGGGCTCGCTTCTACTTCCATGGACTCATTTGGATTTCTCACCTCCAACTCCATTCGAGCCATTTCTTGAACCAATTGTTCCTGATCTGTCAAGATGAACAATTTCTCCCTGCTCTTTCTACTTAGAGCATCTGCTACTACGTTGGCCTTGCCGAGATGATATAGAATTTCACAATCATAGTCTTTGATCAATTCTAACCATCTCCGTTGCCTCATATTTAACTCCTTCTGTGTGAAGATATACTTCAGACTCTTATGGTCTGTGAATATCTCACATTTCTCTCCATACAAATAATGTCTCCAGATCTTAAGGGCAAACACTACTGCTGCCAGCTCCAAGTCGTGGGTAGGGTATCCCTTCTCGTAATCCTTCAACTGTCTGGACGCATACGCAACGACCTTGCCGTTTTGCATAAGCACACAGCTAAGTCCCTTGTGCGATGCATCACTGTAGACCGTAAAACCTCCCGTATCGTCCGGTAAAGTCAATACAGGTGCTTCACTAAGTCTTTTCTTTAGTTCCTGAAAACTCTCCTCACACTTCTCCGTCCATACGTATTTCACCGTCTTCCTCGTTAAATTTGTCAGCAGTGTTGCTATCTTTGAAAAATCTTGAATGAATCTCCGATAGTAACCTGCTAACCCCAAGAAACTTCTTACCTCCGTCGGCGTCCTTGGTTGTTCCCAATTCATCACCGCTTCAACCTTCGCTGGATCTACTGAAACTCCTTCCTTGTCAATAACATGACTTAAAAATTGAACTCTCTCCAACCAGAATTCACACTTCGAAAATTTAGCATACAACTGCTCCTTCCGTAATATCTCCAACACCAACCTTAGGTGTTCAGCATGTTCCTCCTCCGTTTTGGAATAAACCAAAATATCGTCGATGAACACGACAACAAATTTATCCAAGTACTGCTTGAATATTCTGTCCATCATGTCCATAAATGCGGCTGGTGCATTCGTCAGTCCAAATGACATCACCAGAAACTCATAATGCCCATATCGAGTTCTGAATGCCGTCTTGGGTACATCCTCCTTCCTGACTTTCAACTGATGATAACCAGTCCTCAAGTCAATCTTTGAAAAGTACTTCGCCCCTTTCAATTGATCAAAAAGATCGTCAATTCGTGGCAACGGGTACTTGTTCTTAATTGTCACCTTATTCAGCTCTCTGTAATCCATACATAGTCTCATCGATCCATCCTTCTTCTTTACAAACAACACAGGTGCTCCCCATGGAGAAACACTTGGTTGAATGTACTTATTATCCAACAACTCCTGTAGTTGGATCATTAACTCCTTCATTTCTACCGGAGCCATCCTATATGGTGCCTTTGATATTGGTGTTGTCCCCGGTACTAAATCAATTACAAACTCTATCTCCCTATCTGGCGGTAAACCTGACAGTTCGTTTGGAAACACGTCCATGAATTCCCTCACTACTGGTATTTGTTCCATCTCGGGATTCACCATCTGTGTGTCCACTATGTGAGCTAAATACCCTACACAACCCTTCTTCAACAGTTTCTTGGCTTGCATCATCGTCAGACATGCAGATTGTTTAGACGACTTGCTGCCATAAAATACGACCTTAGACCTGTTCGGTGTCTTAAGGTGTATACACTTCTTATGACAATCAATTATAGCTCCGTGGTTAAACAATCAATCCATTCCAAGTATAACGTCAAACTCCCCCAAACGTATTGGAATTAAATTTACACTCAACTTCTGACCCCTGATTTCAGCACAACAGTTCCTGTGTACATACTCTACAGGAATCACTTCTTTATTAGCAACTTCTATGTTCATTGGGTTCTCTAGTTTTTCTCTAGGCAATTCTAACCGTCTAGCGAATTCATCAGACACAAATGAATAGGTAGCACCCGAATCAAATAATACGTAAGCATTTATATCATTGATCGGAATAATACCTGACACCACGTCTTTTGATTCAACGGCGTCCTGCACCGTCATGTTGAAAGTCCGTGTCGTGGGTTTGTTCTGTGGCACTGAGCCTCCAATGGTCAGTTTGTTGTTGTTGTTGTTGTTGTTGTTGCTTCCCCTAAAGCCCGAACTCCCTCCGATGTTCTTCTTCTTTGGACAATCCTTAAACTGATGGTCCATCGTCCCGCAAGCAAAACAACCCTTCCTCTTCGGTGTGGGACAATTGGGAGCGATGTGCCCCTCTTGCCCACAGTTATAGCAGACATTCCTTCCTTTCATGCACTCCCCAGTGTGGTTCTTTCCGCACTGACTGCATTTACTGGCTTTCTTGGATTCACTTCCCTGGGGTGTCCCCCGAACTGCTGTTGTTATTCCACTTGCGTTTGTTCGAGTTGCTGCCCCCGCTGCTACCTTCTCGGTTTCCCCCATCGTTTCTCTTCTTGTTCCGTTCTTGGTTGTGCTTATTCAAAGCTTCATTCCCACCTTCAGCTATGATAGCTTTCTCCAGTAATGTTGCAAAGTTTGTGATCTGGAGAACAGCTACTCGATTGTAAACCCACGGTTTCAGCCCCTGCTCAAATCTTCTGGCGCGTCTCGCCTCAGTGTCCACCTGGTGTGAAGCAAATCTTGTCAATTCATTGAACTTGGCGGCGTATTCTGATACGGACAAGTTCCCCTACTTAAGCTCTAGGAATTTAATTTCCATCCTAGCCTTTGTACTCTCTGGAAAGTAGTTTTCCAAGAATACCTCTTTGAATTGCGCCCACGCGATCGTTCCCTCCCCTGCTCTACTCTTATTGGCCTTCCACCAGTGGCTGACCTCTCCTTTCATCATGAAGGTAGCAAATGAGGTCATTTGCTCCTCCCTAACTCGTGCAACCTCGAAGACTTTTTCCATCTCCTCTATCCAGGTCTGTGCTTCTATAGGATCCGTGGTCCCTTTGAACTCGGGTGGTCCTATTAGTTTGAAATCTTTAAAACTTGCTAGTGGAGCGGCAGGGTTTGTTGCTTCAGTAGCCTCTGCGTTGCGTCCGCGGAATGCTCCCATTAGCATTTCCACGAACTCTTGGACAGGGTTGGGTGGTATCCCTCCGGCATTCACTGACTCTTCGGGTGGTGGTGGGGGTAGTCGTTGATTTCTTCTCTGTGGCGGCATTTTCTGTATAAAGAAAATTTAATTTATTAAAGTTGTTTCAATCTTTTTACTTTCGTTTTGTAGCTTAAGTAGTTTAAACCAAAGCACAAATAATCATCTCGACACATATAAACATAAACGGAAATGCATTTATATTCATATGCTAAAACACAGTGCATAGCACTTTTACATCATAAGCATACTGCTATAAACGCTGCTAATCCCGATGGTCAAAACAAAAGACGGGATCTAACATATCCCACAACTTCATAGAGTTGGGATTTACAACATACTAACCCTCTATCAGAACAAAAGTAGGGTTTCTACTGCATCTATGTACATACATCATAACGAAAGAAAATACAACTAACGGCGCATCCCTCGACGAACCGCATCGTCGTACTCCTCATCTCCAATGGCCCTGACCACGCCCCTACTAATGGTGTGCAAGGTCTGGCCCTCCTCAGCAGGGTAATAGTGCACCCTACTCTGGAATCTACCAAATGATGAGCGATAAACGTAACTGAGCCTATCTATCCTCACCCTTTTCTCCCTGACCTCATCCTCCAGCTCCATCATCTGTCCGTGAGCTGCATCACGCTGGATCTCCATATCTACTCTATCCTGAACTGCCTGCTGCATCTGGCCCCTCATGGCCTCCCTCTCTGCCTGTGTCTGCTGAATCTTCAGCTCAGCTGCTGCTAACTTGGCCTCCATCTCGGCCATCCTCGTCTTCAGCTCTATGTTCTTGCCAGAGAACATATAAGCTGTATCCCTGTACTGCTCCTCTGTCTGCTGGTGGATCTGGTTCTGCTCCTCAAGGTGCTGAACCCTCTCTTCTAGCTCGTCGTTAGCCGTAGTGAGAGTATCGATGATGTCACTGGCAACGGTGCCCATGCCATCAGCATACTCTGCTGGCTCCTCATCCTCCTCATCCTCGGTATCATCCTCCTCCTCGCTGTACTGTCGCATAACTCTGCCCCAAACATCGTCCTCTCTATATCCCTCCTCGGGATCCGACTCTGGCTCCTCGACAGGTGCAGCCACCCGTGGCTGTATGGTATCCATGTGGATATCAGTATAAATCACCTCCTCTACAGCAGTGCTCGACTGACCTATCTCCGTCATCCTACAATAACGCAAATAACACATGTTAGTACAGCAATAAAATATATTCATTGATGAAATGAAATGATATTTTATCACGTACATCTCGGCTCGATAGATTTTCTCAATCCATCTCCAAAAATACTTAACATGATGAATCTCCCCGATTCATCTCCTAACGCACTCGATAAGAGTTTAGTACTAAGGTTATAACCTAGGTTTCGCAAATCCTAGCATTTCTAACCTACAGCTCTGATACCAACCTGTGACGACCCCAAATCCGGGTTCTTTAACCTCGGGTTTGGTTCTCACTGTACAATACTAAACAATAATGAAATACATAAATTGTATTCAAACTTTGCGGAATAATACAAAAGGTTCCTTAATCAAAAGGCTACACTTCCCAAGGTCTATTACCTTAATCTTAAACATTACATATCTTAAGGGAAATACAAAAGAGTTACAACAGTAATTACATAACAGTAAACTAAATTAGCATGCAACTACTAAAATTAAACATTCGCTTTCCCCTTGCCTTTATCCGATTTAGAGCTTTCGGGATTGGCTGAAATAAAGTCATGATATAGCAAGAATGAGCAACTAAATGGCTCAGCAAGTTTATAAACAACAATCATACGATATATCACGATGAAGGGAAATAACTTCAAGGTTTCAACAATAACAATTGTGAAAGATAACAAGAATCAATGTTCAATAAAAGAAGGAATTGACTCTTTACTGCTGAGTGGTCCTTAATGACCATGAACTGCTACTAAGGTAAAACAGACATACAATGTCTGACTCCTTGTTAAAAATAACGGGACACTTGAGGGGATCAGTCCTCTCATGTCCTATGTATATGCATTACATTTAGTTTTCTTGCGCGCTGTCGGTTCTCCGACAAATAAAAATCCACTTTAACTAGGGTTGTTCTTTCTCAGTCTTACTGTAAGAATCCGCACCAGCCAATGGTTTGGATAAGCTCTTATAATATTCAATTAAATGAATTTAACATGCATTTGTCTAGCCGAAACGATTAGCTTAGACATTCTTAAACAGTTGCAAAAGCACTATGTGCGAATACAATAATCAATAACGATGTGAAGTAATTTTTGATAATTAATTCACTCAAAGGTCTGTCAAGTAACTACGAGTGTAGAATACTTGCTCAACAATAATTGAAATGTAAATATGGTTGAATAATAATTGCAACAATAAGTACAAGTTAAGGGTAGAAAACTTGCAATAGGAATTACAAGTTAAAGTTAGAAAACTTACCTCGTGCGTCGTCTACTGCTAACCAAATTAATCTAACAATCCTTGAACGGACCTAACAATTAAATCAATTTGATCTTAAATTAGTATCATATACTTGTAAGTATAATGATCTTTATAAACCTTACGAACCACATAATTGATTAATTATGGGTAATTAAACACTTAGAAAATATTATCACTACTTGGTAATATTTCAAACACAAAGAACTTATATTAATTATTTAATATAGTTCAAAATAAATATATAATATTATTAATCATTTAATAATATTTTATTGAGTATCTAATATTATTAATCATTTAATAATATTTTATTAAGTTTCTAATATTATTAATCATTTAATAATATTTTATTAAGTAGCTAATATTATTAATCATTTAATAATATTTTATTAATTATTTAATATTATTAATCATTTAATAATATTTTATTTAATAATATTTTATTAAGTAACTAATATTATTAATCATTTAATAATATTTTATTAAGTAGCTAATATTATTAATCATTTAATAACATTTTATTAAGTAGCTAATATTATTAATCATTTAATAATATTTTATTAAGTTTCTAATATTATTAATCATTTAATAATATTTTATTAAGTAGCTAATATTATTAATCATTTAATAATATTTTAATCATTATCTAATATTATTAACTATTTAATAATATTTTATTAATTATCTAATATTATTAATCATTTAATAATATTTTATTCATCATCTAATATTATTAATTATTTAATAATATTTTATTACTTTATTAATATTATTAATCATTTAATAATATTTTATTCATTATATAATATTATTACGTATTAATAATATTTTATTGCTTTCCTAATATTATTATTCATTTAATAATATTTTATCTAATTATTAATATTATTAATTATTTAATAATATTTTATTGACTTATTAATATTATTACCCATTTAATAATATTTTAATCTCTTACTAATATTATTAACCATTTAATAATATTTTAACCAATTGTTAATGTTATTCATCATTTAATAACTTTTTAATCATATACTAATATTATTAATTATTTAATAATATTTTAATAAAAATCTTTAAACCACACCAATAGTTAACTTTTTAATGGTGTTAATATTAATCTTTATTTTAAACATTTTGCTACCCATTAATTACAAATAAATTCCATATATTGGTTCAATACACAAATACCTTCATTTTACACTTAGTTATACTTAAATTTTCCAATAAAACCCGACCCGGACCGACCCGACCCGACCCGACCCGACAACTTGAACTTTCTGGCCTTGAAAGCCCCGGCGCTCAAATGAGTGCCACGGCGTCCAAAACAGAAGCCAAAACCCTAAAATGGGCTGTCCGACCTCCAGCCACTCCGACAGCCATAACTTCTTCATTTTAAAACATTTTGGGGTGATTCTTGAGTCCATTCTCATCAGAATTTCCCCCTATACAATTTCTCTTTAGATCACAAATCCAAATTCCAAACGTAACTAGACTCAAAATGGCTCACAATGTGACCTAGGGTTTTAAAATCAACATCCTTTGCGGTAAAAGCCATAACTTCTTTGTTTTTCAATATTTTTGAAAGCTTCAAGTTGGGTTTTCTTATAAACTCATACATAAAACTTTCTAGCCATATAAATCAAGTATTTAACTTGTACATTTCGAAATGACACAAAATATATTACATAGCTACATAGGGTTTTACCGGTAAAATACAATATGAACATTTCTTATGTTTTTATGCAAAATACACCTACCAAATCATGATATAAACACTTCATACCATGAATATACATATATTACATAGATAAACACTTCTAGATCATCAAAACGAGTTTTGATCGGTTAAAAATAGATTTTAACCGTTCAAAAGCTATCTAGACTACAAAGATAAAATTTAAGAAGGTTAGAGCACTTTTAAACCTTTGAGACTTGTGTGCTCTTCTTCTCCTCCTACCAAAGTATGTAGTGAAGCTTTGTGTCATCCACCAAGCTCAAGCTCTAGCTATCTTCTCACAACTCTCAAGTGTTTCTTCCTTTTCTCTCAAAAGCTCTCTATTTTCTCTCTTGTATTCTCTAGCAAATGAACTAACAAACTTAACACAAGTGTGGAACATCTTATTTATAGCAAATTGCTAATCCTTCATTAGCTCTCTTAATTCACCAATGTTGGTGAATTTAGAGCTTAATCTAGCTTACTATTGCATGGATGGACATTGCGATTGACTAGGTGATTGACTAGGGTTGTTGGCCAACCTTGTCATAGAGTAAATTAGAAGCAACATGAAAATCAAGCAACCCTTCAAATCTCAGCAAAATGGCATTTTTCAAGCCATTTTTCCTTTAATTTTTCTACTTTAATTATACATATATACATCTATATATGTATATTCATATATGTAGCAATTTTGACCAATTTTGACTTCCTATTGGGCTCCACTTTGGACTCTAGGATTAAATATATTGGGCTCATTTAATTAGATTGTTTGGGCTCAATTTAAATAACACATTGGGCTCACATTAAATATTCTAGGTTACATTTAATTAAATCAAGCATTGAGCTTGTTTAATTAATTACATGGACTAGTAATTAAATTAATTACATGGACTACTTGGTTGATATCTTTGACCTAGTTTATCAACTCATTTAGATTTAAAATATAATCGAATTAGATTTGTTTTAATTAACTATACACCTTGTTTTAATTCTTTAAATAAATACACGCATACACAAGTGCATTTATTTAATTATCTAAAGTACAATTAATTAGTATAAAAAGTTTAAATTCATTGCTAAATATTTAATAAGTATATTTATAATGACTAATAAAATTCGTGGTCATTACAAAGAGTATATAAGTATTTGAATGGTTGATCGGAAAGATTGAAACTACGACAGTACCCCTAATCTCCATGCTGAAATATGCAGGAGAAACTTTAGCCATTAATTTATTGTGTTACGAGGAACAATAAACTGTTGATATTTGTGGATCTATATTCATAAAAAACTTGAGTAGTTCTACATGGACATGGAAATTGGACATGAAAATTGGACATTTTCATGTTCCCTTAGTTTTTTTTTTTTTTTTTTTTTTTTGGTATATATCCAAACATATTTATACTATGGATTTAAAAAAAAAAAAAATTAAAAATCCAAAAAAATTAGGTATAATTTGGATATATATCAAAAAAATGGTTGTATGGGACCCATACAATCATTTTTTTGATATATATCCAAATTATACCTAATTTTTTTGGATTTTTAATTTTTTTTTTTTTAAATCCATAGTATAAATATGTTTAGATATATACTAAAAAAAAAAAAACTAAGGAAACATGGAAAAAAGGGGGACCGGTCCAATTTTCCTGTCCAATTGGCCGGTCCGCCCAGACTTATTGAAAAAACTTTAGTATTTTGATTAAAAGTTTGGATGGTTGAATTTTTTTATTAGTTTTTAAAGAAAGGACGAAACTACCAAAGTACCCCCAATCTCCATGCTGAAAGTTTAGGTGGACATATAAAAAAAATTGATTGGAAGGCAAACACACAGAATTATCAGTTGAAATTATTTATTTATTCATCAACTGATATCAACTATATCAGTTTTTTCTTTTTTATTTAAATTAATATTAATAATATCTAAATTATAATAATTAAATATTATATATCTTTGTAACGTATTCAAAAAATACTCCAACCTATTAAAAGTAAAGTAAGTATTTATTATTTTTATATCTCTAATAAATTTTTATTTTATTTTTTATTATATCAAATTTATTACAAGATTTTTTGTTACAAATTTATAAAAAATTATATATTTTAATAAATTTTATGTGAGATAATTTAATTATTATAAATTTATTTATATATTAGGAGATTCAAAATATCTTTGCACCCTACATGATACTGACAATATTTTCACAGGCAGTCCCTAATTAATAAGCCCTCACAGCCGATGAATGGCTCATATTTTTTGATGGGTGGACGAGGAAAAAAGTGACCATGTGACAACAAATAAGTTCACATTTATCACGTGATACTTAAAATTAAACGATTTGATGTATTATTGTTCCTTGAATTGTCACGGGTTACATGCATATATACAACATACTTTATTATTAGCATGCTTATGATGTGAGCAATAAGATATAGAACTCGGCAATATATATATATATATATATATATAGGGAAATAATATTTTTATAAAAAAAATTAATATTTTTATAAAACTCTCTTTATATAAATAATAAATAAGGTCCATATCATATGAATGATATTTTATAAAAATATTAATTTTTTTATAAAAATATCAATTCTAGATACATGTACATATGGATCTAGACATATTAGGATTGCGGATCTATCGGGTTAGGATTATTAATTCAAATATATACGCGATGAATAACTATCTCTGAATATTATATAAATTTACATATATATAGATAACGTTTACTCTACAGTAAACAGTCCTCCAAGTTGAGATGATAATTCCCAAATTGTCTAAATATAGGATTAAATTGAATTTTTTAGATAATTAATTTAAAATATTTTTAAATTTAAAATTGAGGTCATTTATTTAATTTTTTAAATAATAAATTTTATAATTCTATTTAAATAATTAGATAAATTATCACACAAAAACGATATGATTTCACTCTGTACACAATTTTCTCGCAGCTAGTTGGTAAGTCACTAGCTATAAGTCACATTTATCACCATGCATGGCTAACATGCATGTGAATACTTTTACCAATGAATTTCAACTCCCATTATTTACATTCAATGTATTAAAGGAAATAAAAGATCATTGGTAACTAGATTACAATGAGGAAAAAGGAATGGAAAAGATAGTGAAAGGAAGTAAATGGAGGTTAAAATAGCGAAACATAGTAAAAATTAGACCAGAGAGAAAATGAAATAAAGAGGAATAGAGCACGGAAGGAGAAGAAAAGGCCTTTTGCCCTATAGAGAGACGGAAGGGATAAAATATGTCGAGCCTTTGACTTAATGGTATTCTAAGTCTCTTATTGGGCAAGAGATTTTAAATTCAAATCGTACGAATGTATGCGTTAAATTAGTAACAAAATAAAAAAAAGAAATAGATGAAATATAATAGAGTATATTCTTGAGTTTTAAATTATTAAATTAAGAGTAAAAACGTAATTGCTCCTTCCGTTTGTATAGAGATTAGAAAATTTATAATTTTCTCACTTAAATTTTAATCTCATATCATTCTTATTTCTTCTATACATGTATATTTATATAATCTTTTTAAAGTAATTAATAATGTATTTTATATTATTTTTTGAAGAATTAATTATTTATAAATAATTTATCTTTAAAAAGTTTATTATGCGTCAATAGAGTGTATATATACATGCATATAAATATATATAGAGCTTATAATTATTATATTATTATTGTGATCAAATATATATTTTATATATACAACCTAAAAGTATAAAATTATTCAAAAAATTTGGCTCGAGAGTATTGTCTCGAATCTCTGCTAAATTATTTATAACGGTATAATAATTTTGATCTCACCAACTATTTTCTACATTCGCCACTATTCCCTCTCACATATTGATAAATAAATTTTTATATCTATTTATTAGGTATTTTATATTCAATTATTTGTGAGTTTTTAAGTATTTTTAGTGTTTTAAGTAATTTATTTAGTTTAATGTATTATTATTATTATTTATTATTTTTATTTAGTTCTTTTTTTATTTTGTAGGAAAAATAAAGTTCGGTGGCAAAACGATAAATTCTGAACTGTTAGGGGCAAATCTGTAATTATAGGAGAAGTCAGCGCCCGCGCCCGCGCCTGCGCCTGCAACGGGACTTGAAGTAATCAGAGCATCCAAGCGACGCCGTTTTATTTCTGGGAATGGAGAAGCTAATAAACGTCCGCGCAATGCGCGATAGGTTATTTTTTTTTACAGTTAGGCACGTGCATGGCGACTGGCCTAGGCGGCTGCAGCTTTTCTTGTTACAATTCCTTTCGTCTTGGGCCCGCCACTTATGCTTATTTCCAATCCTTTTCCCGGCATCAGAGAATTGTATTAAAAGGTTTTATTAATAACTTCAAAGTTAGTTTAGAAAAGGATTAAATTAAATAATTTATTTTTAATTAATATTTTTTAATTTTTATTAGGTTTTGAATAAATTATATAGTTTTTAAATACAGGGTTTGAGACACAATTAGAGAAGACTTTTGTACATAGATTTTTAATTATTCTTTTATTATGCGTAATTAAATTATTGTTATTGGTTTAAATTAGCAGAAGCCAACGAAATTTTATACACTGTAAGATCTAATTTATTTTAATCGGTCAATTTATATTTTGAGCATTAAATATTTTTCTGTATTTAATTTTATGATTGATTCGTTTAATTGTTAGGATACATACTAATTTATTATTCGCACTAATCTACTACTATTTGTGAAGATAATTATTTTGTAGATCAAAAAGTTATTATATCATAGAAAGAATGTTTATTTAAATTAAATACAAACGCGTGACTTGTGTTGTTTAATTCAACGATTTTTCTAATTTTTAAAGCTACTATTAAATTAAATCTTTAGCACGTGCCGGATGTTGTTTAGTAGTAAGGATAATTTAGAACGCGTGTGTCTATTTAACTAAAATTAATGAGAGAGGAGAAAAATTATTCCATCTGTGAGTAGTTATTCCTATGGTGAATGTTTAAAATATTAATTGATTTATTTTTGCATCAATAATCAGTTGTAAATTTTTGATAGTGGATGTTAACTTAAACCAAGAATTTTTCTTCTGATTTAATTTATTAAATTACATGCATATTTATTTATTTTAATTAATTTTATTATTTCTTTAATTAAAAACCCCTTAATTTTGGTTTACAAAACGTAAAATTAAATTAATCATTCTATGTAGGATCGACTCTTACTTACACTACTATATTAATATTTTTTTAAAATAAAATTTTTATTTTTAGGTGTCTGGATAACACACCACATATATAGTATAAATAGTTAACAGTGTATTGATCCTGAAATATGTACGTATCCTTTTATACCTAGTATTTTGAGGTTTAAAATCACATCCCGCTATAAGTAATGTTTAATAATCATAATTGACTTGTGATATTTTCAGTAAGTAAAGTGGTTGGAATTGCGTCTGATTGGGTAAAGAGAGTGTACGTTACGATTTGACCGTATATGTATATATACATTTAACTATATAGAATCAATTTAAAACTAATTAAATACCAAGATAATATATTCATACTCTCTGATACAAATATGGATGCATTGGAAATAAATTAAAAATTAAAAATTAAAAATCTCATTTTCATCATCTTTCCTAAATCATGAAACCAAAAAATTTCAAATCCAAAAACTCCAAACCAATCATCATCTTCAAATGATGATCTATCAAACTAACAAATATATCAAACACATTCATTTGAAGGAGAGAGTAATACATTTAATTAGGCATCTCGATCATGGAGTAGACATATTATGCTTGTACGTACATTTATTCAAATATATATATATATATATATATATAAACATAAATATTCATGCATGCATTCATGGGAAGCAAATTAAGCATACAGATTATGGTAGTACCTACATTTATTCATACTCATATATATACTCCATTAATTGATCATGGAGTCCAAGTGACCTTCACTTGTATCTCACCGTACTTACCTGTTATATTCTGTTGCAATGTACCGGAAGCTTGTGCAGGAAAGGTTGCAGTGCCATTGGCAATCTCATCATCCGGAGAAAGGGCGCTATCACGATCATAAAGATTTGCGCGAACTCTGAGTTCTGAGTTCAGTGGCACAGCTACAACTGATCTAGACAATGGAATGAGCTCCTGAGGCTTTACTTCCACGCTGACATCCGACTCCTTGGTAACCCGA
Source organism: Hedera helix (assembly GCA_947179155.2). NCBI lineage: Eukaryota > Viridiplantae > Streptophyta > Magnoliopsida > Apiales > Araliaceae > Hedera > Hedera helix. The sequence continues at coordinate 2,102,483 of OX359272.1, forward strand.
AAGAGCACACTCTCATAGTTACCTGTAAACATACTATTACTAGCAGCAAGCAGTCCATAAACGTCAGCTGGGCTTTCCCCATCTCCGTTTATAAGTGTAACCTCAATAGTAGCTTGTACGGCATCACTAAACACTCCGTAGACCACGGTCGCAGAGCCATATTTGCCACTAATTTCTTGAGATAAGGGTTCGTCATAAATATTGTTGGTCCGGTAAACGTTCCACGCAATCTGCCCTTTGCTGACTTCATCGTCCGGTGAAATGTTTGGGAGCGAGTCCCTGTCCATGAGAGCCACATCGATGGTGAAGCTATCCGAGGCTGAGATGGCTCCAGCACCAGGGCCAGTCAGAAGAGCACTCTCGCCCGGTTTAATTGATTCAGTGTCCCCACTTTCTCGGTTGTAGATGTATTGAGTAATCTCTCCGTCGGAGACTTTGACCGTGCCATAAAGGTCGCCAGGGTCCTCTTTGTCGATGTTGTTGATTTGCACTGCGAAGACTTCCACCAGTGGTCGTCCTTCACTTACTTGGACAGAATCATTTGTATTCAGATAAGCGAGCCGCAAATCAATGCCTTTTGTATCAAATAACAGAATGCCAATTGCAGCGACAGCTTGCTCAGCCGTAAACATGAACTGTTCATTCTCATCCACATAACGAATAGGGAATACGGAGAGATCAGGATGGGCATCAGAGCGTAGCAAAGCGTTAGAGAGGCGTCCCCAACTATTCTCTAGTTTCAAGATCTGTCCCCCGGGTGCCTCACCCTCTTTACCCTCGTCGTAATAACTAAGGACAAAGTTTGTGATTTCTTCAAATCTAATAGATTCGGCAATCATCTGAATGACGACGAGTAGTGACTCTGCTCTTACTTGCTGGTCATCGGAAGCCGCGAGATGGTTTACAGCATTTTTGAGGGGATCTCGACCGAGTCGAATCTTCCCTCTGTTACTCTTAGCCGAATTTTCCAATCCACGAGTGCCAGTGTAATTACCGTCGAAGTCCAGGAAAGTGGAGCCTTCAATTAGATGTTTTTTCTGATCTTTAACCGAGAACTCTAACCACTTTCCAGATTTCTCCATCTTGTAGGCGTCCAAGTAGAGATTGTGCCGCCGGAACAGTAGCCAGATTTTTTTAGGATTAGTTTTAGGAGGCTCAGTAGTTTTATCAGCATTAGTTGTTTCCAGCATGATTTCGAACCATTCGGTGGGTGGTGGCGCCTCAGGAGGAAGCACGGGACGACCATGTGACACTCTATCTCCCGCCAACCGGTCGCGTAGGCCCTTAATGAAACTCCTGTAAGCTGCCCTTCCCACTTCAACGTTGAACTCCGATGAAAATATGATATTCATTGTGTTTAGCTACTGCTTTTTTCTGCTTATATATATCTAATAAACTCTTGGGTTGTATACTATGAACTGAGCCTCCTCCTTTTTATAGGGGAACCTAAATAAGACCTCACATTCTCTGGGTAAGTACCTAAATAATTAAGACATTACATCCAAAGAATGGTTCATATTTTTGTTACTTTTCACACTGCATACTGAAAAAATAATAGTAGTTGTGGTCTCATTTAATTAATTGAATTGGATTTTCGATGGGTGGACGTGAAAAAAACTTAAAGATTATCATCGTACACGTATTTTAATTCCCACCTTATCCATTCAACACATGCAGGTAAAATTTGGTTCACGTTTTTTGGATGGGTGGACGTTAAAAAAAACTTAAAAATAATTTGTATTTGTGTGTAGACTTATTCAAAACTTAAAGATTTTACACCTATTTTAATTCCCACCTTATCCATTCAACACATGCGGCTAAAATTAATTTCACGTTTATTACGTGCTATTTATACTGTATTTGGATAAAAAGAATAAAATAAAAGATGAAATAAAACAATTTTAAGTTATTTCAAGTGTATGTTTATTATATTTTTTTTATTAGTGGTGGTGGGTGATGTAATATAATAACAAAATTGTCACATGTATTCATTCTATTAGAATATATTTTATTTCATAATCTCTCACATAGATTAAAAATCAAGGAGATGAGATGAATTTTTATTCTATTGAAATAGTTTAACCTATAAAATAATTATCAAATACACTATTTTTTATTTTATTATTTTCTATATTCCATTCTCTCAATTCAAATATAACATTAAGATTAAATGATTTGATATATTATTGTTCCTTATATTTTCGCTTGTTACATGCATATATACAACATACTTTATTATTATCATGCTTATGGTGTGAAAGAACTTGGCAATAATTGTCAATATATATTAAAAGTGTAGGCATGGAAATTACATATCTTATTAAGGTTAGGGTTCGTAATAATGGTAGAGGCGAAAAACCTGCGAAAGATATATAATCAGTCGCAACATTGGAAAGGAGAGAAGAACCGATGAGCAACTACCAGAGTAACACGAGACAGAACTCTCGGAGTTCCAACGTAATCGTTAGTGTCAGAGAGCGATGACAAGTGTTACGTGGTTTCAAGTGCATTCAAGATAGGTAATGTCAACACTTGATTCTCTCGATTCGGAGTTGATCACAAGTTCCGCAATGCCTTCCAATTTCTTCTAATTTTTTGAAAGAAAGAGAGCTCTTATGTGGCCAAAGATCTCTAAGTTTCAAAAGTCCATTCATTTGTCAAGTGAAGGGGTATTTATAGGATCCAGGTCATGTGTTAGAAGAAAAAATTCCAGATATACCCTTAATGACAGAAAATTTTCTAAAATACCCCTGGTTATCCGGGTAATGCCCAAATAATCTAATTCTTCTTGCCATCAAACTAATCCTTCAACTGATTCCCAATATAAGTTGTCCCCACGAGTCTTCTGCCTCAGGGCTCGTGACAATACATCTTAAATCATATTTTTAAGGTTATATCATATTAAGTTCACAAAAATCGCGTAAATCAATTTTTATCGTCGAAGAAATCGAAGAACCACATCACGGAGTGGGAAAAGACCACCCCAAGGGGGGCCCACTGTAAGACCCCGAATTTATGAAATACAAAATTTAATTTTTCTTCATATATATTTTTCCTGAAACAGTAAATGGTTAAATTGACAAAATTGAAAGTTAAGGATGTTTCGTGCAAATTATACCTTGTTGGACAATATTCTTTTTGTCGGGGAATATTCGTTTTGTCGGGGAATATTCGTTCTGCCCGTACGACGGCGCAATATAATATTCGTGTCGTACGACGGCGCCGAAATAACTAATTATTGGTGGACCCCACAACGGAATAATTGTCGGATATAGAAAACGACAGAAGTAACCTTTTTAAATAAAAATAGTCAACGGTGTTAACTATTTAAATACTGGTGATAAAAGAATAGTAGCATACGGTAATTTATGGTATTCTACAGTAGCATGCGGTACTCTACAGTAGCACACGGTATTGCACAGTGTCTTATATTATTGATCTGAAATTGACACCCTAACTGTTGCACATCATTTCATCAATAATTGTTGTTGTATAATACTTTATGTTATCAATTCAATAATTGTTGCTACACAGTATTTTGCATTATTGATTTAATAATTGTCATTACACTGCATTTTATATCATTGAGTCAATAATTGCTGGTGCGTTGTATTTTAAAATTATTGAACCAAATAATTGTCACAGTAGCAAATACACAGTAATTTATATTATTTAAATTAATAATAATCTGTAACATGTTTATTACATTATTGTTATCATTGTTGTAGCATTATTTTATATGTTGGATCCACAGGTAGAATAAATAAAATAAAAATAAAATAAAATAAATATTATTATTTTTCAAAAGTTACTATTCACTGACGGAAGTTACTGTTCACATCGGAAAAGTTACTCCGGAGTCACTGTTCACTCCCGGAAATCACTATTCATCGGCTGACAAAAGTTACTGTTCATTACTGTTCACTTTTTGAAAATTTTAAAGTTACTGTGCAAGTATTGAAATTTTTTAAAAAAAACGTTTGCGCAGCCTCTCTCACCTACCAAATGCACAGTGCCCACCTACCACGCATAGTACCCCATTTTCCCCTATAAATAGCTTGTTCAGCTGAATAGAAAAATCACACCTAAAACATAAAATTTTTCTATAAGAATTTTATGAGTTTTCTCTGAGAATAGTAAGGTTATTTTGAGAGTTTGAAAGCCAAAAGGAGTGCAGAAATTTTTCAAGTAAGTCTTTTATTAAAGAGTAGTAATTTTATAAATTCCTATTTTTCACGGTATTCACAAATCTTCCTTTAGAAGACTCTTCTATTAGAAGATTCATTTTTAAAAGCTTTCTTTAGAAGATTTATTTTGAAATATTATTTTAAAAACTATTCTAAAGTTATTATATTATACTACAAAAATTATGTTAAATGTATATAATTTTGATAGTTCATAATATACGAGTTATCATACACTTTGAAATTTATATGTGGTAATTACTAATTTATATTATAAATATATAGGTTGATCAACCTCATTTAAATCAATATCCAGTCACGTGTTAAGGTAAGGATTATCATTATTTTCACACTCTTAAATTTATTGCGGTAAGGAATATTATCTTCTTTCATATTCTAACTTACTACGGTAAGGGGTATCATTCTTTTCATCATCATAAATGGATATTATTTTCTTTCTTACTTGAAGGGATTATCATTCTTTGATTCTCGAAAATAATATCGTTTCTTTCTTGTGCCATTTATTTCCATGTATTAAATTGTGGGAATAACCTTACGGCGCGGTTTACCGCCTGTTGGTGAAATAACCTTTTGTATTCATTCCTTATTAATCTTTGAGAATAACCTTACGGTGCGGATTATCGCCTGTTTGGTGAATAACTCTTCGTATTCAAATTGATGGGAATAACCTTACGGTGCGGATTACGCCTGTTTGGTGAATAACTCTTCGTGTTCAAATTCTATTAAATTGTGGGAATAACCTTACGGTGCGGATTACGCCTGTTTGGTGAATAACTATTCGTATTCAAATTGATGGGAATAACCTTACGGTGCGGATTATCGCCTGTTGGTGAATAACCCTTTTTATTTGTCTCGTGTGGAAATAAATTGTCTACACGAATTATCACATGACACTTTTATTCCATATTCGTAAGTGATATCATTTTCCTTTATACTCATAAGGGATACCATCTTTTTCATCTTCCATTATTCAAACTTACTATGGTAAGGGATATTAATTTCCTTCACCTTTTGTTAATCAAACCTGCTACGGTAAGGGATATTATTTTCTTCCATACACCTAAATCGAAACTTATTATGGAACTATTGCTTCTATAATTCCTGAAAATATTATATGTTCCATAATAGTTGAATTTCATTAGTTCAACTGAACCTTCCTATTTTCTGAACATTTCTATTGAACTGTAATCGTTATTCTGAACTGTGGATCTTGAATATCATTTTTAAATTTCACTCCACATCATGTTGGCAATTTGGACATTATTTGAATCTGCACAAAGTAAACTTCCGACACTTATTGTTTATCCTGTTCTTCTGTTCATCATTTGTATCACTGTTATTTGTATTAATCATCAAGAATCAAGCTGTTGTGAATATCTGTGGCCGGGGGCACAGATGTGATATAATTGTTGAACAGATGATAGGTTAAAGGCGATATACTAGGTTAAAGGCGATACATCTGTTCGGTGTCTTTTATGACACGTGGTGAATGTTCTCTTTGGCCCGTAGTGCAAAGATGAACTGTTGGTTGGTATGATTATGACCAAAGGCTGAATCTGGTATAATCATGACCGTTGGTGTTATATTGAATGTCTTTGGCCCGTAGTGCAAAGACGAACTGTTGATCTGCATGATTATGACCAGGAAATGTGAAGTTGTATTATCTTGACTAATGATATTTCAGATGATAAAAGTTGATGATATTTTTACTAAAAAGAGAAGCGAGTGGACATTATAGTCTGCATTATTCTTCTAATAGATTGTTCATTCCGCTGCTATTATTGATCTGAACGTTGTTTAAGAATTTAACTGCAGTTTTTGATATAAACCTTGTAGTCTATTGTATTCTATCAAGAACTCAACTGTTGAAGGCTAATGATAAATTATTCGTCATTATCTTAGTCATGATATTTCTTACTGGGCTATTTGAGCTCACCCTTTCTTTTCGTTCCATTGTTTTTCAACAGGAGATGAGAACGTAACGGGGTCTAGCCGGGGAATGGAGTGAGAGTGCGGGGATAGCTATCATAGTCTTCACGTGTTATAAAATAGTGTGGCAATAATAATGAAGACTTAGTTGGGTTGTATTATCCACTGTATTGTTGTACGTTGTATTTCATTGTAATAATTTTGTTATAGTCTTTTGACGACTCAAGTTTGGGCTGTGTAGGCCTAGATTTGGGGGCGTCACAGTTGGTATCAGAGCCATATAACGAAGAGCCCCGAGCCTCTCGCTGGTGACTTCCTAGGAAAAGGGGATGCACCGAAGCCAGACTTTCCGTAGGGGACGCCTATAGTACAGGTGGCAAACTGATAGGTACCATTGTGAGGTGCTGTCCCTATGGTGGGATGAGAGTCACAGTTGGTATCAGAGCTTAGGGATATGGTCTTTAATGGAGATCTGGGGTTAGAATTAGGAGGGGAGAGACGAATAGAATCGGTCACTAGTGTGTCCCACATAAATTAGATTTTATTATCTAATGAGTTGATTCGAATATAGGGACATGAAGTGATGAGTCAGTTTGTTTGAACTAACAATTATTTTGTGACCACAGTTAAGTATGGCATCTGGAAATCAGGAGGTTAACTATGGAATGACCGAAACAAATGTAGCTGCAAAACAAGAGGCGACGAATAATCTTCTTACAAACTCAGAGTTGAATCATTTGCCTAAGGCAAAAATTATGCGTGTTCTATCCAGTATGGATAAAGGTGAAAGCTCTTCTACAGTCGTTCCAGATCCGTTCTTAGAAGCAATTAAGGGAAATAATGAACTTGCGGAAATTATTGCCTTTAATCTACTCACTAATTGGAGAGTCATATCACCTGGTTATGCTCTATAACAAAGGACCAGAATATATGGACGTTTCATATAAGTCTTTGGGATTTATGGTGTTCCAGTTATGATTTTCAAGATTATTTAAAAATGATGTTTCTATACTTTTGGGCGTTACAATTTAGAGGAATTCAGGTTAAGTTAGTCACTATCGTGGAAACTGCAGTCTATCGAAAATACTATTCTTATAGAAATCATTGGTACGTTACTACTGATGAAGTTGAGGAATCCGAGAAACAGTTCGTTAGAGAATTATTTAGTGGTATTCCCACGGTTGAAATACGTGAAGATCCGAATGAAGTACTCGGGATTCGATTTGACGATAACAGTCAAGAAACCGAAGGAGGTGATAACTGGTAAGCTATTCATAAATTCTCGTGAATTCTACGCTCTGTTAGATACTGGCTCTACCCATTCTTTTATCTCACCTGCATGTGCTCAACGTTTAAATTTGACTTCTGAAAACTTAAATCTTGTCTTATCAGTTGAAACCTCATTGGGAGAAATACCTATTACATCTACTATCTATAAATCTTGTCTAGTTCAAATCAACAACCTCACAGTACCTGTTGACCTTATTTCTTTGGAGATGCATGAATTTGATGTGATTCTAGGAATTGATTGGTTGACTACCCATCATGCTAAAATTGATTTTTTTCATAAGATTATTAGTTTTTATATTCCTAATCAACCTTTCATGCAAATTCAAGCAACTAAACCATTGAAATCTATAACTGTTATTTCTAGCCATAAAACCATTCGTTTATTGGAAAACGGATGTCAAACCTTTTTAGCCTATGTCATTGATTTGAACAAAAATACGTCAAACTTGAATGATATTCCTATTGTTAATGAGTTCCTGACGTTTTTCCTGAGGAATTTCCTAGCTTATCCCCAAACCGAGAAATTGAATTCTGTATCGATCTTAAACCCGATACTAAGCCCTTTTCCAAAGCCTAACACCAAATGGCTCCCATAGAATGCCAAGAGATGAAAGTTTGATTATTAGATATCGGTATCATTCGAGCGAGGAATACGAGAAGAGTTTTCAAGAACTCAAGAGGAGACTTGTTTCAGCTCCTGTTCTGACCATTCCATCAGGATCAGGAAAATTCGTCATATATAGCGATGCTTCAGGCAAAGGTCTAGGTTGTGTCCTTATGCAACATGGAAAGGTTATAGCTTATGCCTCTCGACAACTCAAAGATTATGAGAAAAATTATCTTACTCATGATCTAGAGTTGGCAGCAGTCGTTTTCGCGTTGAAGATCTGGAGACACTACTTGTACGGAGAAAAAGTGGATATCTATACGGATCATAAAAGTCTCAAGTATTTCTTCACCCAGAAGGAACTCAACATGCGACAACGACGTTGGCTTGAGCTGTTGAAGGATTATGATCACACAATCCAGTATCACCCGGGAAAGGCGAACGTTGTAGCTGACGCTTTGAGCAGAAAATCTTATGCGAGTACAAGTGCACTGCTGACAACACAAAAGTGTATTTTGTACGACTTGCAAAAGATGGAGATACAGCTAAAGACACCGGGGACCCACTCGAAGATTGCTCACGTGCGAGTAGAACCAGCTTTAATCGATAAAATTAAAAGCTGCTCAAGCTACCGATCCGGAACTGATAAACATGATAAAGAAAGTACAAGAAGGTACCATTCCCGAAGCAAGAATCGACGAGAAAGGAATAATTCGAGTCAACTCTCGACTCTGTGTTCCTAACGATCCTGAATTAAAGCATAAAATCATGATGGAGGCACACAACACGCCGTTTGCAATCCACCCAGGAGGTACCAAGATGTATCGAGATCTTCGACATACATTTTGGTGGAACAATATGAAAAGGGAGATTGCAGAGTTTATCTCAAGGTGCCTAACTTGTCAACGTGTCAAGGCAGAGCATCAAGTACCTAAGGGTCCATTACAACCACTTGAGGTTCCCGAATGGAAGTGGGAACACATCAATATGGATTTCGTGACGGGTCTTCCCAAAGTTTCTCAAGGCTTAGATGCAATTTGGGTCATCGTAGATAGATTGACCAAATCCGCTCATTTCTTGCCTATACGAGAAAACTTTTCACTTGAACGTCTTGCCGGTATGTACATAAATGAGATCGTGAGATTGCATGGCATGCCAGTTTCCATAGTTTCTGATCGAGATCCTAGATTCACTTCACGCTTTTGGATCAGTCTACAAAAAGCTATGGGCACTGAACTACGTTTTAGTTCTGCATACCATCCTCAAACGGACGGACAATCGGAAAGGACGATCCAGACCCTCGAAGATCTTTTGAGACTTTGCGTACTAGATTTCAAAGGAAGTTGGGATAAGTACTTGCCATTGGTGGAATTTTCCTACAACAACAGTTACCAAGCAAGTATAGGTATGGCTCCATTCGAGGCTTTATATGGACGCAAGTGTCGCTCTCCAGTATGTTGGAATGAGGTAGGAGAAGCAAAACTGTTGGGACCCGAGTTGGTACGCTTAACGACCGAAAAGATCCAAATGATCCGACAACGAATACAGACAGCACAAGAACGACAAAAGAGTTATGCCGATCTTCATCGGAGAGATGAGAGATTCAACGTCGGAGATCATGTATTCTTACGTGTTTCTCCATGGAAAGGAGTTACGAGATTCGGAAAGAGAGGAAAGCTCAACCCTCGATTTATTGGCCCATTTGAAATCCTCGATCGAGTAGGATCCGTAGCCTACAGACTAGCCCTACCACCAAGTATGTCTCGCATCCATAACGTTTTTCACATATCTATGTTACGTAAATATGTGAAGGACCCAAACCACGTCATTGAGTTAGAACCAGACGTTATAGCAGAAGATTTAACGTATGAGGAGGTACCTGTTAAGATCCTAGATAAGAAGGAGCAGATCTTACGCTCAAAGGTTATACCTCAAGTTAAGGTTTTATGGAGGAACCAAGATATTGAGGAAATGACCTGGGAGCTAGAATCTGAGATGAAGTCTAGGTATCCATACCTCTTCGAAATGCCAGGTACGTCAATTTCGGGGACGAAATTTCATAAGGAGGGGAGGTTGTAAGACCCCGAATTTATGAAATACAAAATTTAATTTTTCTTCATATATATTTTTCCTGAAACAGTAAATGGTTAAATTGACAAAATTGAAAGTTAAGGATGTTTCGTGCAAATTATACCTTGTTGGACAATATTCTTTTTGTCGGGGAATATTCGTTTTGTCGGGGAATATTCGTTCTGCCCGTACGACGGCGCAATATAATATTCGTGTCGTACGACGGCGCCGAAATAACTAATTATTGGTGGACCCCACAACGGAATAATTGTCGGATATAGAAAACGACAGAAGTAACCTTTTTAAATAAAAATAGTCAACGGTGTTAACTATTTAAATACTGGTGATAAAAGAATAGTAGCATACGGTAATTTATGGTATTCTACAGTAGCATGCGGTACTCTACAGTAGCACACGGTATTGCACAGTGTCTTATATTATTGATCTGAAATTGACACCCTAACTGTTGCACATCATTTCATCAATAATTGTTGTTGTATAATATTTTATGTTATCAATTCAATAATTGTTGCTACACAGTATTTTGCATTATTGATTTAATAATTGTCATTACACTGCATTTTATATCATTGAGTCAATAATTGCTGGTGCGTTGTATTTTAAAATTATTGAACCAAATAATTGTCACAGTAGCAAATACACAGTAATTTATATTATTTAAATTAATAATAATCTGTAACATGTTTATTACATTATTGTTATCATTGTTGTAGCATTATTTTATATGTTGGATCCACAGGTAGAATAAATAAAATAAAAATAAAATAAAATAAATATTATTATTTTTCAAAAGTTACTATTCACTGACGGAAGTTACTGTTCACATCGGAAAAGTTACTCCGGAGTCACTGTTCACTCCCGGAAATCACTATTCATCGGCTGACAAAAGTTACTGTTCATTACTGTTCACTTTTTGAAAATTTTAAAGTTACTGTGCAAAGTTACTGTGCAAGTATTGAAATTTTTTAAAAAAAACGTTTGCGCAGCCTCTCTCACCTACCAAATGCACAGTGCCCACCTACCACGCATAGTACCCCATTTTCCCCTATAAATAGCTTGTTCAGCTGAATAGAAAAATCACACCTAAAACATAAAATTTTTCTATAAGAATTTTATGAGTTTTCTCTGAGAATAGTAAGGTTATTTTGAGAGTTTGAAAGCCAAAATGAGTGCAGAAATTTTTCAAGTAAGTCTTTTATTAAAGAGTAGTAATTTTATAAATTCCTATTTTTCACGGTATTCACAAATCTTCCTTTAGAAGACTCTTCTATTAGAAGATTCATTTTTAAAAGCTTTCTTTAGAAGATTTATTTTGAAATATTATTTTAAAAACTATTCTAAAGTTATTATATTATACTACAAAAATTATGTTAAATGTATATAATTTTGATAGTTCATAATATACGAGTTATCATACACTTTGAAATTTATATGTGGTAATTACTAATTTATATTATAAATATATAGGTTGATCAACCTCATTTAAATCAATATCCAGTCACGTGTTAAGGTAAGGATTATCATTATTTTCACACTCTTAAATTTATTGCGGTAAGGAATATTATCTTCTTTCATATTCTAACTTACTACGGTAAGGGGTATCATTCTTTTCATCATCATAAATGGATATTATTTTCTTTCTTACTTGAAGGGATTATCATTCTTTGATTCTCGAAAATAATATCGTTTCTTTCTTGTGCCATTTATTTCCATGTATTAAATTGTGGGAATAACCTTACGGCGCGGTTTACCGCCTGTTGGTGAATAACCTTTTGTATTCATTCCTTATTAATCTTTGAGAATAACCTTACGGTGCGGATTATCGCCTGTTTGGTGAATAACTCTTCGTATTCAAATTGATGGGAATAACCTTACGGTGCGGATTACGCCTGTTTGGTGAATAACTCTTCGTGTTCAAATTCTATTAAATTGTGGGAATAACCTTACGGTGCGGATTACGCCTGTTTGGTGAATAACTATTCGTATTCAAATTGATGGGAATAACCTTACGGTGCGGATTATCGCCTGTTGGTGAATAACCCTTTTTATTTGTCTCGTGTGGAAATAAATTGTCTACACGAATTATCACATGACACTTTTATTCCATATTCGTAAGTGATATCATTTTCCTTTATACTCATAAGGGATACCATCTTTTTCATCTTCCATTATTCAAACTTACTATGGTAAGGGATATTAATTTCCTTCACCTTTTGTTAATCAAACCTGCTACGGTAAGGGATATTATTTTCTTCCATACACCTAAATCGAAACTTATTATGGAACTATTGCTTCTATAATTCCTGAAAATATTATATGTTCCATAATAGTTGAATTTCATTAGTTCAACTGAACCTTCCTATTTTCTGAACATTTCTATTGAACTGTAATCGTTATTCTGAACTGTGGATCTTGAATATCATTTTTAAATTTCACTCCACATCATGTTGGCAATTTGGACATTATTTGAATCTGCACAAAGTAAACTTCCGACACTTATTGTTTATCCTGTTCTTCTGTTCATCATTTGTATCACTGTTATTTGTATTAATCATCAAGAATCAAGCTGTTGTGAATATCTGTGGCCGGGGGCACAGATGTGATATAATTGTTGAACAGATGATAGGTTAAAGGCGATATACTAGGTTAAAGGCGATACATCTGTTCGGTGTCTTTTATGACACGTGGTGAATGTTCTCTTTGGCCCGTAGTGCAAAGATGAACTGTTGGTTGGTATGATTATGACCAAAGGCTGAATCTGGTATAATCATGACCGTTGGTGTTATATTGAATGTCTTTGGCCCGTAGTGCAAAGACGAACTGTTGATCTGCATGATTATGACCAGGAAATGTGAAGTTGTATTATCTTGACTAATGGTATTTCAGATGATAAAAGTTGATGATATTTTTACTAAAAAGAGAAGCGAGTGGACATTATAGTCTGCATTATTCTTCTAATAGATTGTTCATTCCGCTGCTATTATTGATCTGAACGTTGTTTAAGAATTTAACTGCAGTTTTTGATATAAACCTTGTAGTCTATTGTATTCTATCAAGAACTCAACTGTTGAAGGCTAATGATAAATTATTCGTCATTATCTTAGTCATGATATTTCTTACTAGGCTATTTGAGCTCACCCTTTCTTTTCGTTCCATTGTTTTTCAACAGGAGATGAGAACGTAACGGGGTCTAGCCGGGGAATGGAGTGAGAGTGCGGGGATAGCTATCATAGTCTTCACGTGTTATAAAATAGTGTGGCAATAATAATGAAGACTTAGTTGGGTTGTATTATCCACTGTATTGTTGTACGTTGTATTTCATTGTAATAATTTTGTTATAGTCTTTTGACGACTCAAGTTTGGGCTGTGTAGGCCTAGATTTGGGGGCGTCACACCCACCCTAAGGGCCGATCCTTAAGGCGCTCCCCTTCTGACGCATTTCGTTCGTTTCGTGTTTTCTTGATCGTTTTTTTTTTTCGTTTCTCTTGATTATTGTTTCTATGAAAAGTTTATCTTGTCATATACAAATTAAGAAATATCACTTTTAAGTCTTTCAAGTTTTTTCAATTTCGGAGTCATTATTCGTTCATTGCACTGGTTAAAACTTGTTTAGAACAAAATTCAAAAAATAAAACATTAAACCAATCCTAAGTGACCAACCCTTAAGGAGGCCGAACTCTAGGGGACACTTCTTAGGATGTTGTCCAATTTTGGTTTGTTTTGTCGATTTGTCATTGTTTCGTTTCGATAATTTAAATCACATTTGACCGGGCATTCATTATCGTCATTTTACATTAATGAGGACCCTCCTAGGGGGTCAAAACCTAGGGGCCCGAACCTTAAGGGACATCCTTAGGTTTTTCGTCTTTTTCGATGTTTTGTTCGTTTATTGGTTCATTATTTGTTATTCATTAATTTCGTTTTAGTTCATTCAATATGAACTATAACTTTAATTCTTGGGATCACAAAAAAGTACAATTATATATATATATATATTTATGAGCATGACAACGTTTACTTTACAGTAAACAGTCCTCCGAGTGGTGATGACAATTCTCAATTTGTTTAAATATAGTATTAAATTAGAATTTTTAAAGAATTCATTTAAGATATTTTTAAATTTAAAATTGAGGTCATTTATTTGATTTTAGTACAACAATTAATTTTGTAATTTTATTTAAATAATTTGGTGAGCTATTGCACAAAATGATATCGTTTCATACATTTTCTTTCATGTTATGTATAAAATTAAGGATGTTTTATAATTTTTCAAAATATTATTATTGCAGGGGATAGCTCAAGAAAAATCACGAGGTGTCTCTCACCTCTCGTGTCTTCTATTTATAATCAAAATTAAATTAAATAAAAATTAATTTTAAAAAAGTTAATATTGATTATATATATTTTAGAATAGATAGAGTATAAATAGTTGTATAGAATGGTACTATTACAATATTATAGTGAAGACAAGTTACGAGTTCAATTTTTTTGTTTTTATTTTTTATTTTTATTTTTTATTATCAGACATAAAATATATATATATATATATATATATATATTCTCTATATCTGATAATAAAAAATAAAAACAAAGAATAAAAACGGATGATCTCACACCACAAGTTACACGACATTCTTTCTGTTTTATACAATTCATTGTCGATTCAAAGTATAAAATCCAAAAGTCATATGTATCCCCTTATTTATTCTACCAAAAAATAGCTTGACTAACTAATGCAACGTGTACTTTAACTAATGAACACGATTTTCACGCAGCTATTTGATAAGTCACTATAAGCGACACGTATAAGCGACACGTATCATCATGCATGATTCTTATCGTTTACCAATTTCAGTTCTTATCGTTTACCTTTAACATATTAATGGAAATAAAATATTATTGGTAACTAGATTATGTAGGCAATGAGATTTCTTAATTTAATAGGGTTAGGATTTATAGTAATGATAGAGGACGAAAAATTTATGAAAAATATAGAATCGGTCAACGGATTAAAGAGGATAGAAAAATTGGTGAACAAATATCCGAGTAACACACGGCAAAACTTTCGAAATCCCAACGTAATCGTCAGTGTCTAAGAGTTTTGTCATGTATTATGTGATCTCGAATAAATTTAAGATAGACTCGGGAGTCCCAAGTCAATGCTTGATTCGAAATCTTTCACAAGTTTAAAGAATCCTTCGAGCTTCCTTGTCTCTTAAGAGAGAATCCTCCAATTGACTGAAAATTCAAAAGTCCTCTCATGTGCCATGGGTAATGTGCTAGACACATGTCTCTAGGAAAAATTTCAGAAATACCCTTATTAATAGAAAATTTTCTTAGAATACCCCCAATTATCGGGATAATGTCCAAATCATCAAATTCTTCCGATCACCAATCCAATTCGTCAATCAATTCCCAAAATGAGTTACCCTCACAAATTTTCTGTCTTGGGACTAATAAGGGTCTCTCCCGGGTTTCGTCCTTTATTTCCATCTTACTCGATTTAGTTCATTTAATCCATTAGGTTAACTGTAAACCTTAATTTTATACGTGGGTTTTCAAAGTATAAACACACAACAATCAAACACTACATCCATCTACACCATTAAAAAGTTGGACATGATATTGAAATCCGTATCATGTCATACTTTTTAATAATGTAGATAAATATAGTGTTTAATGTAGTGTGCATAAACTTGTCCAAAATCAAAGGTGATAATCTAGTAGTATAGATCTCTTTTTTAATGTGTAAGATCATAAATTCGAGTTTACCTATCAACAAAATGTTAGAAATTCATTAGTGCTTTAGAAGATAAAAGATGTTTCCTTACATTCTGCCTACATTATAATAGTGCAAGTTTTCAAAAAAAAAAAATTCCTACATTATAATAGTGTAAGTTCAAAAAGAAAAGAAAAGATTACACCTATTAAAAAAGAATGGAAAAAATAAGACAGTGAAATGTAGTTCAATTCTCCACTCCTTTTTCAAACTCTCCCTAAATCCTGGAATTGAAATGTATTTTTAAATTTATTACATTATAATAGTTCAAAGGAGTGAAAGGAAGTACATGGTGGCTAAAAATAATGAAACATAGTAAGAAATAGACTAGAGAAAAAATGAAAGAAAGAAAGAAAGAAAAACTTGTGGATACAAGCTGAGAAGAGGAATAGTGTCAAAAAGAGAAGAAAATGACTTTGCTCCTTAAAGGGGCGGAAGGAATAAAATAGAGTATATTCTAGAGTTTTAAATTATTAAATTAATTTTTAATAGGCAGAATTGGAAATTGGTAATTGTTCTTTTTTAATAGGCAGAATATTTTCATCCTTTAGAATATTTTTAAACGGTCTAAGACGCACTATTTGAAAACATATTTTGATATAACATTAACCATAAATCAATTCTCGCGCATATATATATATATATATATATATATATATATATATGGACGTAGATCTGCCTCCCGACATATATGTACACATTTTTGTTTCTCTATTTTTTTTTCCTTTGTTTCTCCCGACAATTATTTGGAAATTTGAAAATCAACGCCTATCACCTAAATTATTTTATTGAGTTATATATATAAATCCACAAAAAACGTTCTTAATTAACATTCCATGAATATTTGCATTTCGATTAAAAGTTTGGATGGTTGAAAAAAAATTAGGTGGACGTATAAAAAAAATTGATTGGGAGGCAAACATACAGAATTATCAGTTAAAATTATTTATTTATTTAGAGAATTGATATTTTCACAAGTTAATTTGATATTTTTGCAAACGGATCCCATTTGATCTTGCGAAAATATCAAATTAGCTTGTGCATATCAATTCCTTTTATTTATTCCTCAACTATATCAACAATATAATTAAAAGGACAAATTTGATTTCATAATTTTTTTGTTCATCTTTTAATTTTATATTTATATTAGTATAAATAATATCCAAATTGTAATAATTAAATACTATCTATATTTGTAAAGTATTCAAAAGGAAATTATTTATTATTTTTGTATCTTTAATAGGAAAAAAATTCTAAAAAGAAATTATTTTTGATTATACCAAACTTATTACAAGATTTTTTTATCACACGAAAGATAATATAGCTTAACAAATTTTATATGGGATAATTTTATTATTATAAATTTATTAATATATTAAGAGATCAAAAAAATCTTTTAACAAATCATGCATTCAATTATATTAATTTTTAGTCATATAGTTCATTACTAAATTAATGAACAAACTAAATTAAATTCATTAAAATTTTAAATTTTATCAAATAATTGTATAAATATTGTGTGTTCATTTTTTTAAATTATAATAACTATAAAATTAATTAAAAAATTATAGTGGATTCATTACTAACCAATTGTCACAACTAAATTATGATCATTAAAACTTGAGTTTCATAATTCTATTTACAAACTTAAATAATATTAATAATTATTTCCCATAATTATAAGTAAATAAATATACACTATTCAAATGTTTAGCTTATAATTGAGCAAAGGAACCTACAATATATAATTCAAAATATTATTATTTAACTAAATATTTAATAATTTAATAATTTAATAACTATGACTATCTTATTTATTACTTCTATTTAATTGATTATCTTAATAATTAGCATAAAAATTATTATCTACGTCTTTGTGAGCTTGTATATAATTAAAAGTACAAACTTTATTTCACCAATTTTTAGTTCAACCTTTTATTTTTTTTATCCAAATTAATATAAGTATTATCCAAATTTATAATAGACAAATACTATCCAATTTAGTAAAGTATACAAAAGAATTACGTACAACTTTTTAGGAAAAAGATGTTTTATCTCTAAGATTTTAATTTTTGATTCTACCAAATTTTGTTACAAGTTTTTTTTTTTTTAATCAAAATTTAATGTTCCTTCCTCCGTCCCATAATAAGCATTCTAGTTTGGCTTTAATGGTCATATTGACCATTTTTAAAACTAATAATTAAAAATATTTGTATAGAATTTCCACATCACGAAATTTGACATTGGAAATAAATTTTTCATAATTTATTATAATCATAATCTCTCGACATATATCTTGAATATTTTAAAGATTTTTTAACTTTAGAAATGGTCAATTTGACCATGAAAGTCAAATTAAGACGTTTATTATTAGTCGGAAGGAGTATAGGTTAATATATCTTTAAAAAATTATGTAGGATAATTATATTATTATAATTTTATTAATAGAGTAAGATATCAAAAAAATCTCTTAAGATATAAAGCAATTTATTATATTTATTTCACTCATGAATTTCATTATTAAATTAATATCTTAGCTAAATTAAATTCACTAAACTTGAAAGTTTACCAAGTCACAAAATTAAGTTTATTAACAATATATGTGAATTTTTTTTAAAAAAATATTATAACTATAAAATAGTTAAAAATTATAGTATATTCATTATTAAATAATTGTCATAATAAGATTAAAATATTTTAAAATTTGAGTTTAATACTTCTATTCGGATTAGAATTTCAATCAAATTTTATTAATATAAGCACTAATAAAAAGTTTCATTAGAAACTTAAATAAAATTAAAATAATTATTTTTTCATAATCAAAACTAAATAAATATACATTCCTTTTGTAAGACCCCGAATTTTATGAAATATAAAATTTAATTTTTCTTCATATATATATTTTTTCTGAAAAAGTAAGTGGTTAAATTGATAAAGTTAAAAATTAAGGATGTTATGTGCAAATTTTATTATGTCGGACAATATTCGTTTTGTCGGAGAATATTCGGGTCGTACGACGGCGCCGAAATAACTAATCATGGGTGGACCCCACAACGGAATATTTGTCAGATATAGAAAACGACAGATGTCACATTTTTAAATAAAAATAGTCAACGGTGTTATCATTTTTAACTGTTAAAATACCGGTGATAAAAGAATAGTAGCATTTGATATTTTATGATATTTTACTGTAGCACACGGTATTCTACAGTAGCACACGATATTACACAATGTCTCATATTATTGATCTGATAACGTGGTCATTGCACAGTATTCATCAATAATTGTTGTTACATAGTATTTTGCATTATTGATTCAATAATTGTCATAACACTGTATTTCATATCATTGAGTAAATAATTGTTGGTGCACTGTATTTTAAAATTATTGAACCAAATAATTGTCACAATAGCGAATATATAGTAAATTATATTAATAAATTAATATTGATCTATAGCATATTTTTTTTACCCTATTTATGAATTATTGTTGTAATATTATTTTATTATATATATAAGACCCATAGGTAGAATAAATAAATAAAATTAAAAAAAATAAATTTTACTATTTTGAATAATAAACATGTGGGCCCTCTGTGGGGGTCACATGAGAAATGAGAATGAAAATGGTTACTGGGATATTGGTGAGGCAGCCGGCTGTTCTACCATTTTTGAATTTTCAGCACTACCGTGCAGCACGCCAGTTTACCTACCACACGTATAGTGCATTGCGCAAAGAGTAATTCTTTCCTGGCTGAAACGGCGTCGTTTCACGTCCGGTTTTTTTTCGCCTTCATGTGCGCATGGCGCGGGAGTCTGGATGAGTATTTACGAGATTGCCACCGCACTGGTTTTTTACAATTAGAACCCTCAGGATTCTGCTTTATTACGATTTTGCCACCGGCTTCTTGCAGAATTACACTTTTGCCCTTCCTTCTTTATTTCCTACACAATAAAATATAAAATAAATAAAAATAATATAAAAATGTTAAAAACAATAATAATGTATAATAATAAATAAAACACCTAAATTCCTAAAAATACTTTAAAACTCACAAATAATTAAGTCTAAAAATATTAAATAAATAGAAATAAAATCTAATTATCAAATACTCCCAAACTTAACTAATTGCTTGCCCTCAAGCAAAACAAAAATAAAAACTAAAATTATACCAAATTACCAAAAATTAATCGAGCAACTCAAGCAATGAATCAATATGAATTTCAACTTTAACCTCAAAGATTTTTAAATGATAACTTAAAGAAAAATTTAAAATTATGCGAAGCCATAAAATTTAAACATATTTATTAATCTTACTCCATTCAAGACCCTTCGTGTGTGTGTGAATCCAAATGTATCAAACAAGCGAAAAAAACTTAAATCCGCTCACATAATTAAATGCCACATCAAAGATATCAAAATATATACAACAAAACTCTATATTTTTATTTTTCACATCACTCAAAGCTAATACATGCAAATATAACTTAGGAGATCAAAAAAGTTTTAATCTTTTAAACACTACTAGGATTATTAATTTCTTTTTAAGCTTTTTTTTTTCTTCAATAAAATGAGTGCATTTTATGCTCCATCCCATTTTTTTCTCTTTTTTTTTTCTCGGTGAGTGCATTTTATGCTCTATCTCACTAGCGAGTACGTTTTACGCTCCATCTCGCTTCTCTTCACCTATTTATGAGAGAGTGCGTTTTACGCTCCATCTCAACTCATCACATAATTCTCTTAACTATTTTTTTCCTCCACAAGATAAATTAATTTTAATAATCACATAAAATTCACTTAATCATCTCTCCTAAATCATATTTTACCACAATTTCACTTCAAATTATGGTCAAATAAAAATATAGAATTCAAAAATATCTATCATGAACATTTAACCCAATAAACTTCACTTAAGTTAAAAGTAGCTTAAACAAATGGATATGTGCGTAAAAAATTTGAAGGATCTCAAATAAAATAATAACCAATAAAAAGTCAAAATTCAAACTATGCAAAAATTTATCCATTTTCCAAAAGTTATTAAATAAAAACTAAAATTTATCATCGACCAACATTTAATTCAACTAATTAATTGCCCAAGTGACTCATCCTAAAAAACTAAATTATCCCATTTTCGTAGGAAACACGATTGCACTTAGCATGTGCAACAAGCTTTTAAACCCCTTGGTTACCCCAAGTGAACGAGTTGTGTATCGTGAGGGTTTGCAGTGAATACACCTACAAAATTCTAAAATTTAAACTAAAATAAAACCTAATTTTTTTTTTATTATTATTTTATTTTATTTTAAAAAAAAATTCTTTCAAATTTACTCACACCCCCAAACTTAAACAGACATTGTCCTCAATGTATAAAATAAAGAAAATTAAGAACAAGGGACTTCCCTGAATATATAGCATTTTTCCTCCTCATTTGCTAAGTCTGGGCTGCATAAATAACCTGAAACAAAACAAAAACAATAATAAAATAAAATATTAAAATAAACTAAAATTTACTACTAAAATAAAAAGTACTAAAATTAAAAGTTAAAAACTAAAACTTGGGTTGCCTCCCAATAAGCGCTTGTTTTATAGTCTCAGCCTGACTACTCCCTTTTCTTTAGTCTGGATCGAATTTATGCTTGATGAATTGCTTTGGAAGCCATGCCTTGACCACCCGCGTAACTTTTCCTTGAGACCCCCAAACTTGCGTTCTTCCTTCTTCCTCCAATCACACTGACCTTTCAAACCCCCAACATTAATCTGAAAGCATTCTTCTTGACCACTTGGAAATTCCATTGCATGAAACACCTTGAATGTCACCTCTTCATCTTGAACTCGCATAGTTAATTTGCCTTTTTGTACATCAATTAGTGTTCTCCTTGTGGCCAAGAATGGGCGCCCAAGAATAATCGGTATATCCCAATCTTCCTCAAAGTCTAAGACTATGAAATCAGCTGGAAAAAAAAATTTGTCCACCTTGACTAAGACGTCTTCAACTATGCCTCGTGGATAAGTTAGTGATCTGTCCGCAAGCTGCAGTGTGACATTCGTAGGTTTTGCTTCTTTTAATCCCAACTGCTGGTAAATTGAGAGCGACATCAAGTTGATACTAGCTCCCAAATCACATAACGCTCTCCCAAAGAATTTTCTGCCAATCGTGCATGGAATTGTGAAGCTACCCGGATCCTTGAGCTTTGGTGGTAACTTCTTTTGAAGTATTGCGCTGCACTCCTCAGTTAACGTCACTGTTTCAAATTCGCCTAACTTTCTCTTATTGGATAAAATATCTTTCATGAACTTTACATAGCTCGGCATCTGCTCCAGTGCATCGGCAAATGGAATGTTGATCTGCAGCTTCTTGAACACTTCCAAAAATTTTGAGAATTATTTTTCCAACTTTGATTTCTACAGTCGTTGGGGGAAAGGCACAGGTGGTACAATAGAGCTCTGTTTACCTGCATCTTTCTTTGAGATTGGGGTCTCATGCTCTCCATTACTTTCATCTTGCTTGTCACCCTCACTATTATCTTTCTGTGTCTGATTGGGAGTTTTCTCAACTTCGGGTAACTTCTTACCGCTACGAAGTGTTATTGCCTTGCACTGTTCTTTACCATCTTGTCTAGGATTGACCTCCGTGTTACTTGGTAAGGTGCCTTGGGGCCGGTTGTTGATGGCGTTAACAAGCTACCCCATCTGATTTTCTAGGTTTCGGATTGACACTTCTTGACTGTTTATCCTTGTCTCATTCTGTGCAATGTACCTAGAAAGTAACTCCTCTAAATTTGTCTTCCTCTCCTGCTGCGGTGGGACTTGATTCTGAAATTAGGGTGGGTATGGTTGTTTTGGAGCAGGTTGTTGTGCTTGATTGTTGCTCCATGAGAAATTGGGATGATTCATCCACCCTGGATTGTAATTGTTGTTGTTTTGCTGCCTGTGGTAATTTCCAACGAACTGAACTGATTCTGCGTTGATTGCATATTGTTCACTTGGATGGCTTCCTCACATAAATCACAAATAACTGCTACATTCTGTATCGACTTTCCTCCTAAAGCATCGATCTTCTTTGATAATGTAGCAACCTGTGCTGCCAATGCCGTCACCGCATCTACCTCATAAATTCCAGCCACCTTTGGTTGATTCATCCTTGCAAATGGCCATTGATAATTATTTGCTGCCATTGTCTCTAGCAACTTGTAGGCATCATCAAAATTATTGGCCATCAATGCTCCTTCTGCCGCGGCATCGATACTCGTCCTTGTATTACTAAATAAACCGTTGTAAAACGTCTGGACTTGCAACCATTTGGGAATGCCATGGTGAGGACATCGTCGTAATAAGTCCTTAAATCTTTCCCACGCTTCATAGAGTGATTCTGCATCATGCTGAACAAAAGAAGTGATATCGTTCCTCATTTTAGCTGTTTTGGCTGGTGGAAAAAATTTTGCGAGAAACTTCTGCGCCAAATCATTCCATGTAGTGATGGAACCTGGTGATAGTGAATGAAGCCAGCTCTTTGCTTTATCACGGAGTATGAAAGGAAATAGTCTGAGTCGAATTGCATCCTTCGTAACACCATTGTACTTGAAGGTGTCACAAATCTCCAAGAAGCTAACTAAGTGATCGTTTGGGTTATCATTCGGTAAACCCCCAAACTGCACTGAGTTTTGAATCATTTCGATCGTACCAGGCTTGATCTCAAAGGTATTAGCCTGAATTGCGGGCCTTTGAATGCTTGATTGGATCTCCGTGACTCGTGGCATTGCTAGTCCCTCAATGATTTCTACTCGTCAGCCTCCATGTTGCCTTGTTCCTGTTCGGTTTCTTGGCAAACTCTTTTCAAGGCTCAGCACCTGCTCTCGATCTCGTCTATGTATGGAGTTGGCTCTTGTCCCTTCGATCTCGTGTTCATACACAAATTTTGTATCCTTAAACCTTAAGATTCCGGGAAAATGTAATGTTACGTTAGCGGAATTTTAAGTTATGATCAATGACTTGCAATTACTAACACTTGATGAAAACCTGCAAAAGCAAATAATACAGAAAATTAGAAACGTTTAAATTAAAATCGAATTGATTGTAACTAATATTGAACTAATTATTAAAAATATTTCCCCAGCAACGGCGCCAAAAACTCTTTGTCAGATTTATGTATAGACAAATTCACGCAAGTATACGTGGTCAACAAATAATATAATAGTAAGTAAAGTATCGATCCCATGAGGAAATAATAATAATAATAATAATAATAATAATATTCAAGTACTAATTTTATATCAACTCAATTTTATTTAAACAACCGATTCAAGTTTTATGAAATTAAATTAACTAACTAAAATAAGCAAATTATTAAGCAAATATGAATATCAGATTTAAAAGTTAAGACTACAACTTCCCCCAATGCTTCGCATAAATATTTTCACTTTCTTGACAACTACTTAATCGATACAATTCATTAAGCGGAAATTCATAAGTATTTATTGTGACGCCCCCAAATCTGGGCCCACACAGCCCAAACTTGAGTCGTCAAAAGACTACAACAAAATTATTACAACAAAGCACAACGTACTACAATACAGTGTATAATAATACACAACTAAGTCTTCACTATTATTGCCACACTATTTTATAAAACGTGAAGACTATGATAACTATTCCTCGGACCCTCACTCCATTCCCCGGCTAGACCCTGTTATGTTTTCATTTCCTGTTGAAAAACAATGGAACAAAAGAAATGGTGAGCTCAAATAGCCCAGTAAGAAATATCATGACTAAAATAATGACGAATAAATTATCATTAGCCTTCAACAGTTGAGTTCTTGATAGAATACAATAGAATACAAGGTTTATATCAAAAACTGCAGTTAAATTCTTAAACAATGTTCAGATCAATAATAGCAGCGGAATGAGCAATCTATTAGAAGAATAATGCAGATTATAATGTCCACTCGCTTCTCTTTTTCGTAAAAACATCATCAACTTTTATCATCTGAAATACCATTAGTCATGATAATAAAAATTCACAGTTCCTGATCATAATCATGCAAATCAACAGTTCATCTTTGCACTACGGGCCAAAGATATTCAATATAGCACCAACGGTCATGATTATACCAGATTCAGCCTTTGGTCATAATCATACCAAACAACAGTTCATCTTTGCACTACGGGCCAAAGAGAACATTCACCACGTGCCATAAAAGACACCGAACAGATGTATCGCCTTTAACCTATTATCTGTTCAACAAAAATATCACATCTGTGCCCCCGGCCACAGATATTCACAACAGCTTGATTTTTGGATGATTAGAATGATATAAATGATGAACAGAAGAAATAGGATAACAATAAGTATCGGAAGTTTACTTTGTACAGATTCAAATAATGTCCAAATTGTCAACATGATGTGGAGTGAAATTTAAAAATGATATTCAAGATCCACAGTTCAGAATAACGGTTACAATTCAATAGAAAGGTTCACGTAAATAGGAAGGTTCAGTTGAAATAATGAAGTTCAACTATTATGGAACATATAATATTTTCAGGAATTATAGAAGCAATAGTTCCATAATAAATTTCGATTTAGGAGTATGAAAGAAAATAATATCCCTTACCGTAGCAGGTTTGATTAACAAAAGGTGAAGGAAATTAATACAAAGGGTTATTCACCAACAGGCGGCAATCCGCTCCGTAAGGTTATTCCCACAATTTAATAGAATTTGAGTACAAAGAGTTATTCACCAAACAGGCGGCAATCCGCTCCGTAAGGTTATTCTCAGAGATTAATAATGAATGAATACGAAAGGTTATTCACCAACAGGCGGCAATCCGCTCCGTAAGGTTATTCCCACAATTTAATACATGGAAATAAAAGGCACGTCTTATGAGTAAGGAAGAAACAATATTATTATCGAGAATCAAATAATGATAATCCCTTACCATAGTACGTTTGAATAATGGAAGATGAAAAAGATGGTATCCCTTACCTCAACACGTGACTGGATATTGATTTAAATGAGGTTGATTAACTTGAACAGTACACGTATACTTATAGATCTTCACAAATACTCAAGATGACTTAAGCACACTTAGAGAGAACTTTCACAAGAAGTATTTAGAGAGAGAAAGAAAGAACAAGTAAGGAAGTTTATGAAAAATCCTTAAGTTAAGGCTCCTATTTATAGCCAAAAATCTTATCATTCATTTAATCTAAACCATTCATTTAAAGATCATCTTTTAATCTACACCATCCATTTCAAATATTATATTATCTTTAATCTACACCATTCATTTCATATCACCTAATAATCACCTAACTTTATATTATAAACAAATCGATTTAATTATTCAACAATAATTCACACTTTAATCTACACCATTCATTTCATATCACCTAATAATCACCTAACTTTATATTATAAACAAATCAATTCAATTATTCAACAATAATTTACACTTTAATCTACACCATTCATTTCATATCACCTAATAATCACCTAACTTTATATTATAAACAAATAACTTTATCAATTCAATTATTATGACTAATTGTTATAAATACAGTATAGTTAGCTCTTAGATATCAAGTAAATAAATTAATGAAATACAACTGTTTAAATAACATCATAATAGAGATAACAATAATGTAAAATAAAGCATACGTTACTGTGTAATGACAATTATTGATTCAATAATGTGAATTACTGTGCATATGTTACTGTGACAATTATTAGGTTCAATAATTTTAAAAACAGTGCAACAACAATTATTGACTCAATGATATAAAATACAGTGTAATGACAATTATTAAATCAATAATGCAAAATACTGTGTAACAACAATTATTGAATTGATAATATAAAATATTATGCAGTGACAATTATCGATGAAATGATGCGTAACAGTTACGGTGTCAATTATCAGACCAATAATATGAGACACTATGCAATACCGTGTGTTACTGTAGAGTACTGAGTGCTACAGAAAATACCAATAACTACCGTATGCTACTATTCTTTTATCACCGGTATTTTAACAGTTCCGTTGACTATTTTTATTTAAAAAGGTTATTTCTGTCGTTTTCTATATCCGACAAATATTCCGTTGTGGGGTCCACCAATAATTTGTTATTTCGGCGCCGTCGGACCAAACGAATATTCCCCGACCAAACGAATATTCCCCGACAAAGCGAATATTGTCCGACAAAATAAAATTTGCACATAACATCCTTAACTTTTAACTTTATCGATTTAACCACTTACTGTTTCAAAAAATATATATATGAAGAAAAATTAAATTTTGTATTTCATAAAATTCGGGGTCTTACATTTATTAAACCTTTTCCAAGAGTTTGACAAAAATATCTATTCCGATTAATTTACTATATTCCTATGTAAAATAATTAAGAATAGATTCATTAAGTTTAAATTCCCAAAACACTTACATGCAACATATAAATATATTCTTATTTTATACGTAATGCATGTTATCATATCTAGATCAAAACCTAGATTGTATCTTTCAATGCCATCTAGGAAATCAAATAATTATATGGCCAAACAATTATAACATGTAAGCATAAAATATGATAAATGAATTATATAGATTAATAATTGAAACAAGAGAGAATTAATTTATACTAAACATTGAGTTCCATTGTAATCTTAAAATAAAATTAGTTCATAAGTAAATGAAAAGAATTCCACAAATTAAACAACATCGTAACAAAAATTAAAGATAAAGAAATAAAGGATAAAATATTTGTAGCGCTTCTTCAATCTCCAATTCTTGAACCCTTGATGTTGCCTCCTTTGCTTCAATGCTTCAATGTAGCTCTAGGTTATTGTGTGTATGTGCTCACCCTTTGACATGTATTTATAGGCCTCAAATATATCTAAACCCTAATATGATTTATTTTTTCAAATCCTAATAGGAATTAAAATCCAATTGGGAAACAAAAAGATGCAAAAATCGCGAAATCTGCTGTTCTGGCTAATTTTCGTGTCGCCAAACGCAGCGTTGACCAAGTCAACGCGCGTTCTATTTTATTTTATTTTTCTTCCGCTGAACAGCTGCGCATTGCGCGGACTGTTGCTTCTGCCGCATCCTTGAAACGACGTCGTTTATGCTTGTTTCGTCCATGACCGCACATTGCGTGAAGAGTAATTCTTTCCTGGCTGAAACGGCGTCGTTTCACGTCCGATTTTTTTTCGCCTTCATGCACGCATGGCGCGGCAGTCTGGATGAGTATTTACGAGATTGCCACCGCACTGGTTTTTTACAATTAGAACCCTCAGGATTCTGCTTTATTACGATTTTGCCACCGACTTCTTGCAAAATTACACTTTTGCCCTTCCTTCTTTATTTCCTACACAATAAAATATTAAATAAATAAAAATAATATAAAAATGTTAAAAATAATAATAATGTATAATAATAAATAAAACACCTAAATTCCTAAAAATACTTTAAAACTCACAAATAATTAAGTCTAAAAATATTAAATAAATAGAAATAAAATCTAATTATTATGCATTCTTTTCTTTTATAAATAGTTTGCTCGGTTGAATAGAAAAATCACACCTACAACATCAAATTTTTTTACAAGTATTTTGTGAGTTTTTTCTGAGAATAGTAAGGTTATCTTAACTGTTTGAAAATCAAAAGGAGTGCAGGAATTTTTCAAGTAAGTATTTTATTAAAAAGTAATAATTGCACAAATACCTATTTTACACGATATTCACAAATTTTCCGTTATAAAACTCTTCTTTGAGAAGGTTTATTTTAAAAAACTTTCTTTGGAAAATTTATTTTGAAATATCATTTCAAAAATTATTTTGAAGTTATTATTTTACACTACAAAAATTTATATTATATAAATAATTTTGATAGTTCATAATATATGAGTTATCATATACCTTAAAATTTATATATGGTAATTACTAATTATATTATAAATATATAGGTTGATCAACCTAATTTTTATCAATATTCAGTCACGTGATAAGGTAAGGGGTATCATTCTTTTCATCATCATAAATGAATATTATTTTCTTTTTTACGTGTAAGGGATACCATCTTTTTCATCTTTCATTATTCAAACTTACTACTGTGACACCCCCAAATTCAGGTACAAATAACTCGGATTTGGTGCTCACGCAAAAATACATCCAATCATCACTAAACAACATTTAATACTAATGCGGAAATAAATAAACATATGTTGTTTATTAATGCACACCTTCACTAATCCCAAGGTCTTAAACTTTAAACAAAATACATCATGCATATCCTATTAATACAAAACGGGATCATGATTTACCAAAACAGAATAGTAATAATAACTAATTCTAAAGTTTGCCCTTGCCCTTATCCTTCTTGGAATGTTCAGGCTTAACTGCAATTTATTCATGATATAGCAAGAGTGAACAACTACTCTGCTCAACAAGTTTAAAATAGATAATGAAGGTATATCATGAATGAATAAGAATAACAATCGAATAAATCAACGATTTAAAATAACTAAACAATATAATCAAAGTTAAAATGAAATAATGAATATTGATTATTTACTGCTGAGTAGTCTAATGGACTGTGAACATTTCCAATGAATCAATCGTAAGATTGATCCTTGTTATATTTTAACCTGTCAGATTGTACTTGAGGGGATCAACCTCTTGTACACCATATGTATGCATAACATTAAACTCTGACGTATTGGATAACTGATACTTATATTCCCCTTATCAAGGGTTGTTAGGGTTTCGACACAGTGAAAGCAACGGAATTTAAAATTTTTTTCGAAACCCTAAGACAGGATCCATGCGAAAACAGATTAATTAGAGGTTTAGATTATTTTACCGATTATCCGAGATGGACAGAAGACGATGGAATTCTGGAACGGCTTCGAATCTTCAACGCAATCCAGCGACTGCGCCTCTACTGTATCCACACGAACGCTCCGTGAATCGTCCCACGATCTGCAGCAAAAGGAACCGCGGTACTAGCCACCAAGATCAGGATTTCCCAATTATTTTCCTCTCTAGCCTCTTTCTGAAAGCGGCTAGGGTTTTTAGTTTTTCCTTACGTGATTAAGACTACTGATATAACATATATATAGTAGTTAATAGGAATTAACCAAAACCTAATTTAATTAGAAAAATAAAATCCGAATTTATATATATTATATCTTAATTAAGTCTAACTTAATTAATATACATATATATAAATTATCCTATTAATTTAAATTCGTAATTTTAAATACTATCAATCATATTGACATATTTAAATACTTACAATTTAAATTAATTCCTTTTTAAATACGTTCTATGTGTGTGACCCTATAGGTTATTATTATGTTGGCAATAATTTTAAAATCATATTATCAAATTATAAACAGTGAGCGGCATCTAGTAATGCATCACTGCTACCCAAATAATAATAAGATCAGTGATTCGATACAACCTTTTCGTGACCAATGTTTCAATGTAATTTAATCATTTTAACCTTATATCCTAGATTAAACTTGAGGCATGGAATGTGTCATACTCTTCATAATTTAATCTGAGTTTTCTTGATCAATTAGTAGACTATATGAAACAAATCAATATTTGAGCATGGCCATGCATTTCATAGTCCTACTCAATCAAGAGGCCTATAGATATCACCCCTAATATATAAGAGGGTTAAATTCCATCTAGATCGTTCATATTCCTCACACGATTCATGATGTACCTAATAATCACATTTATTGTCCGCCCTATTAAAGGTGACCTTTGATGATATCAAAGTACACAAATTCTCGTGTAATAATATAGTGACTTCAGGTCGGAGGATCATTACATTATTGTCACTATGAGAATTTCTTATAACACTTGGCATAATGCTCCATGTAGAATTCTCATGGTGGGTCTGTCCAGTACATTGTTCTCTAACATGTACCTATGCATTGACTCAAATATCTCATATATTTATGACCAATGAGATTTGACCATCAGTCAATCCACATACTAGTCTTAATGCATCATTGTTGTCCTATTAACAATGATACTCGACTAGGGACATTTAAGAGCAATGATACTAATTGTAATTATATTATCTCATGTTCAAGTCACATACTTAAAGCTATATAATTCGTATCATTATTCTAAGGACTTTTATTATGTTAACATTTATATAACGCAGTAAATGAAATCATAATAAAATAATCCATTTATTCAATCAAATATAATATCAAAAATGTTAAGTAATTACATCAAATAATTAGCCTCTAGGGCATAAACTCTAACAAGGGTTGCTCTCTCAATCCAAGAATCCGTACCAACTACTGGTTTGGATAGCTTTTTAAAATAATAACATATGTATGTCTAGCCAAACAAATGGCGTAAACCAATTCTTTAAACAGTTCATGAATGAAGAACTAAAAATATTTTACAGTTCAATAATAAAAGAGGAATTCAAGTGCACTAAGTGCGGATAGCAATAACTATCATTGATGTAGAGTAATTAACAAACATTACACCATTAACATTATTTAAAAATACTAACTCGAGTTTGAGTTATGAAACTTGCTCAATATAAATATGAGTAAGGTTATGGAACTTGCCTCAGTTGTCGATTACTGCTTACTCGACTTAAGCTATTGTCCTTGAAAGACCTAATATTAAATAAGTTTATCTTTCAATTAGAAAAGCACATAGGAGCCCATATATCACTGTCAAACACACTACCATTTAAGCACATACTTTTTATTTAACAATACATAGCTTACGTGACAATATTATTTTCCTCGGGGAAGTATTTTAATTACCAAGCAATCTTATTATTCATTTAATAAGACTTAATTTATTTATTTAAATACTTTAAACAATTCACTTCAATTGTTTAAGTACCTGATTTTTTTCTCTAATTATTATTTAATACTATTCAAATAATAATTAGTAAATTAGTTATCCTTATCTATTATTTATTAAATAAATAATAAATAATTAATTTATAAACTTTATTACCCTTTAATTATTATTTAAATAATAATTAATTAATTATCCTTATTTATTACCTAATATTAATTAAATAATAAACAATTATTTTATTAATCTCATCTTCCTTTAATTATTATTTAATATTATTTAAATAATAATTAATTAATTAATTATACATATTTATTATTAATTAAATAATAAACAATTAGTTTACTAGTCTTAATTTTCTTTAATTATTATTTAATATTATTTAAATAATAATTAATTAATTACCTACCTTTATTCATTATTTAATATCCATTAAATAATAAATAATTACTTAATAATTTTATTTTCCTTTAATTATTATTTAATATCATAATAATTAATTAAGTATCCTTATTTATTATTTACTCTTAAATAATAAATAATTATTATTTATTAACTTTATATTATCCTTTATTTATTATTTAATAATAAATAATTAGTTATTATCTCTTTTTATTTTAAATAGTAATTAATCCCCTTAGTGACCTTTATTTACCATAGTTATTAGTATTTAATATCCAAATAATAAATAATTATTATTATTATTTTTATTATTGGGTCCCAAATTAATTATATTAATTTTTAAGTATTTTTACCCATTTTGGACTTAAATAACTCGAAACGACCTGGCGCGAATGGCCTGACTCGACCCGGATTGAAAAATGCACCGCCTATAAACAGTGTATAGGGCCTCGGCGCCAAAATAATAAAAGGAAATAGGGGCCCTGGCCCGCAGTTGGTAGAATCTACAGATTTGTCATTTTCAAAATTTTCAACTTTTGCTTATTTGATTAAAACTTGCATAAAATGAAATCTACAAATCCAAATGACCTCAAATTGGTATCGACGGATTCGTATCTTCTTAAAATACAATATTCCATCATTGGATTAAATTTTTGAAAATTTTTTTGTTATGAAAAATAGCCACAAAGTGGGCTGTTTGTACAAGGGATTCTTAAAATAGGCTTCTTTGGTTTAAAAATTCATATATTAACCATAACAACTCACATGAACATTATACCAACTAGGTTTTGTTCTTAACTTATATATTTACCATATCAAAGAAGAAAATCTCGTACACAACCTCTAGCTTTCAAAATAAAAGGTTTCGAATCACAAGCTCAACTAGGTTTACCAGAAAAATCTATTTTCATGCTTTTGACCAAATATTTCTACATTGATGTATATGAATATACATTAAAACTTCATGAAACCCTATATGAACATTTTTAGTAATGATCCAAGCACAAAGATAACATTTTTACCATTTAAATCACATTTTAATCACATAGAATGTATACACTAGAGTGTTAGGGTTTTATACCTCTTAGATTTGATAGTTTGCTTTCTTTCCTTTCCAAAATATGTTATAAACTGTGATGACATCCAAGAGCACTTCTCTTGATTAAGAATGGTTTGACTCGTTAGTGACTCACTTAAGAACTCACTAACTCACTTTCTTTTTCTTTAACTCACCGAGTTAACTCTCTCATTACTAACTCACAATAAAAATGCTCTCTAGCAATCTTAGCAAACTCTCACCCAAACGCTAAGGTTCATATTTATAGTGGTATAAATCTATACATATAACACATATATGTATAGAATGGACATCAAGTGTTTCATAAATTATAGCAAAATAGTTTAAGTGTTCCATACACTACAACAACTAATCAATTGATAGATTTCTTTTTGACATCCAAGTTGGTACTATAATACCTGATTTTTTTTCCAATAGTCCCACATCATCCACTTTTAAAGCCATCCTCACTTTTCTTAGTTATATATATGAGTCTACCCCTTCCCATTTTAATATCCAAACATTAAGGTTTTACCCAATTTGAGAAAACCTTTTTGTTTGAGGACCTTTTTAGTAAGGACCTTCCTAGTTAAAAATTTTGGTGTCGAGGACGTGGGCGGACTGCGAACCACATAGTTTTGGGTATGTCTCTTTTTCTTTCTTGGTGTAATTATTTAATTTTTTGTATTCGTTTTAATTTTGTAGCTTTAATTTTTGTATGCTATTTAGTTTGTTATTAATTAGTATTTTGATATATTAAATTATTATTTTTGTAACTTTCGAGTTGTGACATAATAATAATAATAATAATAATAATAATAATTATAATAATAATAATAATAATAATAATATTTGTTTGTAACATAATTAAAAATAGAAAGAATATTTTTGTAAATATACTTAGATTTACTTTGGAACAAGAAAGTGGTTAATTATTAAAATATTATATATGATTAAAATATGTATAACTTTAGATGTAATTTTGCTTAGAACGAAAAGATTTCAAATTCGTCAAAGAGAAAGAAAATGTGTAAAGTTTAATCAATTAATTAACTATTTATTTATTTATTCATTTTTTTTGTTTAATTAGTTCCGACGGAAGAAATTTAACGAGTCATTTTTGGAATATAATTTCAGGTATTACATTGCGTATTTCAGGTATGGATTCCGTACTCCTTCAGCAATATTTCTTTAACTTTAATTTGTTTGTTTTGTATCTCAATTAGAATTCAGATATTATTTTGATATATTATTCATAGTTAAATGCTTATGATAGAATTATTTGGTTTTAGATATTCGAAAATTCATAACTTGTACTATTTGGACTTACCAAGCATGTCTAGTATTTATTTTAATTCTGTAGAAACGTACATGCTAATATATTTAAAGGACTTTGTGTTGATTCGTTTCGGTTTAGCATGTGCGTATTAGAACCCCTTTTGTTTGTATTGTGTCGCATATATTGTAACATGATATTTTTGTTAGAATGTACCATAGGGTATACCTGAGCTATAACCACCTGTGGGGGTACCACAGGCATGTCCTTTTGGCACCGAGGCATGACAGTTCCATGGCGGTGTGATTAGTCCACGACGTCTCCATTTTGTGTGCTCCGATGGGAGTTGGCCAATTGGTGTTTTGTTGTGGGACGCATATGGGTCGACCCTAGCATTTTGTTTTGTTCTGCGGTTTGGTGTTGTTTGTGCCAAACACACCTTCCGATTTTGCATACATCTGGATTGCGCAGTCCGATGTATATTTCTGTTCTGTTTTGTTCTGAGCTCGGTATGAAATCACCCCCAACCATTTGATTCAGCCTATTATGTTATTCGGATTAGTTCAGTTTAGTTGGTCTTGTTATTAATTCAGTTTTTATTTTCTTGCACTCTATATCCGTACTAGGCATTTAGCTCATACTGTGTTTTTCTTCCGGCAGGTAATCAGGGGGAGTAAGGGCAAATGTGAAAAGAGCTTCCTTTATGTAAATAGTTTAGATATTTTGTGTACGATTTGATATTTTGGTTTCTAAGTACTGTTGTAATACACATATCATGTTTGAGTTAGTTGACAATTATCTATCTAGACTATTCAGTTACATATTAAAGTTTTGGATATCAGTTTGTTAGTTCTGTTATGTTCTGTACGTAACCTCCCTTTCCAATTCGGGAAGGGGGTGTTACAGAGTTGGTATCAGAGCTAGGGTTCTTTCTTGTAGAAAACATATTTAGGTTCGACCTGTGAGTTATGGGTAGATTTATGGGTAGATTTATGGGTTAGGTTTCCTGTTAATCTATAATATCAGTTTTTATTAGAAATTTGTCTCGAATCTATTTTTCCTCTATCTGTTGTTCTTAGATGGTCCGTAGATCCGTTAGAGGTACTGGGAAGCGAGGTAATGGTAGAGAAAGAGGTGAGGCCCAATCCAATGCGCAACCTAATGTGCAAGCTAATGGTCTGGATAACACTCAATTGGCAGCCTAGGTAAATCAAGCAGTTAATCAGGCTTTACCGCAGTTAGTGGCACAAGTCGTTCAAGCGATACAGATGCAAGAACAACCGCCAGAAAAATCTGATCAAGGAAACTCGAGTAATGGTGGTCCGCAAGCAAATGAAGAGTTAGGAAATACAAATGGTATTGATCAGTTTGTGGTGCCAACGTATGTATGGTTAGAAAGGTTTCAGAAGCAGAAACCACATTCATTTAGTTCATCTCTAACTCCAATTGAAGAAGCGAATTGGATTGCCCATTTAGCGAAGATCTTTGACGTGTTGGGGTGCTCTGATAATTAGAGAGTGTTGTTGGCTGCTTACAAATTAGATGGGGATGTGCAGAGATAGTGGAAAGCTATAAAAACAACAAATGGTGACAGATTCGTCGAGACACTTACATAGACAGAATTTTATGATGTCTTTTATCCGCAGTATTTCTCAGCTGCTGATAAAGAGGCATATGGTAGGGAGTTTTTGTCTATTCAGCAGAAGGATAACGAGTCAATCACAGACTTCATGACAAGGTTCATCAGGTTGGCAGGTTTTGCAAGAACTTTAACAGGGACTACAATAGAACCGGCAGAAAAATTTAAGTGAAAAATTCACTATAAATATCGTCAACATCTCATCAACACCAAGTTTGAGGATGTGTCAGCAGTGGCTAATGCAGCCAAGAATATCGAAATGGAACAACAAGACTTTCAGGCTTCTAAACCGAAAAAAAGTCGGAAGAAGGATAGAGATGACTAACATGGTCAAGTTTTAGGTCAACAAGGGAAGAATCAAGGTGGTCAGTGGAATAGGAACCGAGGTGGCCAACAAAGACAGAATCAGGGTCGTTACCCAGGGTTAGCAGGTGGGGGTAACCCCAATTTTATTTCGATTACTCCTTGTACTACTTGTGGGGCTAATCATCATGGGAGACCGTGTTATAGAGTTACCGGTGCATGCTTCTTATGTGGGCAGATAGGTCACTTTGCCAAGGATTGTACCGGTCCACGTGGTAACGATGAAGGCAATAACGGTAGCAATGTCGGTCAGTGCAATGGTGGACGGGTGTTTGCCTTGGCATATAATCAGGCGACAGGTGCGCCAGGTACTTTTTTGGCGTTTCTTTAATTGGCAGTCGTGAGCTGTCTATTTTGTTTGATATCGCTTTTACTCATTCAATTATTACGTATTCTTTTGTTCGGCATCTTGGTATGTCATCTCAATCCTTAGATTCTGCTATACTTATTGCTACTCCGATGAGGATTTTTGTTATTAGCTTTAACTGGTATCGAGGATATTCTCTTAGATTTAGAGATGAAATTCGTAGGGCTAATCTTTTGACAATGGATATGCACGATTTTGATGTGAGATTTGGGTTAAAAGGTAAACTTAATCCGTTCGATAAGATTCAGAAGGATCTTTCTTGTGAAGTCTGATGCGATTTTAGATTGTTAAGAACGAATTATGAGGAGAAAGACGTTTCCATTTGTTATGGTTTTATGGAAGAATCATTCGAAGTAAGAGGTTACTTGAGAGTATAATTCAGATTCTATTCGAGCGGAGTATTTGCATCTTTTTGATAATTAGGTTCGTTCCATTATTTTGATTCCGGGGACTGAATCATTTTTAAGGGGGAAGTAATGTAATACCCGATTTTTTTTCTAATAGTCCCACATCATCTACTTTTAAAGCCATCCTCCCTTTCCTTAGTTATATATATGAGCTTACCCCATCCCATTTTAATATCCAAACATTAAGGTTTTACCTAATTTGAGAAAATCTTTTTGTGTGAGGACATTTTTAGTAAGGACCTCCTTAGTTAACAATTTTGGTGTCGAGGACGTGGGCGGACTGCGAACCTCATAGTTTCGGGTATGTCTCTTTTTCTTTCTTGGTGTAATTATTTAATTTTCTGTATTCGTTTTAATTTTTAACTTTAATTTTTGTATGCTACATAGTTTGTTAGTATATATATATTTTTGCATATCTTTGTTAGTAATTAGCATTTTGATATATTAAATTATTATTTTTGTAACTTTAGAGTTGTGACATAATAATAATAATAATAATAATAATAATAATAATAATAATAATAATAATAATAATAATAATAATTGTTTGTAACATAATTAAAAATAGAAAGAATATTTTTTTAAATATACTTAGATTTATTTTGGAACAAGAAAGTGGTTAATTATTAAAATATTATATATGATTAAAATATGTAAAAATTTAGATAGAATTTTGCTTAGAACAAAAAGATTTTGGATTCGTCAAAGAGAAAGAAAATGTATAAAGTTTAATCAATTAATTAACTATTTATTTATTTATTTATTTATTTATTTTGTTTAATTAGTTCCAACGGAGGAAATTTAACGAGTCGTTTTTGGAATATAATTTCGGGTATTACATTGCGTATTTCAGGTATGGATTTCATACTCCTTCAGTGATATTTCTTTAATTTTAATTTGTTTGTTTTGTCTCTCAATTAGAATTCAAATATTATTTTGATATATTATTCATAGTCAAATGCTTATGATAGAATTGTTTGGTTTTAGATATTCGAAAATTCATAACTTGTACTATTTGGACTTACCGAGCATGTCTAGTATTTATTTTTGATTCTGTAGAAACATACATGCTAATATATTTTAAGGACTTTGTGTTGATTCGTTTCGGTTTAGCATGTGCGTATTAAAATCCCTTTTGTTTGTATTGTGTCGCATATATTGTGACATGATATTTTTTTTAGAATATATCGTAGGGTATACCTGAGCTATAACCACCTGTGGGGGTACCACAGGCATGTCCTCTTGGCACCGAGGCATGACACTTTCGTGGCGGTGTGATTAGTCCACCGCGTCTCCATTTTGTGTGCTCCGATGGGAGTTGACCAATTGGTGTTTTGTTGTGGGAGGCGTGTGGGTCAACCCTAACATTATGTTCTATTCTGCGGTTTGGTGTTGTTTGTGTCAAACACACCTTCCGATTTTGCATACATATGGATTGCACAGTTCGATGTATATTTCTGTTCTGTTTTGTTCTGAGCTCGGTATGAAATCACCCTAACCATTTGATTCAGCCTATTATGTTATTCAGATTAGTTCAGTTTAGTTGGTCTTGTTATTCATTTAGTTTTTATTTTCTTGCACAAATACACAACTTAATTAGAAATTAAATTTCTAATTTTATTTAAAACGTAACTTAAAATTCTCGATCCTTACAACTACAGTAAGGGATATCATTACTTTTATACTCTTAAACTTACTATGGTAAGTATTGTTCGGTAAAATTTCTTAAATGATTATAATTTTCTTAACAATTTGTACTTCATTTAATATCATTCCAATTGCATCTTCCTATTTACATGAACATTTCTATTAAACTGTAATTGTTATTCTGAACTGTGGATCATGAATATCATTTTTGAATTTCACTCCACATCATGTTGACAATTTGGATATTATTTGAATCTGCACAAAGTAAAATTATAAACTTTCGATATTTATTGTTTCTTCTGTTCATTATTAATATCTTTGTTATTATTCTAATAATCAAGAATCAAATTGTTGTTGATATCTATGGCCTGAGACACAGATTGGATAAAGGTGTTGATAGGTTAAAGGCGTTGATAGGTTAAAGGTGATATATTTGATGATGTGTCTTTTAAGGCACGTGGTGAATGTTCTCTTTGGCCTGGGCAAAAATGAACTGTTGTTTAGTATGATTATGACCAAAGGCTGTAGATTGGTATAATCATAATCGTTGGTGCTATATTGAATATCTTTGGCCGTAGTGCAAAGATAAACTGTTGACTTACATGATTATGACCAGAAACTGTGAAAGTGTATTATCATATGATAAAAATTGATGATGTTTTTCTTAAAAAAGGAAGCGAGTGAACATCATAGTCCATATGATTTTTCTAATGGTTGTTATTCTGCTGCAATTATTGATCTGAACTTTGTTTAACAACTTAACTGTAGTTGTTGAATTAAAACTTGTTGTTTAAATTATTCTATCAAAAACTCAACTGTTGAAGGCTAACGATAATTTATTTGTCATTATTTTAGTCATGATATTCTTTACTGGGCTATTTGAGCTCACCCTTTTCTTTTGTTCCATTATTTTTCAATAGGAGATAAGAGAGTAGCTAGGTCTAGTCGGGGGATGGAGTGAAGGTCCGAGTTGTAGCTGTATTAGTCTTAATAAGTTGTAAAATAGTGTGACAATAATAATGAAGATTTAGTTGTGTATTATTTGAATACTGTATTGTAGTACGTTGTACGCTGTATTGTAATAGTTGTTGTGTATTTTGACAACTGAAGTTTGGGTTGTGTAGTCCCAGATTTGGGGATGTCACATATTTTAATGTTAAACTTAATAAATAATAATTGACCGAAGGAACTTATAATATATAATTCAATAATTTATTATTCAAATAAATATTTAGTATTTTAATAATTATAACTATCTTCTCAAAAATCTAATTAAATATTTATTCATTTAATAACATAATAAATTATTACCTATACCTAATTTGACCAGCCACTGTGTATTTAGAGGGATACTTTTGTCAATTACCCATTAAAAATTGAGATTTGAGAGGTGAATGTTAACTTAGGTTGTGTTTAATAAAATTAAATGTTAAGATCTGAATAGTTTAGACATTTGAATAATATAGAGTATCTGTCTAGAATTGCGTCTGAATGAAAAAATACGGTTTGATAATTTAATTTTTCAAAATGTCTGAGTAACAGTATTTTACCATTTTAACTCTCTAAACAATTTAAGCAAAACTTGTTTGATAATTAGAAAGGTCTGAATAGTATTTTAAATACATATTTATAATATTTTGATCACAATATGATGAAACAAAATGTATCAAGTCTAATGATGAAACAGATGATGTGTATAAGAAAAAAAAAGTTTTAACAATTTTTTTTGTTGAAATTGTTATGATCAATTTAAAAAATATTTATAAAATAGAAAATGTCTTTAAAAACTTATATAATTATATCTGTATACATATAATTGTATAAAAAGAATATTCTATTATTAATTCAAAATAAAATATATAAAAGAAAAAAAAACAAATGTTTCTCACAATTTTCCTCCCAAAAAACCTCCTTGGTGCATCCCAAAAAACCCCCACTGGTTCGTCATCTTGGCCTACAATTGATTTCTCATGCCTTACACTTTCAATTTAAAAGCTATGGAAAGTCCCAATTTTTAACAGTGCACGAACCCAAATCTTTCCAATTGGGTATCAAATTAAGTCAGAAAGAAAGAAAAAAAGTGAAGAGATTTGTCGCCCGCCTTTCATCTGCTCTAACCATCACTGCTTATTTCAACTCCCCCAACCATCACCGATCTGGCCGGAGCTTTCATTGAAACAGAGAAGAGAAGAAGGAAGATAGTTGTCGTCTCGCCGTATGCAATTGGAGGAGGAAAAAATATGGAATATAATTGTTTTGAATTTATGAGGGTACTTCTATAAAAAAAGTTCAGATGATCCTGTTGTTGATCTAGACATGATTCCATCTCTTACCGAAATAGAGACTTTCAGACAAACAGGGGATTGGCTCTGAGCGAAAAGGATGCTGAATTTTCAGAGGTACAAAGCAATAATCAAACACACTCTTAGGTTGGTACATAACCAAGTAACACGACAAGAAATGTAGTTTAGCAAGTAGCAACAGCGGACGACGAAAAAATCCGCCGTTATATATTTTTTTCTTACAAAAAGAGCCGCAAGAAATTGTTGTTTTCGATCTCATCTCCTAGTTATATATGATTTGACTAGTATATTTTACTAATTTATTTGCAATTATATTTTTTAAATAAATTTTTTTTAAAAAAAATGATTAAACTCTAAGACTATGTTTCTTTGCAAAAAGAATTATTAGAATTGAACTATTTGTATTAATTTTTGAACTATTTTATCTCATGATGGAGGATTAATAGTCTTTTAAATAATTATATGTACTATTTTTTTGTATTATTCATAAGGCTATTTACGTGGGATTATATAATCCCATGAAAAATTTAGAATTAATAGTCTTCCTTATTTTAAGCTATTAAATGACTTTATGAAACTAATAGTCTAACATTAAGGGATTAATAATCCCTCATTGAATGATTAAATAATACAAAATAGTATTAAATTAAAATAAATAATCTAATCTTAAATATATTTTACAAACAAACACAACTTAAGTTCATAATAAAATACGTTTAGTGTCAATAAAGGAGATAATTATCTCTGTAAAATATAGAACTCATCACCTATATCATCTACATTAACACTTGCTATTAAGCTCACTAGCCATTCGTTTCACAATTGAACACATTCTCGGGTAAAGGCCATATATATTGCTGCTCTTTTTTGTCCTTCGCTTGCTTCACAATAGAACACATTCTCGAGTAAAGGCCATATATATTCTGCTCTTTTTGTCCTTAGAAGTTTAAGGTGCAAGCATTCTCACTAGTACCTGAATCATTGCATGCATATCAACCAGTTTATCTAAACAGATCTCTTCAACTTGAGCTATAAAATAGCTAGGAATTCAATTACCATTCCTTTTTAAGGTCAAGAAATGAGAAATTCGGAATAAAATTTGGATTGATTGAAAGAACTATAAGGCTTATTTGCTTGTTGATCAAAACTCATACATGATCAGATTGCTTCAATCAAATAAATACTAAAACACCATAATAATTTTAGGCAAAGCTACAAAGACAAATATACCAAGGAACAATTTGACAATATGACACTCAACCTACGCACAGTAAAGCTAAATCTCAAGCCCCAAAATGACCGAACCAACTTCAACACATCCAGAATTTCATATCAAACAGTCTCTTAATTTCATTTCTTGGAGTACATTGATTCCACCTTCCCATCATTCCCCCCAAGCAGCAAATACTTATCCTTCCTAGTCAATTGGGTGCACTCGAACCCTAGGGCTGCACCCAAAACCTTCTGCACGTGATTAGCCACCTCAATTGAAGATTTACCAGCCTTACACGTCATTTCCTCAGGCAATCGCTCGAGGAATGTAAGTTCATACGTTGGTCTAGGGTTCATAAAATAAAAATAAGGGTCCCAAAATTTGACACCCCGAACACACGTACCATGGAACATATTTTGCTTAAGGTTCATTGCCACGGGCACGATTCTATCGCTTAATTCTGCGAATAAAGCACTGAATCGCAGCAAGTAGGGCTCACGACATGTGGTCCCCTCCGGACACACAACTAGATCACCCTTTTCAAGCAGTGATTTGATCCGAGTGGCATCGGCCTCACGATCACGAGTTAAAGCAATGGCTGGGATTGGCGATAGGAGCCTCGAGAGACGACTTACGCTGTATGTCACACACGAGACTTTGCGTCCGAGTGCTATAGCAATAATGATCGGATCAAGGGCTGTACGATGATTACACACGTAGAGGTTTCCGGGAGACCCAGTTGATGGGGCCGGAGGCGGGGTCCCACGGATCACGAGGTTGATCCCGAGCATAGGGTACGTGTAGCGCACGATGCGTTCGGGAAGTGGGAGATTGAAGTAGACGCGAATAAGGGACAGGATGAATCCAAATGGCAGCCAAATGTAGGTGATCAAAGCGTTATGTGGGGTCGGGCGCTGGACCAGGCGACCATCGTGGAAGATCAAACGGCTCTTAAGGCGATCAAGTGGCACGGGAGTTGCTGATTTGCTAGGGTGTACCATGTAGCCCTCCTGTTGTACATTAATAGCAGAACAACAATATGATCATCAAGGTAGTAAAATCGAAATTTTGGCAAACAAAGCAAGCTCTTACAAAATACAAGTGACTCTAAAACCAGAACAGAATTCATAAACCGAAGACCACTTTACTTCTGCGTAGAGGTAGGTAGATGGGGGAAACAAATGCAGGGCCCCGATCCCCAATAAACTGCGGTCTAATCGTTTTCAAAGTAACTAATATTTAATACACCTTTAATTTTGCAAAAATTGTCTCATTTAATTATTAAAAAAAAATATAAACTTATTTCACAAAAAACGTCTACTTTTAATGATAATATTATAAAAAAATTATATATTTTTAAATTTATTATTATAATTTCATTATTATATCACAAAATTAAACTGACAATCTAAAATATATCTAACAATTATGAATTTTGTAAAGAGATGAAATGGATGGAGCGGAGGGAGAATATGCAAGTTGTAACCATTAATAGCTTCTGCAGCAACCAGCACCAACTATTATATAGAAGTATATAACTTCTATACATAAATGTAATTAATAAAAAGAGGAATAAGGATGCTAGAGAGAAGCTTATATGAATAGAAATTTTTAGGGAATTAATATTTTCCCAAGCTAACGTGATATGACTTTTTTAACAAATTAAAATGAGACTTACTCGTAAAAATATCAAATTTTTTGACAGAAATATCAATTCCCATATTTTATTATATAAATAAAAAAAATTCTCTTTCTCCTGATAAGGAAACACGAGCTAACTAATTAAATTATAGTCTCAAGTCATTTTCACATATTTAAAAAATTAATTAGGCATAGTAAACAATATAATAGCAAGGCTGCAATAACTTTAGAGCTAATATTGCAAAATCCGTATTTATAAGATTAAATATGTTTTGCCAAAAAAAAAAATGGAAGGATGGATGGTGCATAATTTCGGCGAGTAACATAATATTCTTATTTATCCTTCTTTTACAACTGGGAATTACATAATTTTTAGATATCTACATACTATGAATTCTCTCTTTATTAGAATATATATATATATATATATATATATATTACAATTCTCTACTTTATATAGAGTAACAGTTAAGAAATAAATTGCATGAATTTTTTATATTTAATACTTTTACATGTGAATTCGAATGTATCGAAATATTAATTTTAATATAATATTGATTTTTTAACATGAAAATTGTACATTTAAACAA
This sequence comes from Hedera helix, assembly GCA_947179155.2. NCBI lineage: Eukaryota > Viridiplantae > Streptophyta > Magnoliopsida > Apiales > Araliaceae > Hedera > Hedera helix. The sequence goes on from OX359272.1 coordinate 2,147,131, forward strand.
TCAGGGCCCGCCACAGAGATCATTTTCCAATAAGAAAACCACAAGCTTTACTCAATCAGATTACATGGATCTTCCCTCTAATGACTTTTTTAAGATATAAACTCCATTATGCTGCAAAAGCATCAGATTGAAATTCTTATTATAAAATAATACGGATTTTCATAGAAGATGTCAATTTTAATTTAATACCTTGCTCCAATTCAACACAATAATAACATAAAAAATAAAAAACTATATTTCAGAACCCTTTCTTCTCATTTGTAGACATGATTTCTAAGTTTTAATCTATTTCTACGAGACTCTCGTTTAAGAACAATAAAATCATTTTTTCATATTTAAAACAAGTAACATGTTATTTAACAAATTCAACCATTAAAATAAAATTTATAAATAAAAAAAAAAGGTCAGCAACAGAATTAAACTAACCTTGCAAAGAGACATGAAATCATGATCAGACTCCCGATCACCGATCCCAATATCCGGCGACTCATCCCCAAACTCCTTCAAAATGGCCGTCTTCTTCAATTTTCCTACCAAAACCCCCGGCCTCTTCACAAACCCCGTCGCTTTCTTCGTCTTCGGATTCACCTCGATCTCCGTGCCAAGCACCTTCTCCCCGCCCAGATACTCCCTCACAAACGTCTCCACCATAATTCTCGGATTCGCAGTCACCACCACTCTCCTCTCGCACTTCTCGAACACCCCGTAGCTGTCCCGCCTCACGTCTGCCGCGTAGAACCTCGGCAGGATAGCGCGTGCAGCCAACTCGATGTCACGGACTTTGAGTCCGGCGAAGGAAATGAAAATTAGCATCTGAATCGCAAGCGCTTCGGATACGAAAATATAGGCTATGGCAATGACAGGAAAAGATAATAAGAGAATTAAGCCGCGGAAGAGGCTTCCGGCTTCAATGGCGACTAGCATGTAGTAAGGGAAGGCGGAGCTGCCGATCAGGAGCGTTCCGTCTAAGTCCGCCGCGATTGAGCGGTGGTTCACGGCTGAGAGATCGCATGTTTTTATTGATGGATAGGATTTTCCGGTGGTGGTTAACGGCGGTGGCTTTGGCAGCGACATGGCTGGCAAAATCTCTCTCTTGTGAAAAAAGTGTGTATTAAGTTATGGGAGGGGAGAGGAAAGGTCTGGTTTTAAATGTGGTGGTTTGGGAGGGGAAATAACGAGATTAGCCTTGTTTGGATTGTTAGATGTAGTTGGGAAATTTTTGCGGTTTAGGGGAAATGACAGACGTGCCCTCGTGGGTTTTAATGCTTTCATGGACAATTCTAATTAGATATGCTTAAGGGGCATTGATATCTTGTCACGGAGATGAATGTTTTGCGCACTCACGCCGATGAAAAGTAGTGGGATTCATTTTTTTTATTATATTAGTTATAATAAAATTTATATTTTTAATTTTAGTATTTTATTTGTGAATCAAAATTAATATAATATTTATTATAATTAATTCAACATAAAATTAGGAAATTGATAATTTCACAAGTAAAATTTGATATTTTTACAAACTCCCTCTCACATGAGTGTGTGACCATTTATTATTCACGTGAAAGAGAACTTGTGGAACTATTATTTTTACTCGTGAAAATATTAATTTCCTAAAATTATACAATATACTTATAGTATGTGATGTAATAATTCCACCTTAGTCGGATTTTTCAATTATTTTATATTATTGAGTCCTACTGTTATGAGTATTTTGGATTAAGAATTGATATTTTTATAATAAAAAATTTGATATTTTTATAAAACTCTACTCACATAAATAATAAATAAGATCTTATTATTCATATGAGTGAGATTTTATAAAAATATTATTATTTTTTTTTTATAAAAATATCAATTTTCTTTCGGATATTATCATATGAGTGACTTGAGCACTCATAATAGTGGTATCTACTACAATAGTAAACCCCACGGTTATGAGTCTCATACTCTTAATTTTTTTTTTGTTGCTAAATTCATGACTACTTTTTTGAGGTAAAAGCCATGCATAATAAATGAAGAACATATATAATGAATTTTTGTTCGTCGTGTATGGTTTTTTTTTTTTTTGGGTACCATTAATTTCCATTCCAATTTGTGTTCCTTGATCGTGAATGTTGTTGGACATACCAATGTTGGAATTTTTATAATTTTCGCACCAATTTGTTCTTTATTTGTCATTAGATTCAATTTATTTCGTCAGCAGACGATTGGTAATAACTTGGTTTTCATTGGTAAGAATAAGCAATTAATATATCAAAGTGAAGATAAATGAAACGTAATATTACCTAGTCAATTGAAATATATATATATATATATATATATATATATATATATATATATATATGAGAAAGGATTAAGAGTATATTCCCTTATCAAGCATACCAAGTATATCCTATTTAGCAACTGACGGGGCAACAGTTTGGTCCGTCGCCATAGGTTCGTCCGTCGCTATAATTTTTAACAACGGACAAACATATAACGACGGACTCAACCATCACCCGATCCATCACTAAAAAGAATATACTTAATATATTTGAAAAGGGATATACTTGATATGTTTGATAATATATATATATATATATATATATATATATATATATATATATATATATATGCCTTAGAATTACTAGTTCTCATTAGGGGTGAGCAAGAAACCGAATTGCCTCCGAAACCGCACCAAAAATCGCACAAACCGCACCAATTAAAACTGCACCAACGGTTTCGGCGTATATGGCGGTTTTAGGTGGTTGAAAACCCGCAAATGCGGTTTGAGTTTGGTTTCTGAGCAAAACCGCATCTAAGAAACCGCACCGCACCATGCACTATTAAATGAAGCATATCAAGAAGTACAAATATTTAGAATTATTGCAAATTGTAATTATCTCTATTTAGAATTTTCATATATAAGGATAAATCATTATTCATGTTTTTAGATTTTATTTTGCTTTTGTTTAGACAAAATATTTTAAGTAAAATTATGTATTTTCAAAGTAGTATTTAATATTGTGTGATGCTAAATTGTTAATTTCAATTGCATAAAATTTAATTATTTCAATTGGTTTTGGAACCGAAACCGCACCAAACGAAACCGCACCAAACGATTCAAAACCGCACCGCACCAATCGCAAGCGGTTTCATGTGCGGTTTTGAATTTGTCAAACCGCACCTAAGCGGTTTCATGTGCGGTTTAGACTTCAAACCGCACAAAACCGTACCAAACCGCATCATGCTCACCCCTAGTTCTCATGTCATATGTATTACCTGAAAGACAATAAATTGATAACTGTTTATGTTATACCATGCTGGATATTACTCCAACTGTTTATAAATGATGGTACCTAACTAGATAAGAAAAATGAGCCATTCATTAAATGAATCCCAGCTAAGAAACTTTGGAGGCTAATGGTTGATGAATTAGATGCCTGGGCATGCATGGGAGCATTGACTATGATGCATTGGTACGTATCTGTACATATACAGATATATGTATATGTCAATCAAATGCCAAAGCCAAACAGTGTTGATTGTCTATCTCGCTGTACCCTGCCCTACATCAAGAATGTGTGTACTTTCTGGATCAATATACATTGGTTGATGGTTTAGTTTTTAGATGGATTCGCATTTAAGTTTTACCTGTGGATAATTATTTGAAAATTGTGACTTTTACATATGTTACGATGTTTTGATTGATTGATAATTGTTAATTTGTTTGAAATTTTAAAAATATATATTTGGCCAATTTTTTAATTGATGAGTTAATTACGAGTGTTTGAGCAGTAATTTTATTTTATTTTGATGTTATGTGAAATAATATAATCACGTACATATTATCAACAAATTTTGGATGTGACATTAATTGTTTAATTGTACTCCCAAGCTGTTGGACAATATCCATGTATACTAGGAAAAATTATACCATACCCCTGGGGCATGGTGAATAGTATGCTCTCCCTCTCACATGAGGGTGGGCTCCACACGCGGTGGGACCCGTGTCACAACGCGTGAAGCTCACCCTCATGTGAGAGGAGGAGCATACTATTCATCCATGCCTCAGGAACATGGAATAATTACTCGTATGCTAGTCTCTTCAACAAGATCAATAAATTAAGTAGGTACAAATTTGGTGGTCCTTTAACTTTCTTTTAAATAGTCACTAATCATGCCATTACATGTGCCCCATACATAATCTTATAGGTCCAACTACTTAAGTTTGCAATTAATATCCATATTAATGCTTCACCTTAAATATTAGTACTACTATATATTTTACTCCCATAAGAATTTCATACAAGTCATTTTCTTATATTCTTGACTTGATGGGAAAAGTTTTACAAAAATATCTATATTAATTATTTTTCTGTCAGATAAAAGACAAAGAAAAAAATTGGGGTAATACACGTTAGTTAGGGTTGTTGGCCCACAGATTCTCATATTCTCAATAATCTTTATATATAGTTAGTTGTTAAAATTTTGTAATCAAATACATGTAATGAATAATATCATAATAATTTGTAAAATTTAAAATAATTTAAATAAAAATAATAGTAATTATTTAAATATGTAATAATGGTAATAATTTTTATTTTGTACTATTTGTAAGTCTTTTATATTTTATAAAAGTTCATAATTAAATGTGATTATGATTAAATATATTCTTAAAACTTGAAAAATAAAGAGACATGAGTATCTTATTAATACTATAATTTATGCACCTATCATTAATAATTTTAAAAATAATAATAGTTTAACTAAACATTTAATATTATCAAATAAACTCATTTAAATAATATAAATTATTATTAAATTAACTCGAATAATTTTTTATTTAATTAAAAAATAATCTCAAGTTCCACCTTTAAATATAAATATCGATAACTGCTCAAATTCCATTAAATTTCTGAACTCCAAATCCCAAACTCGAGAAGATAATAATAATTCTTGAAATTCTAAATTTTATCCAAAGTCAACGTTAATAATTTATTAAGGGGAATGTCCCTTCAAATTGTGCTGCAGGAGTAACATCATTCCTCTTGATTATAAAATGGGTCCGCTTAAGGACACACATTAAACGAAAAAAATAAAAGATAAATTTTATTAAATATAATTTTTTTATATGTTTGTATTAAATTCAATACATGGGATTCATTAGTATATTATTTTTTTATGCATTGAATTTCGTCATTAGTATCTGTCCTAAGGACACATTCTAAGAAAAACCTTATAAAATTATATATTATGGTTTACTACAAAAATAATTAAAAGAAAATTACTTAAATACCCCCAACTTCTCTTGATGTATAATGTAAACAGGAAGTCGGTCTACTTTTTATACAAGGGCAATTTCTAGAAAAGAAAACAATATGAAATATGAATGAGAGGTGGGGGAATTAGTTGATTGTTGGAGGTTGGATGTAGCTAATTAAAAAGAATATTTATCTATTGAAATTTGGTAGAAATAGTTGAGGCCTCGAAGTGATCAAATCCCCTCATTTTCTTCTCCTTGTTGTAGATTTGCATCCTTTACAAGCTGCCCATAAAGGACACTTGTCCATGCATTGCGTGCTTTCGGTGGGCAATTTATTGAAGAAACTTGGGTTGATTAACTACATGCCTATAAAATCCAAGTCAACCAATTGAGAAGAAATACTGTTTGGTGACCTGCATGGTTTTTCTATGTACACCTCTCAATTTCTTTAAAGAATGGAGTATTTAAATAATTATATTTGAAAAATAATTAGAAGTTCTAGATTAGTAATTTAAATTATTTTCATTAAAAATAATTGTAAACAATTTTAAATGGTTGATTACTAAATACTTCTTTTTATTAACATTGATTATAAACATATCTGATTAGTTATAAACAATCTCAAACACCCTCTCAAATCACAAACAATTGCACATACCCAACTCTCTAATGGACTAGAAGGGCCGGTTAGCCTACACTACAAAAAAAGGATTTTTTATGACCTAAAAAACCTGTCTTAAATGGTCCAAAAATCGTTGCAAATAATGTTCGCGACGGTTCTTTGCTATCACCTATGCAGGAGTAGCATTTGTTTTTTGCAATCGTTTATAAGTGTCGCAAATAGTATTTGAAACCGTTTTGTACAGCATGTCACCATAGGTATTGGTCTTATATAAATGTCATTGGCGACAGTTTTCTGCCTGTCTAGAATTACTTTTTGCCCGTTACTAATTCTATTTGGCTAGGTGCGGCCTTTTGCTTATTAGCGACAGCTGTGACCATCGCCAATACCAAATTTTTTTTTATATAATATTTTTTTTTTAAATCATAATGATTTAATAGAAAATCTTAATTGAGCTTTAAAGTTAAAATTCAAATCAATCAACAATTGTAATGAAGCAACTAGGAGAAAAAAATATTAAATAATTTGTATTAGAGTTGACTCACCAAAACCTACAGTTTCGCAATATTGTACCAAAAATTATAAAGAGAACGAAATATTTAATTTAAAAAAATAATTATTCTAGAACGGAGGAGTATAAAAATTGACAGCAAGATGGACAACTACTTGTTAAGACAATTGTGTGTTACCAATAAATAAATAAATAAATTCATATGTGTGTGTGTGTGAGAGAGAAATACAAATTATTATTATTACCAACCTGGTGACCGTAGCAAATACCAAGGACTTTTTTCTTCAAGAAATCCAATTTCTTTAGCAGATTCAAAAGCTTGCAGATCCAAACATCATTTCCATATGCATCATTACAGCTCCCAATGATCACAAACCCCTCGTAGCTTTCGATCTCCTCGTTGTCAGGGAATTCGTCCGTCGCGACAGTGCAACACAGCACATATCCCAAATTTCTCTCTCCTCGGCCACTTTGACCCCCCCCCCCCCCCCCCCCCCGCCCTTAGTTCTGCCTTTGATTGCATGGGCATTTAGTTGTCGGAAGAAGAAGCAGACAAGTTGTGGCCGATCGGCAGCTGTCGGGGCACTTGCCTAGGTATGCCAAATAGTGCATCTGTCCCTGTTGATGATTTTATTATTCCTAACATCCTGAATAATGTTGATTTTTTTCCTTCTTAGTTGAGGCAAGAAGAATGTATGTGTACGTTGCAACATTATACGTGCATGTACCAACCAATCAAACTTATTGAAACATGCATCATGTTACATTCTCTAGTATAGAAATATATATATATATATATATAAAGGGAATTGAGATTTTCATAAGGGAAATTGATATTTTCACAAGAAAACCGTCTTTACAGGTCTATACCGACATTTTTAATTGTCACTGTATGTCTATAACAATAATTTTCTTGTGAAAATATCAATTCTCCTCGTAGAAATATCAATTCCCTATATATATATATATATATATATATATATATATATATATATATATATATATATATATATATATATATATATATATATATATATATATATATATATATATATCAAATAACTTCTATTATGATTAAATCATAGCTATTATATCAAATTGATTTCTATAGCAAAAATAAGCAAATCCAATAATTTAACATAAGATACACAGATACCAAAAGGGTTGATGAGAATCAAACTAGGCTTAATTAAAAGGGTTAAGGAGAGTCTCCTAGAGTGGAGTTTTAATATTTCTAAAACCTCATGTATAGTGTGTGTGTGTGTGTGTGTGTGTGTGTGTGTGTGTGTAACACTTATCGTTGTATTCAGAACTAACGTCAAGTGGATTATAACACCCAAAATCAGGACTATAAACAAATGACTCAAAAGGCTTCAAAAAGTCTTGGTTACAAAATTAATTTAGCTTATAATATAATTTGAAAACTGATAAATCCACATGCATTTTTGATAGTTTCATACTGTGGACCTCACAAAAGTGTCGCTATAGATGTATAACGACGGTTTATCCGTCACTATAACTCTATATGTGGGTTTTATCATATGAAAATATCAAAAAATCGTGTAGAAATATCAATTCCCAATAATTTTTCTATTATACCAATGTCAATTGTATACTTCCTCCATTATACAAATAGTCTCATATCCCTAAAAAAAAATTGTTCCACAAAAAGAGCTGTACTTTTATTGATGATAATATGAAATTAATGTCCTGATATTTTTATTGATGAAAATATGGAATGTTATGACATCCCAAAGTTGAACACTTATTATATCATTACTATGAACACTTATTATATGTTAGGATACATGAAAGAAAACTATATCCTTAAAATTTGTAAATGCAACTTTTTTTGTTAAACAAAAAGAGTACAAAGAATCATGATGAAAATACTTGGGCAACAACCCACCATAAAAGCTAATATATCAAAGTAGTTAGGTGAAAATTAGTAGAATTCAAAAAATGACTATTGAAATGCAACCCATAAACCATAACAAATATACAAGTAGCAAGTTTAAGCTCATTTAAAAGACTCAAAGCAAACAGATTTCTCTTCTTCATTTTACTCTAATTCTGCCAACAACCAAACAGATTGCAACACTTAGGGATTCCAAAATATGAAACAAAATAAGAAATCATATGAACAAGCTCACCTAGAATTGAAAAAACCTGTAATATTGAATGTAAGTGGTAGCTCTGAACAATAACAACTGCAATTTTTTCATGTTCACATTAACCTACAAATACATATAAAATAACAAATATTAGGAATTTTTGTTACAGATGAGGAAACAAAAGCATATATGGGGGGAGAGGGAACACAGACAGGTACAATAAAAAAATAAAGATTGTTGGTGTAAATTTATGAAAAGAAGAAAGAAAATCATTCATGTTTGTGTTAAAGCATTACAATCTAACCATATTCTGCTGCATTGTGATTAAATCATAACGCTCTAACACAAAGATAAATGGTTATTTATTGTACTAATGCCAACAAGATAAAAATCTTGAATGCATAAGGAAGATAAAAACTCTGAAAAAGAAATTCATATAATAGTTAAATATTGTATCTCATAAAACCCTAAGATAACATATTTTATAGTACTAAACTACTTTCCTATGACTAATTGACTAATTGACAAAAATTTAAATCTTTTTGGTTATTTTCCAACACATCATACTCCATTTCTTAAAAAAAATTCATCCTCAAATTTTAAAGCAAACGAATATCAAGCACAAGAATGAATCTTCAATCTTTGCGAGATCAAAACTCCATGAATTTTTTTCTCAAAAGATAATCCTAAAAATAAATGAAATAAAACCAGTACCTTCCAATTTACTTGCATGACAAATAAATTTTCAAAAATAATAAAATCAATAATTTTGATATTTTCGAACAGCTGCATAGGAACAAGTTCTGAACCAATGGTGTATGTTGTAATATCTTCATCATTAGACGTCATAAAAATTTTCATACTCGTTTTGATATTAGGTGACGTAACAAGAATTTGTGTTTTTTTTAACTGAACTAATTTCAATCTCAGGTTGAGTTTGTTCTGAAATACTATCCTCTTCAATCTCCAAAATTGAATTTTCTTCAATTCTAACCTCTTGTTTGGATTCCTTCTTTAAGTATTCAACAATTTTTTGGATATCAACATTTATCTCCAATTCACAATATATAACATTACCCTTTGGCTTTTGAACAATTGTGGGCATCTCAATAAGTCTCTTGAACTAACATTTTTTTATGGAGGCGGACATGTTGGATAATGTGTTTTGAAGTTTCTGTGAATTTTCTAGCATTTTATTAAAGGATTAACATGAAACTCATGATAATATCTCACAAATTTTGCAACCCATTGATCCAACTTATAATAAATGTACATGTAGTGTTGCCAATAATATTTAGAAATTAACATATCTTTCATATCTTCGCAATACAAATTTTTTCTCATACCTCTACGCGATCTCACATACTCCATATTAGTCCAACTTTTAGCTGCATACCCAACAAGCTTATCTGCTATAAACTTGACCTTATTCCCTATTCACGGATATTATAAAAAAAATCATTATCAAACAACCAATGAATAAAATAATTTGTGTTGTACCCTTCGTCAAAATAAGAAATAGCATCGTATAAAGGAAGTCGCATAAAATTCATACTAGGTTTTTGTGTATCCATAAAGTTAAAATTCAACCAAATAAAATATTTTGAGGGGCTGAATTATAAAAATTTCAAAACTATATAGCAATTATATATATATATATATATATATATATATATATATATATATATATATATACAGAGAGAGAGAGAGAGAGAGAGAGAGAGAGAGAGAGAGAGAGAGAGAGAGAGAGAGAGAGAGAGATGTGAGTAACGGACCGGTTTGCAAATGAATAGAACCTATTTTTAACTCGGGGGAATTAACTAATAATTTTCCAAAATTAGATGCAACTCAACTTCAAATTCCGCAAAAGAAGATGCTTACCAAATGATGACTTGAAGCTATATTTGCGGCTTCATTGAAGATTAACGGTGCTTCTTTTTCTTTTCCTTTTAGATAAATAAAAAATACGCTCAATCTTGGTACATGAATTATGCAATCTTCAGTTTTAAATTTTAATTTTTATCTAAATTTAAAAAATTCTCGAAATAACACGTGAGATTCAATCAGTTATATTCGGATATAATTATCTAGACTGTAATATCAATCGACACAGTGAAATATAGTTAAATTATAACACTCTAACACAAACGTAAATAGTTATTTATTATACTAACACTAACAAGATAAAACCTTGAATTCAAAAAGAAGATAAAAATTCTTAAAAAGAAATTCATATAATAGTCAAATATTGTATATCAACAAATCTTAAGATAACATATTTATAGTACTAAACTATTTTCTTATGATTATTTGGAAGAAAAAAATAATTCAATCATAATCTGAATAAAATTATTAAAACTAAAGCCCCAAATATAATTGGGCTAAATATAAATTTAAACTACTCAATTTTTTTGAATAATAAATAAAAATATATTAAATAAACTAAAATTTCATAAAAATTTAAATATATAAAAATTTAAATTTTCCGTTATTTTTCGCCGCATCGAGCAAACTTGACAGGTTAAGAAGAAAACATTTTAATTAGCAGATCTAAATTGTGGGTAGGAATTTATTGGGGTAGCTGAAAATATGGATAAGGGAAACCTGACTTTTGTTCATGGTCAACATTCTTTGTGAAGATCCAATAAATGAAATAAACTCCAATTATTATAGCTCTAACCTACTTTTGTTGGCAAACCAATTCACAACGAATACTGCTACATGCAAATTAGTCAACATCAACACGTTCCTAGCTGCACGTCTTGCTTTTGTCCCTTTTCCCTTTTTATTTATAGGAGTATTATTTTTCACACCTAAATGAGAAATCTTTATATAATTTCTTCTCTCACAATAATGCAAATTGAAATAGTACATTTTCTTGTATAAATTCAATTTAAAATTAATGGAAATCTTTAGAATTTTGAGAATTTAAAATATAAAAAAAATCAAATAATTAACAACAATGAGAGAATTATAAACAAGCTTGTTAGGCTTTAATGTCAACACTCCTTAATGAGCTAGTGTTCATTTGTAGTTCATGTGAAAAGTTCAATGAAATGAAAAATATTTTTATTAAAATACTTACAAAAAAAAGTGTTTTCATAAATTATGAAAATCAAATAGTGTGACGCCCTCAAATTTAGGTCTACATAATTTAATTTGAGATGTCATAAAATACACAGTACATAGGATAGGATTACAAAACTCAATAATACACAACTAAATTTTCACTATTATTGTCACATTATATACAACATGTGAAAACTACTACAGTTATCTCTCGGACCTTTACTCCATTCCCCGGCTAGACTCAATTATTCTCTCATTTTCTGAAGAACAATGGAACAAAAAAGAAATGGTAAACTCAAATAGCCCAGTAAGAAATATCATGACTAAGATAAAAATGAGTAAATTATCATTAGCTTTCAACAATTGAATTCTTAATAGAATACAAGTTTTAGATCAATAGTTTTAGATTAATAATAGCAGTAGAATGGACAATTCATTAGAAGAACCATGTAGATTATGATGTCCACTAACTTCTCTTTTTAAGAAAAATATCATCAACTTTTATTATTTTAAACACCACCGGTCATGATAATATAAATTCAAAGTTCCTGATCATAATCATACAAGTCAACAGTTCATCTTTGCACTACGGGCCAAAGATATTCAAATATAACATCAATAATCATGATCATGCCAATTTTCAGTCTTTGGTCATAAGCATACCAAACAATCGTTCTTCTTTGCCCCAAACTAAAGAGAACATTCACCACGTGCCCTAAAAGACACACAATAATTATATCGCCTTTATCCTATCATCTATGTCCCAGGCCACAGATATTCATAACAAAATGATTCTTAATGATTAAAATAATAACAGTGATATAAATGATGAACAAAAGAAATATGATGATCAATAAATATCGAAAGTTTATGATTTTACTTTGTGCAGATTCAAATAATGTTCAAATTATTAACATGATGTGGACTGAAATTCAAAAATGATATTCAAGATCCACAATTCAAAACAACGGTTAAAGTTCAATAGAAAGACTTAGAAAAATAGGAAGGTTCAATTGAAATGATATTAGATGAAGCGCAAACTATTAAGGAACATATAATCATTTCAAAAAACTTTACCAAATAGTACTTACCATAGTAAGTTAAGAGTATGAAAAGAATGATACCTCTTACCTTAACACGTGACTGAATATTGATTTAAATGAAGTTGATAAACCTATATTTTTATAATTTAATTAGTAATACCACATATAATTTCATAGTATATATCAATTCGTATGAAATCATCCAAAGTGATTTGAAAGAATAAAATAGAATAACTTAAATATAGTTTTTGAAAAAAAATAATATTTCAAAATAAATCTTTCAAATAAAGCTTTTCAAAATAAATCTTTTAAGGTGAGAGTCTTTTAAAGAAATATTTATAAAAACTGTGTGATGTGTGTGGTTGCTTATATAACTTTTATAAAAAGACTTACTTGAACAGTACTCGTACATTTACAGATCTTAACAAATACTCAAGATGGCTTTACCACACTCAAAGAAAATTTACACAAAGTAATATTTAAAGAGTGAAAGAAAAAATAAGTAAGGAAGTTTTATGAAAAATTCTTAAATTAAGACCTCTATTTATAGTCAAAAATCTTATCATAAACTAAGATTTTCTAATTTAATCCAAACCGTATATTTCAAGGTAATGTTTTAATCTATACCACTCATTTCATCTTTTAAGATTTTCTTAATCTAAGTCATTCATTTAAAAATCATCTTTAATCTACACTGTTCATTTCAAATTCTATAATTATTACATTATTTTTAATCTATACCATTCATTTTAGATTTTCTTTAATATATACCAATCAATTAACTTTATAAGTAAAAACAACTAACTTTATATAATATATCATAATAAAATAATTTACTTTACATAATTTATATAAAGTAAATAACTTTATATAATTTATTATAATAAAAACAAGTAACTTTATATAATTTATTATAATAAAAATAAATGACTTTATCAATTTAATTATTCAATAATAATTCACAATTATTCATTATTATGACTAATTGTTATAAATTATAAATGCAGTGTAGTTAACTTTCTGAGTTAGATACTCACAATACAAGCAGAAAAATCAACTAATAATGGAATATAACAGTTTAATCAACATTATAATAGAGATAACAATAATGCAGAAAATAAGTAAAAGAAAGAGCACGTTACTGTGTAATAACAATTATTGATTCAGTAAGGTAAATTACTGTGCATATGTTATTATGACAATTATAAGTTCAATAATATGAATTATTATGCATGTGACAATTATTGGCTCAATAAAATCAATATAGTACAATAGCTACTTTATCAGTTCAATAATATGAAACACTGTACAATACCGTGTGCTACTGTGCAATACCGTGTGCTACTGTGCAACATCATATGTTACTATTCATTTACCATCGGGTATTTTAACAGTTAAAAATGATAGTACCGTTGACTAGTTTTATTTAGAAAGGTTACATATGTCGTTTTCTATATTCGGCAATATCTCGTTGTGGGGGGTCCACCAATATTTGGTTATTTCAGTGTCGTCGTACCAATCGAATATTTTCCGATAGAATGAATATTTTCCGACAAAATGAATATTGTCCGACAAGATAAAATTTGTACAAACATTTCTCAATTTTCACTTTTATCAATTTATTCATTTACCGTTTCAAAAGAAAATATATAAAGAAAAATTAAATTTGTATTTCATAAAAGTCGGGGTCTTACAGATAACATTTATTAAATAATTCTTAAAAAAATCAAATATAAAAGAGCTTTTAAAAGTACTAAATTTTATCTTATTTTGAAATAATTTTTACTTCCAAAAATGTTGTTACAATATCACTCAAACATTTTTAAAAAATATTTAAAATACATTACTCTGTTGCACCACTTCATCTAACATTTAATTATTAAGTCTAATTTAATTTGATATCAATTTTTCTAATTATTATATCTAGATTGAGCGAGTCAGATATGAAATTGATACCTTTTTTTAAGAAAATTGATATTTTCGTAAGTTAATATGATATTTTTACAGAGTTAAATAGGATCCATTTATAAAAATATCAAATTAACTTACGGTTAATATAATATTTTTATAAAATTAAATAAAATTCACTTATAAAAATATTAAATTAATTTATAAAAATATCAATTCTCTTTCTTAAAATGAAGGGTTTTCTTTAGGTGGAATTTTCTTTTCATTTGGACAACTATTTTAGATATGAATGACCACTTAATCAAATACAGTCAACTTCAAATCTAATGCAACGGTCCGAGATCATAAAGAAGTGAAAACTACATGTCAACTAGTGGCATGTGCATTTGCTGTGATTTTTATTATTCCATTAAATAGGGGAGGGAGGAATCAATTTACCACCACATACACAGCTAGCTATAATATTTTTGGGTGGGTGAAAATGGATACAACTTCCCACCAACCTCAACCAGTAATATTTTCCCCATTTATTATATCTATATTTATGTTAGTCCACCATTTATTTTAGAATACTTCTATATTTATTTGAAAAAATTATTAATAAGTCTTACTTTTATAAAAGACAAAAAAAAAATAGTCCTACCTTATTTATAAAATACAAATAAAGTAGAATCATACTCTATTATTTTTTTTACGAGTAAGGTTAGTAGATAATTTTTTTAGATAAATTTAAAATTTTTCTTTATTCTGTTAACTAAAATTGACAACTCCTGAATTTATTTTCCTTATATAGGCACCAACATTTCATTTCCTGTATAATAATAATAATAATAATAATAATAATAATAATAATAATAATAATTAATCAACAACAAAAGGTGGCAAAAAAAAGTGATGGATGGGTGTTACTTGTTTGAAGGAGAGGGAATTATGGTCTTTTTTACTAGATGAAATTCATATTGGAATAAGATTAAATCGATCCTAAGCTAGAAAAAGTTAAAAAAAATTGACAAACACTTTGAAAAATACCATGTATAAATCAAAAATTATTAAACCCTAAAAATGGAATTAGTAAAGCATAATGATATATGCTTTATGATAGCAAAATATGCCGATAAAATTTTTGTTTAGTGGCGACTAAGACTGGGATCTTGTGATGTGTAAGTCTCAGATTCGTGTTTGCAGGGACGGATGCACTATTTGGCATATTTGGGCAAGTGTCTCAGCAGCCGCCGACCAGCCACTTCGGCCACTGCTTGTCTATTTCTTCTTTCGGCAACTAAGTGCCCCGGCAGGCCAGATCCATGGTCATCACCATCTTCAAACATTCAATCTTTGAAGAAAACTCATACAAAACATTGTAATCCTTGATTTAAGGCTTCATAGTCCGTCAAACCTCAGATCTCAAGCTTGCCCCATTTTATCTCTCTTTTTCTTTGGCGAAAGTAATGTAGCGGTGGTGCGGTGGTTGGAGAAAGTGGTGCAACGATGGGCAGAGGCTGGACAGTGGTTTTGCGATGGTCTGAAAACAAAGTGACTTCTTTTTACTTTCTTCATATTTGGGTTTAGGTCTTCAAATTTGAGTTAACTTTCTTCGTAGATTTTTGAATTGTGGAGTCTCAGGAGTGAGAATAACAACTGCTAGAGTTGTTTATGATTTGGGATTTAATACGAATTGGGTGAATGTGGGTGTATTTCGTCTTTGGTTCGAATGCTAGATGGTACGGCTATGGAGGAGAAGGAAGCGACTGACAAGGCATTACCATGATTATTATCTCGTAAATAGAAGGGTTTTTAGAAAAGAAGAGAGAGGAACAGTGATTTATTAATTTATATTCTTTTATTTTGGTAAGTAATAATAGAGATATTTATGGACTTTGGAAAATGATATAAAAAATAATTAAAATGATATTTTATTTTATTTTTTGTATTTTATCATTTATTCTTCCAATTATTTTTATTAATAATATATATATATATATATATATATATATATATATATATATATATATATATTGAATTTTATCATTTATTCGTATATATATATACATTTTTTGTATTTTTATGTTTTTATTCAGACAAAATGTATAAAATATGGTGAGTTATTATTATTTTATCACAACTGTAAGGTCAAATTGTATTTTAATGCTAAGGAGAGACGTTTTGGAACTTGAAGATCAACTTGCGGTTTATGTTCGGGAGATGCATAAGAGTGATGAGTTCTCTCAATTACAAGGAATTGGTAGTCTTCCAAAAAAATTGGTGGAGACAGAAAAATATAGAGCATATAATCATGTTTATAAGCTTGTTACATTAACTTTAGTATTACCGGTGACAACTGCTTCATTGGAGAGAGCCTTTTCCGCTACGAAGATCATCAAAATTCACTTCGAAATAGAATGAGAGATCAGTAGTTGAATGATAACTTAATTGTTTATATTGAAAAATGTGTTTTTACTTGTGTTAATAACGAAATCATAGTGTGACATTTTCACGAAATGAAAACTCGCCGTGAACAATTGTAGTTTGTATATTTTTTTTTTCATGAATGATACTAGTCTTGTTAAAACTTTGTTCCGACTAAAAAAATTTTTTGGATCTGTCCCTACGTGTTTGATTATTAAATTATATTATATTTCTAAAAAAGTAGGACTTTCAAAAAAAAAAAAGATGATAGCAAAATATTAATGTAAGATAATAATGATAATCATTCTCCTAATTTATTTTAAGAAATTGATAAAGTTTTTATGACAATTTTTGCCAAATGGGCGGTGCGGTGCATATGGCAGTGGAGAAGGCATCAGTCGTAGGAAGAGGGACATGAATGCGATGTTGGGCCATGGTGTGGACCACCTGTCATTTGCAATTCATTTTATTGATCCACCATATATATATATATATATATATATATATATATATATATATATATATATATATATGAAAAATTCTAAATTTACCTTCAAAATTTATCCGTTAGTTCTATCCGCAAAAAAGACGAAAGAGTATGATCCCATTTTATTTGTATTTTATAAATAAAGTGGAACCATACTCTTTCGTCTTATATGAGGGTAGAGCTGGCGGATCAAAAAAATGGATAAGTGTAGAACCACTCTATATATATATGTATACATGATCCATAGCATATATTTGTTATAAATCTTTATAGAATATACACCATTTATATATTTTAAAATAAGAATAAACGGTTAAAATCATAAACTAAAAATGGACATCTGCTACTATGACTAGCCGATGTTTAAAAAATCCATTAATAATTGTAGTAAACGCTCATTTAAAAATCAAACCCTAAATCTTAAAAGCGCGTCCGCTATTATTATTAACGGACGATTTAATTATTTTTTAAATGTCCCTTACTACTAGTAGTGGAGTCTGCTACTAATAATAGCGGACGTCCATTTTTAATTTTTAATTATGACCGTTTACTCTTGTTTTGAAGGATATAGATGGTGTATGTCCTATAAAAATGTATAGCAACTAGTTATTATGGATCGGCCTTCATATTATTATTATTATTATTATTATTATTATTAGTGTTATTTTAATTATAATAATTATTATTATTACTATTATTATTTAGTATGAGTTTTAGGGGAAAACTTGGTAGGAAGGAATCAATCTAGGCCATTAAATTTAGATAAATTAATCTGAGACGTTGTTGTATTTTGTCAAATTTGAGATTCAAAAATGGTTCTACTGTATTATATATATATGTTTTGAAGGAAATATCAATAGAAATACTCAATTAGTTTTATTGCTCCTACAAACTAATCACGTATCTTTTTAAAGACTTATATCTTCTACTTGACTAGTTAAAATTAAAATTTCAAGTACTCGTGTATATTTGCATAAATCATCTAACCTATTTGAAATTACGTTTATTACAAGATCTGTGCCTTAAAATTGATTTATTTGCATATTTGTTATATCTGTTTAACATTGAGCATTCTTGATTAAAATATAAATTGCTTATATCTGTGAATCAAGAATTGTATTGTGCTTAAAATTATATCTGTTTATATGAGAAAAATATTTTTAAAAAAGACTTTTCCGAGTTTGTTTATTTTTAAAATCTATAAAAAAATACTGTAATTTTAACCCGAGACCAAAGTCTTCAACTTGGAGTTGAGTCTTTAGTATATTTGTGAGGATAGAAAAAACATTTAGTTTCTAAATTGGATTTAAGGATATAACAGTTCTCAAATTGCAAAAAAATAATTTTAAAAATACAATAATCTATTCAACTTTCCCTACTAGATTATTTATACACTTTCACAAAGGAAGTATGCTGCTGATGTATTGAACAAATTCATAATGAAGTCATCCAAGACTGTTTCTACTCCGTTGGACGAAAATTTGAACAGTGGAATAGTTTGGTTGATCTTTCCTATCTTAAGCAATTGATGGGTTCCGGCGCTAGATCAAGCGGCCATCAAGGAAGGTCGAACGGTTCTTAAGGCGATCAAGTGGCACGGGAGTCATTGATTTGCTAGGGTGTACCATGTAGCCCTCCTGTTGTAAATTTAATGGCAGCACAACATAATACAATCATGAAAGTAATAAAATCAAAATTACATACTTGGGCATAGGAGGGAGTATTTTGTACTAACTGAATAATCAAATTATATTATTTGATTATTTAGCATATAATTGAAATATGAACTTATTTTTATCAAATAAAAAAAGTTCATTTTAAATTTTGTAAAGGGATGAAATGGATGGAGCGTGATGAGCATATATTTTATACATTTATTTTTTCTTTAAATAGATTTGTTATTTTAGTTTTATATTAATTTTATTTTAATTTGATTTATTTTTATGCATAGGTTTTGAGAATTAAAGAATTTATTTTTAAATCAAATTGTAAGTCTAAGTAAATACAAAAATCTAAAGAGTTGTAACTAAAAAAAAATAAAAATGAAAAAGAGTTTTAAATTATTGCTCAAGTAAAAGATATAAAAAGAGAAAAGAGTTTGAAAGAGATTGAAGCTAATAATTATAAAAGGAGGCGCATCACGTGGAAGAGGATATACTGAAGCAACAAAGTAAAAGGAGCATAACCTTTGAATCACTTGGCACGGAAATCGAGGGAGCATAAGCAGCCAGTATAATATCTATTTACAAAGCAGCATCATGGAAGGAAAAAGAAATACAAGAAGCAGCAGTTTGCTCACGGAAGTAATACAGCAGCCAAACAAAGCATCGGGCGCACGGAAACCAAGGCAGCAAACAAAATAAACAAAAAGAGGCAGCATCTTGCTCACGTGAACAAAGCAGCAACGGTGCAACATAATCATGTTGGGTTATTATTCAAACTTTATTTCTATTTCTGATTTTATTATGTATTATTAAATTAATTTTTGAGGTGTAGGATGAAATATTATTAATTATATAATATTTTAAAATTTATTATTAATTTTTAAATTGATTTTAATGTCAATAATTCTTATTTATTTGATTGATTTAAATTAAATTGTTTCATTCATAATATCATATATTTTGAATTGTTTCGATTAATTTAATTTAATCCGGATTGTGATTTAAAATTCTAATTAAAAATTAAAATTATTTGTTTTTCAAAATATTGGATACATATAATGCTTTGGTCTTATAAATTGAATCTTGAAAATAAGAATTTGCAAAAAAATATTTTTATGAACTTAAACGAATAATCTTGAGAAAGTAATGAATTGATTTTCAAATTATTACTCCGAATTGATAATGAATAGGAAAACATATATGATTAATATTGTGAATTCCAAACCTTAAACTTTTCTTCCATTGATTAAAAGTTAGTTTAATTATTACTCTTGATTTTATCATAGTTAGTTTTTAGTTTCAATTATTCCAAAAATTACTTTTTGTTAATTAGATTAGAATCGAATATAATTTAGATTTAATTAATTATTCAATAATTCTCGTGAGATCGACCTCGTATTTTACATTAAACTATTTTACGAATATTTTTATAAAATTTAAGCACAACAGAGCTCGAGGAGTAATAGCTTTTGCATAAATTAACTTTTTTTTTTGGATATTATAATAATATTTTATGTCTTAAAATAAAATTATATTTTTAATTTAAAATATATATATATTTTCATAAGTCGCCAATTTTTATTTATTCCCTTAACTCGATCTAATTCAACACGATACTGACACTAAAAACAAACTATTCTCTCCGTCTCATAATAATCGTCTTAATTTAATTTTAATAGTTAAATTAATTATTTTTAATATAAATAATTTAAAATATTTATATAAAAATTTAAAATTATTCAACTTGACATTAATAGTATATTTTTTTATAATTTACTATGATTATAATTTTTAAAATTTCTAGACGTATATCTTGAATTTTCTTAAAAAATTATTTATTTAATCATAAAAATTTATCTAATTTATTTAGAATAAAAAAATGAGACAGCAATTGTGACAGCTAATCTGAATTCATTTAATACAAGACGTTATTTAATTAACAAATTCAACCTTAAAAAAATTAAAAAATAACTTAGCTCAAAATTTAACTGACCTTGCAAAGAGACATGAAATCATGATCAGACTCCCGATCCCCGATCCCAATATCCGGCGACTCATCCCCAAACTCCTTCAAAATCGCCCTCTTCTTCAATTCCCCCAACAAAACCCCCGGCCACTTCACAAACCCCGTCGCCTTCTTCGTCTTCGGATCGACCTCGATCTCCGTGCCAAGCACCTTCTCCCCGCCTAAATACTCCCTCACAAATGCCTCCACCATAATTCTCGCATTCGCCGTCACCACCACTCTCCTCTCGCAATTCTCGAACACCTCGTAGCTCTTCCGCCTCACGTTTTTCGCGTAGAACCTCGGCAGGACGGTGCGTGCTGCCAACTCGATATCCCGGACTTTGAGTCCGGCGAAGGAAATGAAAATCAGCATCTTAATCGCAAGTGGTTCGGATACGAAAATATAGGATATGGCCATAATTGGAAAAGATAATAGTAGAATTAAGCCGCGGAGGAGGCTTCCGGCTTCGATGGCGACTAGCATGTAGTAAGGGAAAGAGAAGCTGCCGATCAGTAGCGTTCCGTCTAAGTCCGCCGCTATTGAGCGGTGGCTCACGGTGGAGATATCACATGTTTCTATGGATGGATATGATTTTCCAGTAGTGGTTAACGGTGGTAGCGACATGGTGGTGAAATCCTCTATTTCTCTCACGGGCGGACGGAGTATGAGGCAAGGGGCAAGTGCCCATCCATTTTATTTATTTTTGCATAAATAAGGCTAATATGGTAAAATGGTACCGGCCCTTTAAAAAAAATAATCTAGCTTAATACAACAATAAACAATAGAAGTCAGAAAATGGGATAAATATTTTTTAATATCTTTTTTCAAATTCAAATTTTAATTGTCTATTTGACATTCCCCAAATTTTATAATTAAGGTTAATTATCATTATTTTCTTATAAAAAAAATTATTAATTATTCTTGAGTGGTTAATTATTTAATTTAATTCTTATTTATTCTAACTAATCAGTACATTCTGCAGGAGTATCAATTAGTAGCACGTGAATTTGCTGTGATTTTTATTATTCCAATAAATAGGGGAGGTGAGGGATCAATTGAATTTACCACGGTGGGTGAAAATGGGTACAGCTTCCCACCAACCTCAACCGATAATATTTGCCCATTTATTGTATCCCTATTTATGTCAGTCCACCATTTATTCTACAAACTAAAATTGACAAATCCTGAATTTATTTTCCTTATTTAGGCACCAAAATTTAATTTTCCTAAATAAATATTTTTTCACCAACAAAAGTAGGCTGCGAAAAATATCAATTGTCAATTATTTAATAAAGTAGGTTTAACTATTTCAACTGAAAATCTTAATATTCAGCTCTAAATTCTAGAAAAAAGGACTATTATCATGGAAGGTGCAGCTGGGCTCGCGATCCAGACTACTTGGAGAAATTGTTGGCCCATCTAATTCCATACAAGCTGTGGCCTGTAGCCAGATGTTTGCGGTCCATTCGGCCCTAGTGAATAGGAAATATTGAATTTCTTTCATGAATCTCTCTCGCGCACTACTAGTTATACAGCCCTAACCACAAATTACATAATGGCCAACATATGTAAATGCAAGAGATTCTATGTTTCATACCAAATATTTGACTCCTCCCAAATAAATATTGAGAATTTATATTTTTATAAATAAAAATAATAATTTCATAAATTCTTCTCTCACATGAATATGTTGTCTATTTACTATTCATATAAGAATATACTTGAATAAGTATCATTTTTACTTATGAAAATATCAATTCTTAATTAAATATTATAAGATATTTGTGTTACATTATTATTATTATATAATAATTCATAATTGACAATTACACTTAACAATTCAAGGTCAACGGAGGTAATGATTGCATATCTATTTTATTGTTCAAAATTTACCTCTAGATGAATAAATTTACCGCTAGAATTCGTGGGGCAATATCTGATGAGTTATTTTATATTTAATTTTAATACTTTGTCATTTCGAATGCTATGATGAATTATAATCTCAAGTGAAAAGATAATAATATATAATCTTTATTTTGAGATATCAAATGACATTAAAAATGATAACAAATAATTCATAAAATTAAATAACAAACTAATCATGTGATAAAAGAGTCTGCAGTGATAATAAATTATTAGAAATAATCATATCACACCCATCATTTTTGTAAACACTTTGCCTAAATGTATTGTATCCTAAATGTTAGACTTGAACTGCAATTAAGAGGTGTGGTTTACTCGGAGGGCTCAGGATGGATATGTGGGCAAGGCCTCTCTGGTTCTCCTCTGGTCCACAAGTTCCTGAGATCGCCTCTTTTCTTTGCCAAGGTTAGGAGAGTGCCTGCATGGAGAACAAAAATCGTAATGAAGTAGCTTCAATAGTGGCCGCGCGGGTAAAGTTAATTGGGAATTAACTCGAGGAAATGCCAGCATTCTGAAGAGCATATTGATGCTTTAGATACGAGTAACTCTTCCAACTTGTTGGAAATTGTGAGGACAACTAAACATAAAATTTTGCTTAGAAATGAGTGTAGGAGAATATACCTAACGTGAAAGGCACAATGTAAAGTAAAGCTGGTTGACCATGTCCATCCATCAAGTTCAGTGCCACGTATGTGATGAGAAGACCTGCAGTTTAAAACCACAATCAATCTGCAGAACTAAGGAAGATAAAATGTGGAGAGATATCAACCATAATTCTACTTCTGTTTGAAGCATGTTTATCCAGTCTGACATCATTACACTAAGTTGGATATGTAGTCATTATATGAATCTCTTTCTCTCCCGGGGGTGGGGGTGGGGGGGGAGACCATCCTTCACAATATAGAAATTCTTGTGACGCAACTAAAATGCAGATCAGGTGGAAGAGGCATCTTGTTCATTATCTAAAATGTGTTTTCCATACCTAAACCATAAGCCATCATAGCCCACAGAAAGTATCCACCTCGAAGATTCTTTTTGGACAACCAATCATACCTGCAAATGCAGAAAAGAAGTTGGTTTAACCTATTCAAATACGCAAAAAGGAAAAGCAATTAAATCCCACGCCATATCTAATTGGCACAAAAATGCCAGTCTTGACAAAAGAAAGACAGGTCCTTGGGGCAGAGACTGACGTTGGGTTACCAGACAACAATGCCCTCGAAGCAAAACTTCAACAGACTAGGAACTCTAACAATGAATTCAGACTAGCAAGAATTACAAGATCAAACCTTAGAGAAAATGCTACTAGCAGTCCTGGTAAGATAATATCACCAAACCCAATGATACTGTAACCACCCCAGGGGTCAAACATACGCGGAATTTTTAGAAGCATTGGAATGCCATCTTCACCGCTATTATCACCCCGAGCTACCTGCATAAGAAAATGAGAAATTGGGACAGTGTGTTACCACATGTGATGAGAAACAAACAAACAGTCCTTTATTCAGCACACCAGTTGATCGAATGAATTCTGCAACTCACCACTATCATAACACTTTCATGGAAAAACCACTTAGAAACGAACACCCAGAAAATGTCATATAAGAACGCCAAACTGAGAAGAACTGTTCCAACCTAGTTACAAAAAGGGAAGGGAAATGATGTTGAGTACATTTGTCAGCAGAAATATAATTAAACAAATATAGAAGCCTTACTCTGTGGTCATTTGAATAAAAAAAAAATATAATCTCTTTATACGAGTTCTTCTGTTTTATCCTTAACAGTATACTATCAAGTTCTAGCATTCTATTGTAGAATTCCCATCATTTGTAAGGCATACCGCAAAACTAAAATATTTTGTATAAAAGATAACATAAAAAATAATAATTAAAGAAGAAAATGTAAACCTACAACCCTATCCATATCAGGCTTATACATTGAGTCAGAGAGACAACAAAAATATAGCACCTACCTATCCACACCACAAAACAAAAAGGGGAAATTGGAAATTCAAGAAATGATGAACATCAAACTCTTCATACAAAACACCAAAGGTGCTGCGCTACATAATAAAGCATATTGAATATATGATTCAAGGAATGCAGATATATATGCAATGATTACGAAAATCAAACTTTTTTACAACTACACATTTTCGTCAAAAATTGTAAGTATTAATAGCAAAATGTTGAATCATTCGAAATTTTTATTTAATGTGTTATAACTGCTACATAATTTCAATCTAAAAGCTAAAACTGGTATAAGAAAACTATATAAAAAAATTCAAGTATATTAAGTTATAATTACTTTCAGCGTTTCCAAGGACCAGAAATCAAAGCGGCAAACAGTGGATCAAAGAAAATAAGTTTGGGATAATCACCTTCAGATTGGGAACTTGTATGATTTGAAGAACTGTTATTATCAGAGCAATACCCTGATTGAAGAAGAAAAGCAAAGCAAAGTTATACTTTGGGAATTCACATCAATGTTGAAAACTCAAGCAAGTTAGTCATTGACATCATCATTATGTACATTAGGGACCACTAAGGATCTATAAACAAGGTTGCATTGTTATGAGCTTAGAGTCCAGAGTTGGAGAAATCTCTGACAAGCATTCCATATTCATACCAATTGTATTTCCTGGGACAAGAATGAATAAAAAGCAAACAAAAAGAAGTGGAGTTGTATTGCTGAAAAAACCAATTCCTCATTGAGGAAAGCCATTCAATCAGTAACTAAAATTGATTTAAGTAATTCCTGGGTAGTAGGTCAACTTGGTTAGATCCTTCCTAAATCATAAATATCATTCAGGTCCCAAAAATTATCTTACTGACTGTTACACTTGATAACAGGAAGAAACAAACTGAACCGGCAGAAAGTGTCACCCAACTAGATCACGGATTGCATACTATTACGAGCATTCCTACTTTTCTGCAGTTGATAAAGATTTTAATTGATGATGTAACTATATAAACAAACGCCAAGAATTAAACACCCAAATGAATAACAGCACGGTTTTCATCCAGACAAATAATGGATAGCCCTTCTACTCGGCCCTCATTTTAAGTTAGTTGTCTTTCTTTATCCTCTTGGGGGGTCATGACAGTTATTTAACAGCTTCACTTGAACTTTTTTCTATTTCTCATGAATAAAATTTATGATCTAGTGATTTTTTCCACCTATAACCATAATCATTAGTGTATAAAATGGTGAAACAGTGAACAGTATCAGCAAAGATGTTTTAGGAATGAATGGGTAAAACTTGGAGAAGAAGATAAGAGAGTTAGACTAGAGATCGACCAAGACATTCTTTCAATACATTTCAGATTATATGCTCCTACTATATATACTACTTTACTCTTAAGGCTAATGTGAACCTTACCTTACGCTAGGCTATCTCATACCAAAAATAAAAATAAAATTAAAAGAACCCAAGTTTTACTTAATTTGCATTGAGACACTTGGCCCTCATGCTAATTGGAGTTTCCTCAAGGCCCTTTAAATACTCAAGTTCCTAAAAGGAATGAATGACAACTAGAACATAAATTCATCTTGGATTATTCATGCTATAACTGAAAAAGCTACGCATTTGAATTTGTCACGTGGTGAGATGCTTCAGAAGAATAAATGCATTTGGGAATGGAAAGTGGGAGAAGGGAATCCATATTTCTCTGGTATCTGAATGATCATAATGCATATATTTATAAAACAAATTGTCATAAAAAACAAATAGAAGACAATGATAAAAAGTTCTTACTAGGATATCTTGGCCTATCCAAGCAAAGGAAACACGGCGAAAAACTGCCCATGCAACAGCAAAAGCTATGCAGAATGGAGAAACACCCAGAGCCAAATATGAGACAGCTCCCAGCAAGGGTACTTTAAAAAACGATTCTCGAGCATGTTCAAACAATCTGAAACTATATTCAATTACCAGTTAGTCACTCTCCAAGAAACTACGCAAAAACATGTCACTAAGAAAAATGTAGACATCATAACAAATCTTCTGCTTATTCTTGATTATTATTGTTGTTCTCAAAGATAATTATCATTACAGTACTTGACTGAGCAAACAAGATAAAAATTTTAACAAATAAAAATAAAAATATTGCAATAGTTAAAAGGATTAAGAAAGACTCATGCATGTCTTTAATCGCAATAATGAAATCTAAGGCTACCCATTACTTAAGATAATTTTCTGTTAGCTCAATTACTTTTATTCCTTTTGTTTCTTTTGGTAAATTTAGGATCAGAAACAACTTATTGGGGCATAACTGGAGGTGGAAGAAGAAAGAGTACATCATGGTTTGACACTGCACTTATTATCCTCATGTTTATCCAAGCTTATAGTCTTTAAACAAATGAAAAAATAATATGAAGAAGAAGACAAATCAATTGGCCAGACTAGTTCAGAAATTAAAGATATCATGCAAATATAGCTGACCAAGCAAATAGCACTGAAACTGCCATCAATGTACCATAGTTTATGAATATAAATAGATGTTGCCTCTCGTTTCTTAGGGAAATGCTTCCCTTTCGACATTTTAATGTTAAATACATATTAGTCAAGAGTAATAAGAAGGCATAGTTTGCATACCATGATAACAAAGCCACCAAACAAGTTTGCAGACCCTGTGAATACACAATGAGAAAACAAAATCAATATCAATCCAAAAAAAACAGAAGAGAGAGAGAGATGATGCAAGTCTCAAAGACAAAGAGAAAGAAACTAAAATTTCTTGAAGTGATGCAAGCACGCAGAAGAAAATTTTGAAATGTGAAGGAATGCACACCTCAACCCCGCCAATGCAAAACAGAACCACCAAAATTTCAATAAACCAGTATGACATTAATTTGTAAAGCATAACCAAGAAACAGGACGCAATCACAACAAAAAGAACTGCTGATGTTGTGTTGATGTCAACCACAGCACTGGATTGGTTGGCCTCCATGCTTAAATAATCATCCGAAGCATCCTACAAGAACATAAAAATATCAAATTGAAGATCAGTGAAGATTCAGTGAGTTCATGCCCTGCAAACAAGAACCTATCATCCTAAAGGTTATATCGTAGAGTATATAATAGGATTAAGAGGACCTTTAAGAGCTTTTCCTGCTCAATGGTTGCTTCTCTGGCACTCCATGCAGACCAATAAGATGCACATAAGATGGTACCAACAGCCATAAGCCATAAGAACACTTCAGCCACATCAACCTTCGTGCGCTCTGGAGAGTATAGCTGAACAGAAACTGAAGAAAGGATAATTTGTAAATAACAGTGAACAGCAGGCAAATTCCCAGATCACCTATCAACTGAGTGAGGTCACATCCACAACCCAAAGGAAAGAAAAAGAAAAAAAAAGGAGGGCCAGGGTAATGTTTTGATAAGCAAGAACAAATACTGATTTCAAAGTATATATTAAGTCTTTTCCCAGTCTTCTGATCCTGAAACCAAACAAAATAAATTACACCAATTCAAGTTATTACGTATACAGAATAACGCTTACCATTAAGATTTTTCTTTAAACTTTCTTCCAAACTTGCACCAGCATCTTGTGGGAGCATAACAGCAGGGATGCTAATATTTACTGAAGTTTCATTTGCTTCACAAACCATTTTGAAAAGTTCTGAAAAAAAGAACCATATGATCAGGATAACATACATTACAACTTAAGGAAATATGATCTCCATTATGAATAAATGATATCAATATGGACACATTCAAACATAATTCTTTAGACTGATTTATATATGAATTATATCTATTCTGGAGCATTCTCTCAGATAAATACTGCCTACGTAATTTTTTAAAAACATTATAGAAGGATAATAACTCCTTTTTTCATCATTTTAAAATTTATTTGAATTATATCTTACAAATTATCTGCCTTTTATCATCTTAAGTAAAGTTATCAAACTCTTTTGGCACCCACCAATACAATAGAACATTAGAACTAATTACTTTCCTATAAAAAAAAAATACATTCAGAGAACTAGGAAACTTTTTTCTGGGAAGTTCCCATATGTAGGCATCAGCAGCAACCAATTACCATACCCACGTGAAAAGGCCATCAAAATATAAGTTTGTTCTGACAAGTCAAAATTTGCATTGGCATTTATAATAGGTGAATGAGAACATACTTTTCACCATTTTTTTACAACATAGAACTTGACCTTATTAGCTCATTGCTATAGACCACCAATGTTATGAGTCTCTAAAAGAAGAGTATGGACAAAATTAAAGTACCTTTACGGTTGTTTATAATGAGGATAGCTGACGCACCAGCAGCTTCAGCAATACTTGCCTTGAATGTGAAACTGCAGTTACCCCGCTGCACCAGGATGACCTCACCTGTAAGCTGTCAAAAAAAAGACACTCCAGATGTTGAGTTTATTACATAAAATAGTTTTCAAAGCTTCCCATTGAAAGGGTCGTGCTTCACATGCAAGTGCATGCCTCTGGGTATAAATGAGTTGCAACAGAAATACAGGAGCAAACGAAACCTTATTCTTTGGTTTACTGCAACAATCAGGAGGATCTGCAATGGCAACTCTAGTTTGATTGGCACGTTTCTTCTTTGATTCCAAGGTGAGGCCAAATCTAGCACCAACACCAACAAACACATCTTCTACTTGACCCTCAATCAAAGTTGGGACTTTTACCTATCCAATTTTGAGTGAATTAAAGTTTGCATCCAAAAGGAAAATAACTTATTTGAAAAGGAATAAAGGGAAAAGAAAAGGAATCATAAGGTGTGCGCTTGAGTCATTTTGTTATGAGGAAACCACAAGAAAATGGAGTTCACGCATGCATAATGTAAGAAAGAAGCATGTGATATTATAATTGCGCCACAAAAAAAGATCACTTTTATATAAATGTTCAAGATCACCAGATATTATACTACAATACATAAACAACTTAAGAGAAGGTTACAACTCCCATGAGAAGGATAAATCAGATAATCTACAAATTATACGCTTCAAATATCTAGGATCAGTTTTCAATTCCGGAAAAGAAAAAAAGAAGAAGAAGAAATCAGGCACCTATGCGAAAATCACTAACTACTATATACAACATTGAAATCAACTTGATATTAGATAATAAGCAGCTAAAAACAGAGTGAACAAGACCTACTTCAGTTTGATACTAGTTACTAGCTTTGTTAGAAAAGACAATCAAAATGCAATGTACATGAATCCACAAAACTACCATCTGCCACCATAAAATAGACAATCCATATGTAAAGCTACAAACAACAACCCAGAAATCATAATATAATAAAAACAACTAAATGTCATAAAACCCATACCAGTTATAACACCAAAGACCAAACTTAGTATAAAAAAAAAATAATTTAAAATCATTAATTCACACCACTAATTAGTCCAAAAACAGTGTAGTACAAGACAAATTAAAATCAAGTATCGAAACTTTTTTTCTTCCATTTGCCAATAAAAACAGCTCAAACTAAGCAAATTACTACCTAATACCAACGCATAACAGCAAAATGTAATAATACCCATAACATTTATAATCCCCAAAATCAAACAAACAAATAAGCTAAATTTCATCCATAAATTTAAAAACCCAGTTTAAACCCAAGTATCCCACCCCAATTTCTTCAATTCCCATTTCATCATCATACCCAACCAAAAAAAAAAAGAGGTTAATTTACAGCAAATAAAATTAGGGTTTTATTACCAGAACAAAGTTATTATCACAGCCAGGCCTCGTTGGGGCCACATCGTCTTGATGAACAATATCACTACCAAAAACCAGCGAAGAACATAAAGCTAAAAATACAGCAAAAAACACAACTTTCCTTAGCTCCTCCATTAAAGTAAGCTCCTTTCACTCGAGATCAAAAAAGGTCAGTCAATAAGGGGTTTTATTTTTATTTTTCTTCCCTTTTGGGTCTGTCCCGTACCTTTGAGGGAGAAGGGAGAGAGAAAACAGAAAGAAACGACGAAAAAGATATACACGAAATAAATGTACTTTGTATACGTATATACGTATATGCATATACAATTTATATATGTGTGTGTATGTATGTATAGATTGAAAGCACTTTTTTCTTTTTCTCAGTTGAGAAATTTCAGAGCAAGTTTGTCACGACTAGAACGCGGTGCGGTACCTGTTCATCCCTATTTCTCTCTCTAATTTCCCTTCTCTCTTTTTCTTCACACGATTTTGGCGCGTAATGTTTACTCGCATCACTTTCAGATTTTTCTTTTTCTTATTTTTTTGTTAGACATTATTTTATAGTTTTTAATTTCCTTTTTTCTAGTATGAGGTTATGATTATTCAATTTATTAAAATACTCTGACATTCTGTAAAAGAGTTTTATTTGTAAAATTTATATAATTTATTTTTATTTCATATTTAACTTTAATAATAATAAATTATTAATTACAGTGATATAATACTAAAGTTATGATAATAAATTTAATGACATTATATATTATATTAATGAAAATATGACTCTTTTATAATTAAAAAAATTGACAAATACAACGTTTCAACACTTTTCACACCATCACTTCAATATAATGTACCTTTTTATTACATTAAGTAATTATCTTAATAACTATTTATGGTTATTAAGATAATTTGGTGTTGTATACTTAATATTTTTTTAAATTAATATATTTATAATATTTTTGGATATTTTAAAAAATCACCTAAATAATAAATTAGTTTTACATTCATGAGAGTGAAAAATTATTTAGTAGTTATGGGATACCGCCACGTAATACTCTAGGTCAATCATATCTCTCCATTTTAGTGGTGACACACTACTTGTAGCTTTGAACTAACTAAAATAGAGAGATATAATTGGCCTGAGACACTACGTGACGGTATTTTAAAACTATTGAATAATTACTTCGCGAGAGTGTGAAAACATCGGTAAAAATATTAAAAGGGAATTGTGTTATCTACACAAATAAAATTAATTTGTTAATCTGCAAAGATATAATTAATGGGTCTGCTTAATGTGTGCCCTAGGGCACACATTAAAGGCAAAAAACAAGAGATGAAACTCATTAAATATTATTTTTTTATATATTTACACTGAATTCAATACATGGGATCCATTAGTATATTATTTTTTTATATATTGAATTTAGTGTAAATGAGACGCCCCCAAATCTAGGCCCACACAGCCCAAACTTGAGTCGTCAAAAGACTACAACAAAATTATTACAATGAAATACAACGTACAATAATACAGTGGATAATACAACACAACTAAGTCTTCATTATTATTGCCACACTATTTTTATAACACGTGAAGACTATGATAGCTATCCCCGCACTCTCACTCCATTCCCCGGCTAGACCCCGTTACGTTCTCATCTCCTGTTGAAAAACAATGGAACGAAAAGAAAGGGTGAGCTCAAATAGCCCAGTAAGAAATATCATGACTAAGATAATGACGAATAATTTATCATTAGCCTTCAACAGTTGAGTTCTTGATAGAATACAATAGACTACAAGGTTTATATCAAAAACTGCAGTTAAATTCTTAAACAACGTTCAGATCAATAATAACAGCGGAATGAGCAATCTATTAGAAGAATAATGCAGATATAATGTCCACTCGGTTCTCTTTTTAGGAAAAACATCATCAACTTTTATCATCTGAAATACCATTAGTCATGATAATATAAATTCACAGTTCCTGGTCATAATCATGCAAATCAACAGTTCATATTTGCACTACGGGCCAAAGACATTTAATATAACACCAACGATCATGATTATACCAGATTCAGCCTTTGGTAATAATCATACCAATCAACAGTTCATCTTTGCACTACGGGCCAAAGATATTCAATAAAGCACCAACGGTCATGATTATACCAGATTCAGCCTTTGGTCATAATCATACCAACCAACAGTTCATCTTTGCACTACGGGCCAAAGAGAACATTCACCACGTGCCATAAAAGACACCGAACAGATGTATCGCCTTTAACCTAGTATATCGCCTTTAACCTATCATCTGTTCAACAATTATATCACATCTGTGCCCCCGGCCACAGATATTCACAACAGCTTGATTCTTGATGATTAATACAAATAACAGTGATACAAATGATGAACAGAAGAACAGGATAAACAATAAGTATCGGAAGTTTACTTTGTGCAGATTCAAATAATGTCCAAATTGCCAACATGATGTGGAGTGAAATTTAAAAATGATATTCAAGATCCACAGTTCAGAATAACGATTACAGTTCAATAGAAATGTTCAGAAAATAGGAAGGTTCAGTTGAACTAATGAAATTCAACTATTATGGAACATATAATATTTTCAGGAATTATAGAAGCAATAGTTCCATAATAAGTTTCGATTTAGGTGTATGGAAGAAAATAATATCCCTTACCGTAGCAGGTTTGATTAACAAAAGGTGAAGGGAATTAATATCCATTACCATAGTAAGTTTGAATAATGGAAGATGAAAAAGATGGTATCCCTTATGAGTATAAAGGAAAATGATATCACTTACGAATATGGAATAAAAGTGTCATGTGATAATTCGTGTAGACAAATTATTTCCACACGAGACAAATAAAAAGGGTTATTCACCAACAGGCGATAATCCGCACCGTAAGGTTATTCCCATCAATTTGAATACGAATAGTTATTCACCAAACAGGCGTAATCCGCACCGTAAGGTTATTCACATCAATTTAAATACGAATAGTTATTCACCAAACAGGCGTAATCCGCACCGTAAGGTTATTCCCACAATTTAATAGAATTTGAACACGAAGAGTTATTCACCAAACAGGCGTAATCCGCACCGTAAGGTTATTCTCAAAGATTAATAAGGAATGAATACAAAAGGTTATTCACCAACAGGCGGTAAACCGCGCCGTAAGGTTATTCCCACAATTTAATACATGGAAATAAATGGCACAAGAAAGAAACGATATTATTTTCGAGAATCAAAGAATGATAATCCCTTCAAGTAAGAAAGAAAATAATATCCATTTATGATGATGAAAAGAGTGATACCCCTTACCGTAATAAATTTAAGAGTGTGAAAAGAATGATATTCCTTACCTTAACACGTGACTGGATATTGATTTAAATGAGGTTGATCAACTTGAAAAATTCCTGCACTCCTTTTGGCCTTCAAACACTCAAGATAACCTTACTATTCTCAGAGAAAACTTATAAAATTCTTATAGAAAAATTTTATGTTTTAGGTGTGATTTTTCTATTCAGCTGAACAAGCTATTTATAGGAGAAAAGAAGTTACTATGCGCGGTAGGTGAAATAATAAAAAAAATATTTCAGCAGAGGCTGCGCAGCAGCCTCCACCAACCATCCAGCAAAACACATTTCTCACATTTCATGTGGGCCCCACAGTGGGTCCCACATGTTTCTTACTATTCACGTACTATTCACGTCACTATTCGCGTCACTATTCACATTACTATTCACGTTACTATTTCAAATAGTAAAATTAATTTATTTTTATTTTTTTTTAATTTTTATTTATTTATTTATTTATTCTTCCTGTGGGTCCAACATATAAAATAAATAATGCTACAACAATAATTCAACAATAATGTAATAAACACGTTACAGATTTAATAATATAAATTACAGTATATATGCAACTGTAACAATTATTAGGTTTAATAATTTTAAAAACAGTGCAGCAACAATTATTGAGTCAATGATATGAAATACAGTGTAATGATAATTATTGAATCAATAATGCAAAATACTGTGTAGCAACAATAATTGAATTGATAATATAAAATATTATGCAGTGACAATTATTGATGAAATGATGCGTAACAATTACGGTGTCAATTATCAGACCAATAATATGAGACACTGTGCAATACCGTGTGCTACTGTAGAGTACCGTGTGCTACAGAAAATACCATAAATTACCGTATGCTACTATTCTTTTATCACCGGTATTTTAACAGTTAACACCGTTGACTATTTTTATTTAAAAAGGTTACTTCTGTCGTTTTCTATATCCGACAAATATTCCGTTGTGGGGTCCACAAATAATTTGTTATTTCGGCGCCGTCGTACGGCCCGAATATTCCCCGACAAAACGAATATTCCCCGACAAAAAGAATATTGTCCGACAAAATAAAATTTGCACATAACATCCTTAACTTTCAATTTTGTCAATTTAACCATTTACTGTTTCAGGAAAAATATATATGAAGAAAAATTAAATTTTGTATTTCATAAATTCGGGGTCTTACAACCTCCCCTCCTTATGAAATTTCGTCCCCGAAATTGACGTACCTGGCATTTCGAAGAGGTATGGATACCTAGACTTCATCTCAGATTCTAGCTCCCAGGTCATTTCCTCAATATCTTGGTTCCTCCATAAAACCTTAACTTGAGGTATAACCTTTGAGCGTAAGATCTGCTCCTTCTTATCTAGGATCTTAACAGGTACTTCCTCATACGTTAAATCTTCTGCTATAACGTCTGGTTCTAACTCAATGACGTGGTTTGGGTCCTTCACATATTTACGTAACATAGATATGTGAAAAACGTTATGGATGCGAGACATACTTGGTGGTAAGGCTAGTCTGTAAGCTACAGTTCCCACCCGATCGAGGATTTCAAATGGGCCAATAAATCGAGGGTTGAGTTTTCCTCTCTTTCCGAATCTCGTAACCCCTTTCCATGGAGAAACACGTAAGAATACATGATCTCCGACGTTGAATCTCTCATCTCTCCGATGAAGATCGGCATAACTCTTTTGTCGTTCTTGTGCTGTCTGTATTCGTTGTCGGATCATTTGGATCTTTTCGGTCGTCAAGCGTACCAACTCGGGTCCCAACAGTTTTGCTTCTCCTACCTCATTCCAACATACTGGAGAGCGACATTTGCGTCCATATAAAGCCTCGAATGGAGCCATACCTATACTTGATTGGTAACTGTTGTTGTAGGAAAATTCCACCAATGGCAAGTACTTATCCCAACTTCCTTTGAAATCTAGCACGCAAAGTCTCAAAAGATCTTCGAGGGTCTGGATCGTCCTTTCCGATTGTCCGTCCGTTTGAGGATGGTATGCAGAACTAAAACGTAGTTCAGTGCCCATAGCTTTTTGTAGACTGATCCAAAAGCGTGAAGTGAATCTAGGATCTCGATCAGAAACTATGGAAACTGGCATGCCATGCAATCTCACGATCTCATTTATGTACATACCGGCAAGACGTTCAAGTGAAAAGTTTTCTCGTATAGGCAAGAAATGAGCGGATTTGGTCAATCTATCTACGATGACCCAAATTGCATCTAAGCCTTGAGAAACTTTGGGAAGACCCGTCACGAAATCCATATTGATGTGTTCCCACTTCCATTCGGGAACCTCAAGTGGTTGTAAAGGACCCTTAGGTACTTGATGCTCTGCCTTGACACGTTGACAAGTTAAGCACCTTGAGATAAACTCTGCAATCTCCCTTTTCATATTGTTCCACCAAAATGTATGTCGAAGATCTCGATACATCTTGGTACCTCCAGGGTGGATTGCAAATGGCGTGTTGTGTGCCTCCATCATGATTTTATGCTTTAATTCAGGATCGTTAGGAACACAGAGTCGAGAGTTGACTCGAAGTATTCCTTTCTCGTCGATTCTTGCTTCGGGAATGGTACCTTCTTGTACTTTCTTTATCATGTTTATCAGTTCCGGATCGGTAGCTTGAGCAGCTTTAATTTTATCGATTAAAGCTGGTTCTACTTGCACGTGAGCAATCTTCGAGTGGGTCCCTGGTGTCTTTAGTTCCATCTCCATCTTTTGCAAGTCGTACAAAATACGCTTTTGTGTTGTCAGCAGTGCACTTGTACTCGCATAAGATTTTCTGCTCAAAGCGTCAGCTACAACGTTCGCCTTTCCCGGGTGATACTGGATTGTGTGATCATAATCCTTCAACAGCTCAAGCCAACGTCGTTGTCGCATGTTGAGTTCCTTTTGGGTGAAGAAATACTTGAGACTTTTATGATCCGTATAGATATCCACTTTCTCTCCGTACAAGTAGTGTCTCCAGATCTTCAACGCGAAAACGACTGCTGCCAACTCTAGATCATGAGTAGGGTAATTTTTCTCATAATCTTTGAGTTGTCGAGAGGCATAAGCTATAACATTTCCATGTTGCATAAGGACACAACCTAGACCTTTGCCTGAAGCATCGCTATATATGACGAATTCTCCTGATCCTGATGGAATGGTCAGAACAGGAGCTGAAACAAGTCTCCTCTTGAGTTCTTGAAAACTCTTCTCGCATTCCTCGCTCGAATGATACCGATATCTAATAATCAAACTTTCATCTCTTGGCGTTCTGTGGGAGCCATTTGGTATTGAGCTTTGGAAAAGGGTTTAGTATCGGGTTCAAGATCGATACAAAATTCAATTTCTCGGTTTAGGGATAAGCCAGGAAGTTCCTCAGAAAAAACGTCAGGAACTCATTAACAATAGGAATATCATTCAAGTTTGACGTGTTTTTGTTCAAATCAATGACATGGGCTAAAAAGGCTTGACATCCGTTTTTCAATAAACGAATGACTTTATGGCTAGAAATAATAGTTATAGATTTCAATGGTTTAGTTGCTTGAATTTGCATGACAGGTTGATTAGGAATATGAAAACTAATAATCTTATGAAAACAATCAATTTTAGCATGATGGGTAGTCAACCAATCAATTCCTAAAATCACATCAAATTCATGCATCTCCAAAGAAATAAGGTCAACAGGTAATGTGAGGTTGTTGATTTAAACTAGGCAAGATTTATAGAGAGTAAATGTAATAGGTATTTCTCCCAATGAGATTTCAACTGATAAGACAAGATTTAAGTTTTCAATAGGCAAATTTAAACGTTGAGTACATATAGGTGAGATAAAAGAGTGGATAGAGCCAATATCTAACATGGCATAGACTTCTCGAGAATTGATGAATAGCTTACCGGTCATCACCTCATTCGATTTCTTGATCATCAAGGCTGTCATCATCAAATCGAGTCCCATATACTTCATCCGGATCTTCACGTATTTCAACCATGGGGATACCACGAAATAGTTCTCTAACGAACTGTTTCTCAGATTCTTCAACTTCATCAGTAGTAGCGTACCAATGATTTCCATTAAAATAGTATTTTCGATAGACTACAGTTTCCACGATAGTGACTAACTTAACCTGAATTCCTCTAAATTGTAACGCCCAAAAGTATAGATATATCATTTTTAAATAATCTTGAAAATCATAGCTCGAACACCATAAATCCCAAAGACTTATATGAAACGTCCATATATTCTGATCCTTTGTTATCGAGCATAACCAGGTGATGATATGTTTCCAACTGTCGAGTAAATTAAAGGCAATAATTTCCGCAAGTTCCGGATATCCTTTAAAGAACGAATTTGGAAGAACGACGGTAGAACTTTCACCTTCTTCTTCTTTAGATCGGATACAAATAATTTTTTGCCTTAGGCAAATTATTCAACTCTGAGTTTGTAGAAGAATTGTTTGTGGCCTCTACATTCACTTCGGGTACTCCGTGGTTAACCTCCTGATTTCCAGATGCCATACTTAACTGTGGTCACAAAATAGATGTTAGTTCAAATAAACTGACTCATCACTTCATGTCCCTATATTCAAATCAACTTATTAGATAATAAAATTTAATTTAGGTGGGACACACTAGTGACTGATTATATTCGTCTCTCCCCTCCTAGTTCTACCCCAGATCTCCATTAAAGACCATATCCCTAAGCTCTGATGCCAACTGAGACGCCCCCAAATCTAGGCCCACACAGCCCAAACTTGAGTCGTCAAAAGACTACAACAAAATTATTACAATGAAATACAACGTACAATAATACAGTGGATAATACAACACAACTAAGTCTTCATTATTATTGCCACACTATTTTTATAACACGTGAAGACTATGATAGCTATCCCCGCACTCTCACTCCATTCCCCGGCTAGACCCCGTTACGTTCTCATCTCCTGTTGAAAAACAATGGAACGAAAAGAAAGGGTGAGCTCAAATAGCCCAGTAAGAAATATCATGACTAAGATAATGACGAATAATTTATCATTAGCCTTCAACAGTTGAGTTCTTGATAGAATACAATAGACTACAAGGTTTATATCAAAAACTGCAGTTAAATTCTTAAACAACGTTCAGATCAATAATAACAGCGGAATGAGCAATCTATTAGAAGAATAATGCAGATATAATGTCCACTCGGTTCTCTTTTTAGGAAAAACATCATCAACTTTTATCATCTGAAATACCATTAGTCATGATAATATAAATTCACAGTTCCTGGTCATAATCATGCAAATCAACAGTTCATATTTGCACTACGGGCCAAAGACATTTAATATAACACCAACGATCATGATTATACCAGATTCAGCCTTTGGTAATAATCATACCAATCAACAGTTCATCTTTGCACTACGGGCCAAAGATATTCAATAAAGCACCAACGGTCATGATTATACCAGATTCAGCCTTTGGTCATAATCATACCAACCAACAGTTCATCTTTGCACTACGGGCCAAAGAGAACATTCACCACGTGCCATAAAAGACACCGAACAGATGTATCGCCTTTAACCTAGTATATCGCCTTTAACCTATCATCTGTTCAACAATTATATCACATCTGTGCCCCCGGCCACAGATATTCACAACAGCTTGATTCTTGATGATTAATACAAATAACAGTGATACAAATGATGAACAGAAGAACAGGATAAACAATAAGTATCGGAAGTTTACTTTGTGCAGATTCAAATAATGTCCAAATTGCCAACATGATGTGGAGTGAAATTTAAAAATGATATTCAAGATCCACAGTTCAGAATAACGATTACAGTTCAATAGAAATGTTCAGAAAATAGGAAGGTTCAGTTGAACTAATGAAATTCAACTATTATGGAACATATAATATTTTCAGGAATTATAGAAGCAATAGTTCCATAATAAGTTTCGATTTAGGTGTATGGAAGAAAATAATATCCCTTACCGTAGCAGGTTTGATTAACAAAAGGTGAAGGGAATTAATATCCATTACCATAGTAAGTTTGAATAATGGAAGATGAAAAAGATGGTATCCCTTATGAGTATAAAGGAAAATGATATCACTTACGAATATGGAATAAAAGTGTCATGTGATAATTCGTGTAGACAAATTATTTCCACACGAGACAAATAAAAAGGGTTATTCACCAACAGGCGATAATCCGCACCGTAAGGTTATTCCCATCAATTTGAATACGAATAGTTATTCACCAAACAGGCGTAATCCGCACCGTAAGGTTATTCCCATCAATTTAAATACGAATAGTTATTCACCAAACAGGCGTAATCCGCACCGTAAGGTTATTCCCACAATTTAATAGAATTTGAACACGAAGAGTTATTCACCAAACAGGCGTAATCCGCACCGTAAGGTTATTCTCAAAGATTAATAAGGAATGAATACAAAAGGTTATTCACCAACAGGCGGTAAACCGCGCCGTAAGGTTATTCCCACAATTTAATACATGGAAATAAATGGCACAAGAAAGAAACGATATTATTTTCGAGAATCAAAGAATGATAATCCCTTCAAGTAAGAAAGAAAATAATATCCATTTATGATGATGAAAAGAGTGATACCCCTTACCGTAATAAATTTAAGAGTGTGAAAAGAATGATATTCCTTACCTTAACACGTGACTGGATATTGATTTAAATGAGGTTGATCAACTTGAAAAATTCCTGCACTCCTTTTGGCCTTCAAACACTCAAGATAACCTTACTATTCTCAGAGAAAACTTATAAAATTCTTATAGAAAAATTTTATGTTTTAGGTGTGATTTTTCTATTCAGCTGAACAAGCTATTTATAGGAGAAAAGAAGTTACTATGCGCGGTAGGTGAAATAATAAAAAAAATATTTCAGCAGAGGCTGCGCAGCAGCCTCCACCAACCATCCAGCAAAACACATTTCTCACATTTCATGTGGGCCCCACAGTGGGTCCCACATGTTTCTTACTATTCACGTACTATTCACGTCACTATTCGCGTCACTATTCACATTACTATTCACGTTACTATTTCAAATAGTAAAATTAATTTATTTTTATTTTTTTTTAATTTTTATTTATTTATTTATTTATTCTTCCTGTGGGTCCAACATATAAAATAAATAATGCTACAACAATAATTCAACAATAATGTAATAAACACGTTACAGATTTAATAATATAAATTACAGTATATATGCAACTGTAACAATTATTAGGTTTAATAATTTTAAAAACAGTGCAGCAACAATTATTGAGTCAATGATATGAAATACAGTGTAATGATAATTATTGAATCAATAATGCAAAATACTGTGTAGCAACAATAATTGAATTGATAATATAAAATATTATGCAGTGACAATTATTGATGAAATGATGCGTAACAATTACGGTGTCAATTATCAGACCAATAATATGAGACACTGTGCAATACCGTGTGCTACTGTAGAGTACTGTGTGCTACAGAAAATACCATAAATTACCGTATGCTACTATTCTTTTATCACCGGTATTTTAACAGTTAACACCGTTGACTATTTTTATTTAAAAAGGTTACTTCTGTCGTTTTCTATATCCGACAAATATTCCGTTGTGGGGTCCACAAATAATTTGTTATTTCGGCGCCGTCGTACGGCCCGAATATTCCCCGACAAAACGAATATTCCCCGACAAAAAGAATATTGTCCGACAAAATAAAATTTGCACATAACATCCTTAACTTTCAATTTTGTCAATTTAACCATTTACTGTTTCAGGAAAAATATATATGAAGAAAAATTAAATTTTGTATTTCATAAATTCGGGGTCTTACAGTAAATACATAAACAAATAATATTATACATTAAATTCTACACATATGTTCTAAGAGTACATTCTAAAA
Organism: Hedera helix; assembly: GCA_947179155.2. Taxonomy (NCBI): domain Eukaryota; kingdom Viridiplantae; phylum Streptophyta; class Magnoliopsida; order Apiales; family Araliaceae; genus Hedera; species Hedera helix. The sequence goes on from OX359272.1 coordinate 2,189,093, forward strand.
AAATTCATAATTAATTTGTCGAAATAATTGTGCCTCCATTTTTGTAATCTCTGTAAACAATCAAACTATATACCCACGTATGGTATATTGGCTAGATATGGTGTGATTGTTAAATGGAATGGAAAGCGAGTGGGCATTGTTTTCTTGTAAGGAGCGTAATAATTCCGTATACGCCGTACTTACCGACAAGACGGCTGCATTTAGTTAGAGATTTCGTTTTAAATATAATGTACTAGTTTTATTAATAATTCGAATATAGTACTAGTAAAGTACAATTATTTAATTTCCTAGGAATTTACTAACTAAATTACCCAATTAAATCGCTAACCATGCACCTAAAAATGTTCACTCCAAATCTAAGCCATCATCACCCTCCTAATCTCCACATTTTCTATTGGAAAATGCATGCTTTGTGCACACATAAAGTCAGCTAAACTCATTTACGAAAAAGTCTTTTGAAATTAAATTTAATTACATGCACGACACTAACTACTACCGTCTTATACTCAATTTTGTAAAATTTAATACAAAATATTTATTAAAAAAATAGATATAATGTCGTGAAGGTTAGTTTAAATTATTGATTGATTTTGAATTTATGCAATAGAATTTCATGATATGATGAAACTATACCATCTTGTACTCAATTTTGCAAAATTTAACACAAAATAATTATAAAAAATAATCGATATAATGTCTCGAAGGTTAGTTTAAATCATCAATTAATTTTGAGTATATGTAATGTAATTTCATGATACGATGAAACTATAATGAGTTATCATAATATGGTGAATTGAAGATGTATGTAATAATATTTTCATCAATTATGCATGTGTTTAATGTTAATATAAATATTTGATCGTAAATATTATTATATATATTTATTGATATTATTATATATATTTATTGAGATGACAATAAAACGAATCGTTGAGTTGTAAAGCAACAAAAGATAAAAATTAATATCAAAATATTACATTAAGAGTAATTCTATTTTATATATCACGCACGTTGTCATTATGAATTTAATAGACATTATACTTGTAAATGGAAATAATAAAAAAGATCAAAATAGCATAATTTCATTATAAACGTAATATTAACTTTTTGAGTTATTATAATATGGCCAAGTTAAGATAATACTATGTTGAAATAAAATGTGCATCTAAGATATTTCAAATACGACAAATGTTTTACTAAAATTAGACATCACTATTATTATTATTACTAAATCTTTTTTGATATTAGGCACCATTGTCTCTAAAAGTCAACAATGGACAATCGTCCCCCGCATGGCAAGGAATGACTTTGCCCTCGCTCAAAAATGTTAAATATTCTTTTCATTCCCTAAGCATTGCGAGATGGTCCTACGGATGCTAACGCATTAATTTCTAAGTGAAAAAATTCAACTAAGTTCGAGTAAACGGTCATCATAATTAATTTTTTGAAATTAATTTTATAAATTAATATAAATTCTTTTATTTTAACAATATAACTAAGAAACTGCAAGAAATATATATATATATTAAGATTTATTATTTTTAAAAGAAAAATAAATCAGGTCAATATTAAATAAATTTTAAAGTATCTTACATTATAATTTAAAAATTCAAAAACTTGATCTTATATTTATATTTGAGATCGATTGGAAAAAGTACGTCTCAAAGAAAAATTTACAATCTCTAATGAAAATTTTGATTACACCATGTGACTCGCATATTTAACATGGGATGACAACATTGGGCTGATGCAAAATTCGACTAGATGAAGAAAACCAGAAGGAAGAACAATTCTAGACAACCTACCTACAAACAAAGAAGAAACTTAAAAAGTGAGTCGACTTAATTAAGGTTGTTGCAGCCACTCCTGAATTGCAGAACGAAGCGTGTGGTTAGGCAAAAGATTGTTGTGTGGAAGCTTGAGGTTTGTCATGGGCGAAGTATCATGGCCGCTGAGAGACAAAAATAGTAAGTAAACTAACCAGAAAGATGGGGCAAATAAAATAGGGAGGAATCTGGCAATGCTCTTTTGAACCCAACCGAATTGACGAGACACCACAAGAAACTCTCATTGGTTCAAGTATCCTCCATACCTCAGAGGTAAAGTCAGGCCTCCTTCTGCGGTTCATCTCGCAACATCTTTTTGCAAGGTGAGCCAATTGCTTGGCTTGCACAAATGGCCAGTCCCCGGCTGTAGGGTCCAGCAGATCATTCAAATTTCCTTTGTCTAATGCATTTCAAGTCACAAGATGGTAACCGTTAGATTAAACGATTTAACTGACATCATGTGAGAATAATTATGTTCGGACGATCTTTACCTCCTGTTGAAACTTCGAAGGTCCTTGAAAGCTATTGGAGTGCAGCATCTTTATAGCCACTTGAGTGTGACGAAGGAGACCTCTATAAATACTTCCGTAACCCCCTTCCCCAATCTTCAAGGATGGGTCAAAGCTGCGAGTTGCTTCTTCAATTTCTGAGAATAAGAATTCTGTCACACGAGAGGTCGAAGCATCCTCTACTTGTTTTCTCAGTTCCTCGGCTAAACTGAGTGCATTGTCACGCTACACCTGCAATTCATCTCTTCCCTTCTTGTAATGTTGCAGCAGCTAGCCAGCAGAGACAATCTCTGGTTCCAACTCTTGTACAATCTCGAAAGTTCTAATCTGGATCTCTTGGGCAAGCTGTAGTTCTTCCATTACTTCGTCTAGCTGTGACTTCAGCTTTTCGGATTCTTCTTTTCCACTAGCTAGAACTTCTTCTATTTCTTTCCAGCATGTCAATTCCTCATCATATGAGCTTTCTGATGCTTTAGCCTATAATAGTAATAGTAATAGTAATAGTAATAATAGTTTAAAAAACATAATTGAGGTTTCAATTTCATATATCAAAGTCATTAATAATACTGTGCAGTTGAGGATGGTATCCACCCCCAGTCACGTTGTTGACTAATCATCCAACACGGGCATAAATGCCACCCCTCTCGGAAGGAGGTCATAGATATCTAGAGCCTTGATTCAATTTGAACCTTATTGATAAATCTAAACAACTAATCATGAAATAAGCTAATAAGCTATTTCCAGTCCTATAAAAGAATTTGGCAAAACAAGTGCGTAATGTATTTAACAAATTAACTTGTGTGACTGTTTGTATTCAACATCTCATTTTATTTTGGAAAAAGTATACACACACAACAACTAAACACTACATTCATCTACACCATTAAAAAGTTGGGCATAACATTGAAATTCGTGTCATACCCCACTTTTTAATGATGTAAATGGATATAGTATTTGATTATTGTATGTATAGACTTGTCTTTTATCCTGTATTCACGTTTGCTGCACAATCAGAAAGAAAAGAAATTAGTGCATATTATTATTGACTGGAACTTTACCCTGTGAATGGCCTCAGTGGCATCTTTCTCAGCTTTCTTACGCCTGATTGACTCTTCAAATGCTTCTTTCTTAGAATTTTCTGCCTCCATCATGGTGTTGAAATATATGGAGAGACTTGAATTATATTTTTCTATTCACTTTGGCTCACTTCTCCACTTCTCCTTCTCTTGCAAAAATCAAATACTTACATAGGTATTTATAGGACTCTAGGGTACATGTATATATATCACCAATACATGAACCACATTAATGCTCCTCGAATATCCAAATACATGAATCTAGAAACTCCAAAACATTGAATTAAGTTTAATTCTCAACACATGGTTCTTTCAAGCTGATCATAGAGCTAGATTATCACTCACACCAACGTCCTGTTATATTTTCAAAAACCTGTCAGGGATTTGCAGAAAACTCTAAACTTTAAAGGCCCGAGTGAATAAATAGATTAACTTATTGATGCTATAGAAGAAATTAGATGATCATGCTATATTAATTAATTCACATGCTCATAATCATATTAGATAAATTGCTTAATGATAGTCTTGTACGTACCAGTACAATAGGGGAAAATGACTTATGAAGATGCTGTATGAAACGATTTTTTTAAATAAATTAATAATTTTTACCCCAAGATTTTTGTCATAATTTAGCATAATCAAAAAAATATTACATGCCTCGTGCTTGGTTGGAGCACAATAGAGAATTTTGGTTTATTCTAATGATATATTCTTCTCTTCGTGATCTTCCTCTATGACTCTTATTTAGATATTCATACTTTTTTTGAGTGTGAGTTCAAAATATTGCAAACCCTGATTTTTATCGGGATAAATAATAAACTTAATGATATATTTTAACCTGCTACTAGGAGTTACCCCTCCGGTGCCATCTAGCGAAAAAAATGCGGACCTTACTCTACAAAAGTCTTGTGTGGAAATAGTGAGACCCAGTTGAACATTTTGCCATTCTGAAACTGATCTTGACCTACGGGAGATAGTTTGTATAGGTAAACTGCTTGGACTCGTTAGAAGTACTGAAGATGAGACTTCAGCATTAGCTCCATCTAAGGTATCTCTCCTATATAGACATGGTAGTTGCATAAGTGATCATGGCAGCCGCAAGATTCACAACCAAGAGAGATCTCAAAATAAAAAATTGCCAACAAAGAAATAGTAAGAGTTATTACTATGTAATAAAATAATTGAGAATGTTGTTGATCTAAAATGTTGTTAGGGAAGCATAAAAGCTTCTCCACAAGATTATTTTCTCACATAGTGACACGGTCCGCGTAGGAAAATGAAGGAAATCCACATTCAAGAAGCGTCGACACTGTTTTGACCATAATTTTTGATCCGTTTGGAGTTACGAAACCCTTAAAACTCATTTTCTTCGGCCATGACGGGCACTGTTAAAAGCCCAAAAAAGGCCTGGAAACATGTGTTTGGGCCTTCTAAAGTTTTTTCTAGTTTTGTGTTTATTTGGATTATTTTGTAATTTAATTATTCCTTTCAAAATTAGGATTTACATCTTATTGTTTAGTATTTAAATGATGATTTCATGTGTTTTAGAGTTAACTCTTATTATTGTGATTTTATAAACATTGCGCGGTTGCTTAGTCAATTTATCCAACTTTGTGAATTCTTGTGATTGTAAAGTTACATAAATTCAACTCCGTGACTGTTTTTATTCGTTATTAGTCCTCCGTTATGTCACATAGTCCCATTACTTCTACCACCTTGTAGAAACATAGTAAGTTTGCAAAGTTTAGGTAATAAAACTTCAAGCATACCTAGTGTATATGAGGTTCCCTTTGCAGACAAACCAAATGTGACAGGAAACAGGTGCTTTAAGTACACATAAATGGCTTTCTTGGATATTAAGGCAGATGGATACAAACCTCGAGTTTACATTTTCAATTACAATTTCTGGTTCACTTAAACAGCAAATATTGCCAAGATTGCCAAAGCATATAACAAAACAGAATATATAATCCATAGAGTGCTAATCATACTGTCCATAACAGCATAAAACCCCTTCCTAATCACAAACAAGGAAAAATCTTTATAAAATCTCTTTCTGATAAAATATAAGAGTAATCTATCTTCGATTAATTGGATCCAAGATTGATCAAGAGCAACGAGTCACATACATTTAGTCACGTTTGAAAGAGTAGCTGAGGCAGACTTGCATATACTCTATAGGGGGCAGCCATTGTCACCCAAATTGTCAAATTCCTCTTCCTCTCCCGTAATTTCATAAAAGTGTAGCAATAGACCTTTCAAGACACTTAGTTTGCTCCCCCTTGGCCTAGGCATATACATATTTTTACCCCCAAGTTAATCATACTGCGTCCACCCCTTAAAAAACAAGAACATGGCACATCTAACTACTCGGCTAATATGGACAAGTTTACATACGCAATATCCAAATATAAAACCAAACACTATATCCATTTTAACCAATAAAAAATAGGGCATGGCACAGACTTCAATGTCATACCCCACTTTTTAATAGTTAAGATGAATATAGTACTCCCTTCTTTCCATTATATAAGTCGTTTAAGACATGAGTACACATATTAAGAAATATCATTAATACTAATATTAAGCAATTAATGTTGGTTTGAAATTTCATTACTACCCATACACTCATTAATTACTCTTCCTTCTCTCTCTCTTAATTATTTCATCTTTAAGGATAGAATAGGAAATGATTAAATTTGTTCTCCTAGATATATGTAAAACGACTTATATTTTGGAAAGGAAAAAAACTTCTAAAACGACCTATATAATAGAAAGGAGGGAGTATTTGAATATTGTGTTTGGATATTGTGCATATTATAGTGGAGCACAAACTATGTTTTTTCACACAATCATTTTAATAAATGAGAACTACTCAAAACTTGCCAAATTTCTTGAATAACTCAGGGCCTTAAGATTCAGAAAACACAATGTAAAGAGAGGATTAATGACTCGATGAAACTAAGTCAGGTGAATAGAAACTTACACTGTAAAAGAAATTTCCAGAGCTTTCTTTGGGGATCGCATAATAGCTCTGTGGTTTTTTTTTGGGTGGGTGGGGGGGGGGGGGGAGAACTGGATATACACATAAAACACCTAATAACAGGTATGATAGCAAGTCGGGAGTTTATAATAGCTGACGCTTTTTACTTGGAATATAGCTCGTCTGCAGCTGCTCCCATTACAAGCTTCCTAATACCATGCAGAGATATAAGTTCCAGAATTCCCTTCTCGATATAGTCCATCTAAATTAGAATTTCCATATGTTTTACACATATATATAGATAACTTAATCTCATATTAGTTGTTGTAAGATGGATAATAAAGTACACTTGCTCCATTAATATCATGTCAGCTTTGAATATTTAAATATGAAATTAAAGATTTCAACAAGCAAATGCGACTCCAAACATTGAAATGGGAACCTGGAATTCAGTAAAATATGAACAAGCTACTTTCATGAATAGAGGTTCCATTAAGAGGCACAATCAGAAAGGAGTCTCTCCCACTAAACTGGTAATAGTTTGTGATTTCCTTTTAAATACTCCCTTCATGGATAAGCAGATATTGTGACGCCCCCAAATCTGGGCCCACACAGCCCAAACTTGAGTCGTCAAAATACTACAACAAAATTATTACAACAAAGCACAACGTACAACAATACAGTGTATAATAATACACAACTAAGTCTTCATTATTATTGCCACACTATTTTACAAAACGTGAAGACTATGATAACTATTCCTCGGACCCTCACTCCATTCCCCGGCTAGACCCTGTTATGTTTTCATCTCCTGCTGAAAAACAATGGAACAAAAGAAAGGGTGAGCTCAAATAGCCCAGTAAAGAATATCATGACTAAGATAATGACGAATAAATTATCATTAGTCTTCAACAGTTGAGTTCTTGATAGAATACAATAGACTACAAGGTTTATATCAAAAACTGCAGTTAAATTCTTAAACAACGTTCAGATCAATAATAGCAGCGGAATGAGTAATCTATTAGAAGAATAATGCAGACTATAATGTTCACTCGGTTCTCTTTTTAGGAAAAACATCATCAACTTTTATCATCTGAAATATCATTAGTCAAGATAATACAAATTCACAGTTCCTGATCATAATCATGCACATCAACAGTTCATCTTTGTACTACGGGCCAAAGATATTCAATATAGCACCAACGGTCATGATTATACCAGATTCAGCCTTTGGTCATAATCATATCAAACAACAGTTCATCTTTGCACTACGGGCCAAAGAGAACATTCACCACGTGCCATAAAAGACACCGAACAGATGTATCGCCTTTAACCTATTATATCGCCTTTAACCTATCATCTGTTCAACAAATATATCACATATGTGCCCCCGGCCACAGATATTCACAACAGCTTGATTTTTGGATGATTAGAATGATATAAATGATGAACAGAAGAAATAGGATAACAATAAGTATCGGAAGTTTACTTTGTACAGATTCAAATAATGTCCAAATTGTCAACATGATGTGGAGTGAAATTCAAGATCCACAGTTCAGAATAACGGTTACAATTCAATAGAAAGGTTCACGTAAATAGGAAGGTTCAGTTGAAATAATGAAGTTCAACTATTATGGAACATATAATATTTTCAGGAATTATAGAAGCAATAGTTCCATAATAAATTTCGATTTAGAAGTATGAAAGAAAATAATATCCCTTACCGTAGCAGGTTTGATTAACAAAAGGTGAAGGAAATTAATACAAAGGGTTATTCACCAACAGGCGACAAACCGCTCCGTAAGGTTATTCCCACAATTTAATAGAATTTGAGTACAAAGAGTTATTCACCAAACAGGCGGCAATCCGCTCCGTAAGGTTATTCTCAGAGATTAATAATGAATGAATACGAAAGGTTATTCACCAACAGGCGGCAATCCGCTCCGTAAGGTTATTCCCACAATTTAATAGGATTTGAGTACAAAGAGTTATTCACCAAACAGGCGGCAATCCGCTCCGTAAGGTTATTCTCAGAGATTAATAATGAATGAATACGAAAGGTTATTCACCAACAGGCGGCAATCCGCTCCGTAAGGTTATTCCCACAATTTAATACATGGAAATAAAAGGCACGTCTTATGAGTAAGGAAGAAACAATATTATTATCGAGAATCAAATAATGATAATCCCTTACCATAGTATGTTTGAATAATGGAAGATGAAAAAGATGGTATCCCTTACCTTAACACGTGACTGGATATTGATTTAAATGAGGTTGATTAACTTGAACAGTACACGTATACTTATAGATCTTCACAAATACTCAAGATGACTTAAGCACACTTAGAGAGAACTTTCACAAGAAGTATTTAGAGAGAGAAAGAAAGAACAAGTAAGGAAGTTTATGAAAAATCCTTAAGTTAAGACTTCTATTTATAGCCAAAAATCTTATCATTCATTTAATCTAAACCATTCATTTAAAGATCATCTTTTAATCTACACCATCCATTTCAAATATTATATTATCTTTAATCTACACCATTCATTTCATATCACTTAATAATCACCTAACTTTATATTATAAACAAATCAATTTAATTATTCAACAATAATTCACACTTTAATCTACACCATTCATTTCATATCACCTAATAATCACCTAACTTTATATTATAAACAAATCAATTCAATTATTCAACAATAATTCACACTTTAATCTACACCATTCATTTCATATCACCTAATAATCACCTAACTTTATATTATAAACAAATAACTTTATCAATTCAATTATTATGACTACTTGTTATAAATACAGTATAGTTAGTTCTTAGATATCAAGTCAATAAATTAATGAAATACAACTGTTTAAATAACATCATAATAGAGATAACAATAATGTAAAATAAAGCATACGTTACTGTGTAATGACAATTATTGATTCAATAATGTGAATTACTGTGCATATGTTACTGTGACAATTATTAGGTTCAATAATTTTAAAAACAGTGCAACAACAATTATTGACTCAATGATATAAAATACAGTGTAATGACAATTATTAAATCAATAATGCAAAATACTGTGTAACAACAATTATTGAATTGATAATATAAAATATTATGCAGTGACAATTATCGATGAAATGATGCGTAACAGTTACGGTGTCAATTATCAGACCAATAATATGAGACACTATGCAATACCGCGTGTTACTGTAGAGTACCGAGTGCTACAGAAAATACCAATAACTACCGTATGCTACTATTCTTTTATCACCGGTATTTTAACAGTTCCGTTGACTATTTTTATTTAAAAAGGTTATTTCTGTCGTTTTCTATATCCGACAAATATTCTGTTGTGGGGTCCACCAATAATTTGTTATTTCGGCGCCGTCGGACCAAACGAATATTCCCCGACAAAGCGAATATTGTCCGACAAAATAAAATTTGCACATAACATCCTTAACTTTTAACTTTATCGATTTAACCACTTACTGTTTCAAAAAAATATATATATGAAGAAAAATTAAATTTTGTATTTCATAAAATTCGGGGTCTTACAACCTCCCCTCCTTATGAAATTTCGTCCCCGAAATTGACGTACCTGACATATCGAAGAGGTAAGGATACTTAGATTTCATCTCAGATTCTAGCTCCCAGGTCATTTCCTCAGTATCTTGGTTCCTCCATAAAATCTTAACTTGAGGTATAACCTTTGAGCGTAGGATCTGCTCCTTCTTATCCAGGATCTTAACAGGTACTTCCTCGTATGTTAAATCCTCTGCTATAACGTCTGGTTCTAACTCAATGACGTGGTTTGGGTCCTTCACATATTTACGTAACATAGATATGTGAAAAACGTTATGGATGCGAGACATACTTGGTGGTAGGGCTAGTCTGTAGGCTACGGTTCCTATTCGATCGAGGATTTCAAATGGGCCAATAAATCGAGGGTTGAGCTTTCCTCTCTTTCCGAATCTCGTAACCCCTTTCCATGGAGAAACACGTAAGAATACATGATCTCCGACGTTGAAACTTTCGTCTCTCCGATGAAGATCAGCATAACTCTTTTGTCGTTCTTGTGCGGTCTGTATTCGTTGTCGGATCATTTGGATCTTTTCGGTCGTCAAGCGTACCAACTCGGGTCCCAACAATTTTGCTTCTCCTACCTCATTCCAACATATTGGAGAGCGACACTTCCTTCCATACAATGGCTCGAATGGAGCCATGCCTATGCTTGCTTGGTAACTGTTGTTGTAAGAAAATTCCACCAACGGCAAGTACTTATCCCAACTTCCTTTGAAGTCTAATACACAAAGTCTCAAAAGATCTTCGAGGGTCTGGATCGTCCTTTCCGATTGTCCGTCCGTTTGAGGATGGTATGCAGAACTAAAACGTAGTTCAGTGCCCATAGCTTTTTGTAGACTGATCCAAAAGCGTGAAGTGAATCTAGGATCTCGATCAGAAACTATGGAAACTGGCATGCCATGCAATCTCACGATCTCATTTATGTACATACCGGCAAGACGTTCAAGTGAAAAGTTTTCTCGTATAGGCAAGAAATTAGCAGATTTGGTCAATCTATCTACGATCACCCAAATTGCATCTAAGCCTTGAGAAACTTTTGGAAGACCCGTCACGAAGTCCATATTGATGTGTTCCCACTTCCATTCGGGAACTTCAAGTGATTGTAATGGACCTTTAGGAACTTGATGTTCTGCCTTGACACGTTGACAAGTTAGGCACCTTGAGATAAACTCCGCAATCTCTCTTTTCATATTGTTCCACCAAAATGTATGTCGAAGATCTCGATACATCTTGGTACCTCCTGGGTGGATTGCGAACGACGTGTTGTGTGCCTCCATCATGATTTTATGCTTTAATTCAGGATCGTTAGGAACACAGAGTCGAGAGTTGACTCGAAGTATTCCTTTCTCGTCAATTCTTGCTTCGGGAATGGCACCTTCTTGTACTTTCTTTATCATGTTTATCAGTTCCGGATCGGTAGCTTGAGCAGCTTTAATTTTATCGATTAAAGTTGGTTCTACTCGCACGTGAGCAATCTTCGAGCGGGTCCCTGGTGTCTTTAGCTCTATCTCCATCTTTTGCAAGTCGTACAAAATACACTTTTGTGTTGTTAGCAGTGCACTTGTACTTGCATAAGATTTTCTGCTCAAAGCGTCAGCTACAACGTTCGCCTTTCCCGGGTGATACTGGATTGTGTGGTCATAATCCTTTAACAGCTCAAGCCAACGTCGTTGTCGCATGTTGAGTTCCTTCTGGGTGAAGAAATACTTGAGACTTTTATGATCCGTATAGATATCCACTTTTTCTCCGTACAAGTAGTGTCTCCAGATCTTCAACGCGAAAACGACTGCTGCCTACTCTAGATCATGAGTAGGATAATTTTTCTCATAATCTTTGAGTTGTCGAGAGGCGTAGGCTATAACCTTTCCATGTTGCATAAGGACACAGCCTAGACCTTTGCCAGAAGCATCGCTGTAGATAACAAATTCTCCTGATCCTGATGGTATGGTCAGAACAGGAGCTGAAACCAGTCTCTTCTTGAGTTCTTGGAAACTTTTCTCGCATTCCTCGCTCCATATGAATTTTGTGCTTTTCCGAGTAAGCTGCGTTAATGGAGTGGCGATTCGAGAAAATCCTTCTACGAATCTCCGATAATAACCAGCTAGACCCAGAAAACTTCGGACTTCGGTTACTGTTTTGGGTTGTTCCCAATTTAGTACCGTTTCAATCTTCGCAGGATCGACTGATATTCCTTGACTAGAAATCACATGCCCAAGAAACGCGACCTCCTCAAGCCAGAACTCACATTTCTTCAACTTGGCATATAATTTATTTTCACGGAGCTTTTGTAGTATCAATCTCAGGTGTTGTTCATGATCCTCGCGACTCTTGGAGTATATGAGGATGTCATCAATAAAGACAACCACAAAATGATCCAAATGTTCCTTGAATATCCGGTTCATCATGTCCATGAAAGCTGCAGGAGCATTAGTTAGTCCAAAAGGCATGACTAAGAACTCATAATTGTAAGACCCCGAATTTTATGAAATACAAAATTTAATTTTTCTTCATATATATATTTTTTGAAACAGTAAGTGGTTAAATTAACAAAATTGAAAGTTAAGGATGTTATGTGCAAATTTTATTTTGTCGGACAATATTCGCTTTGTCGGGGAATATTCGTTTGGTCGGGGAATATTCGTGCCGTACGACGGCGCCGAAATAATAAATTATTGGTGGACCCCACAACGGAATATTTGTCGGATATAGAAAACGACATAAATAACCTTTTTAAATAAAAATAGTCAACGGAACTGTTAAAATACCGGTGATAAAAGAATAGTAGCATACGGTAGTTATTGGTATTTTCTGTAGCACTCGGTACTCTACAGTAACACACGGTATTGCATAGTGTCTCATATTATTGGTCTGATAATTGACACCGTAACTGTTACACATCATTTCATCGATAATTGTCACTGCATAATATTTTATATTATCAATTCAATAATTGTTGTTGCACTGTTTTTAAAATTATTGAACCTAATAATTGTCACAGTAACATATGCACAGTAATTCACATTATTGAATCAATAATTGTCATTACACAGTAACATATGCTTTATTTTACATTATTGTTATCTCTATTATGATGTTATTTAAACAGTTGTATTTCATTAATTTATTGACTTGATATCTAAGAGCTAACTATACTGTATTTATAACACTTAGTCATAATAATTGAATTGATAAAGTTATTTGTTTATAATATAAAGTTAGGTGATTATTAGGTGATATGAAATGAATGGTGTAGATTAAAGTGTGAATTATTGTTGAATAATTGAATTGATTTGTTTATAATATAAAGTTAGGTGATTATTAGGTGATATGAAATGAATGGTGTAGATTAAAGTGTGAATTATTGTTGAATAATTAAATTGATTTGTTTATAATATAAAGTTAGGTGATTATTAGGTGATATGAAATGAATGGTGTAGATTAAAGATAATATAATATTTGAAATGGATGGTGTAGATTAAAAGATGATCTTTAAATGAATGGTTTAGATTAAATGAATGATAAGATTTTTGGCTATAAATAGAAGCCTTAACTTAAGGATTTTTCATAAACTTCCTTACTTGTTCTTTCTTTCTCTCTCTAAATACTTCTTGTGAAAGTTCTCTCTAAGTGTGCTTAAGTCATCTTGAGTATTTGTGAAGATCTATAAGTATACGTGTACTGTTCAAGTTAATCAACCTCATTTAAATCAATATCCAGTCATGTGTTGAGGTAAGGGATACCATCTTTTTCATCTTCCATTATTCAAACATACTATGGTAAGGGATTATCATTATTTGATTCTCGATAATAATATTGTTTCTTCCTTACTCATAAGACGTGCCTTTTATTTCCATGTATTAAATTGTGGGAATAACCTTACGGAGCGGATTGCCGCCTGTTGGTGAATAACCTTTCGTATTCATTCATTATTAATCTCTGAGAATAACCTTACGGAGCGGATTGCCGCCTGTTGGTGAATAACCTTTCGTATTCATTCATTATTAATCTCTGAGAATAACCTTACGGAGCGGATTGCCGCCTGTTTGGTGAATAACTCTTTGTACTCAAATTCTATTAAATTGTGGGAATAACCTTACGGAGCGGATTGCCGCCTGTTGGTGAATAACCCTTTGTATTAATTTCCTTCACCTTTTGTTAATCAAACCTGCTACGGTAAGGGATATTATTTTCTTTCATACTCCTAAATCGAAATTTATTATGGAACTATTGCTTCTATAATTCCTGAAAATATTATATGTTTCATAATAGTTGAACTTCATTATTTCAACTGAACCTTCCTATTTACGTGAACCTTTCTATTGAATTGTAACCGTTATTCTGAACTGTGGATCTTGAATATCATTTTTAAATTTCACTCCACATCATGTTGACAATTTGGACATTATTTGAATCTGTACAAAGTAAACTTCCGATACTTATTGTTATCCTATTTCTTCTGTTCATCATTTATATCATTCTAATCATCCAAAAATCAAGCTGTTGTGAATATCTGTGGCCGGGGGCACAGATGTGATATATTTGTTGAACAGATGATAGGTTAAAGGCGATATAATAGGTTAAAGGCGATACATCTGTTCGGTGTCTTTTATGGCACGTGGTGAATGTTCTCTTTGGCCCGTAGTGCAAAGATGAACTGTTGTTTGGTATGATTATGACCAAAGGCTGAATCTGGTATAATCATGACCGTTGGTGTTATATTGAATGTCTTTGGCCCGTAGTGCAAAGATGAACTGTTGATCTGCATGATTATGATCAGGAACTGTGAATTTGTATTATTTTGACTAATGATATTTCAGATGATAAAAGTGGATGATGTTTTTCCTAAAAAGAGAACCGAGTGGACATTATAGTCTGCATTATTCTTCTAATAGATTACTCATTTCGCTGCTATTATTGATATGAACGTTGTTTAAGAATTTAACTGCAGTTTTTGATATAAACCTTGTAGTCTATTGTATTCTATCAAGAACTCAACTATTGAAGACTAATGATAATTTATTCGTCATTATCTTAGTCATGATATTTCTTACTGGGCTATTTGAGCTCACCCTTTCTTTTGTTCCATTGTTTTTCAACAGGAGATGAAAACATAACAGGGTCTAGCCGGGGAATGGAGTGAGGGTCCGAGGAATAGTTATCATAGTCTTCACGTTTTGTAAAATAGTGTGGCAATAATAGTGAAGACTTAGTTGTGTATTATTATACACTGTATTATTGTACGTTGTGCTTTGTTGTAATAATTTTGTTGTAGTCTTTTGACGACTCAAGTTTGGGCTGTGTGGGCCCAGATTTGGGGGCGTCACAATAATGCCCATAACGAGTTCTGAAAGCAGTCTTTGGAATGTCCTCAGCTTTAACCTTTAACTGATGATATCCAGAACGGAAATCAATCTTTGAGAAATGTTGAGCACCTTGCAATTGATCAAACATGTCATCAATCCGAGGTAACGGGTACCTGTTCTTGATGGTGACATGGTTCAATTCTCGGTAGTCAATGCACAATCTCATACTCCCGTCTTTCTTCTTCACAAATAGAACAGGAGCACCCCAAGGTGATGCACTCGGACGAATGAAACCGGTATCCAACAATTCCTGTAGTTGGACTTTTAACTCTTGAAGTTCAATGGGAGCCATTCGGTAGGGAGCTTTGGAAATGGGCTTGGTACCGGGTTCAAGATCAATATAAAAATCAATTTCACGGTTTGGGGGTAAGCCAGGAAGTTCTTCAGGAAAAACGTCAGGAAACTCATTAACAATGGGAATATCATTCAAGTTTGACGTATTTTTGTTCAAATCAGTGACATGAGCTAAAAAGGCTTGACATCCGTTTTTCAATAAACGAATGGCTTTATGGCTAGAAATAACAGTTATAGATTTCAATGGTTTAGTTGCTTGAATTTGCATGACAGGTTGATTAGGAATATGAAAACTAATAATCTTATGAAAACAATCAATTTTAGCATGATGGGTAGTCAACCAATCAATTCCTAAAATCACATCAAATTCACGCATCTCCAAAGAAATAAGGTCAACAGGTAATGTGAGGTTGTTGATTTGAACTAGGCAAGATTTATAGACAGTAGATGTAATGGTCATTTCTCCTAATGGGGTTTCAACTGATAAGTCAAAGTCCAAGTTTTCAGGAGTTAAGTTTAAACGCTGAGCACATGCAGGTGAGATAAAAGAATGGGTAGAGCCAGTATCTAACAAAGCGTAGACTTCACGAGAATTTATGAATAGCTTACCGGTTATCACCTCGTTCGAGTTTCGCGCCATTTGGGATGTCACAACAAAAACTCTCCCTTGAACTACAGATTTTCCCTTATCCGCGCTAGCTTTTGGTATCATCATTGCAGCTGGACTTGATTTTGTGGCAGGACAAAACCGCGCAAGATGACCCTCTTTCCCACAACTGTAGCACTTTTTGGACTGCAGTGTACAGTTTGGGCTGATGTGACCTTCCTGACCACACCTATAGCATCTCACTGGTGGTCGATCTTCTCCCCTTGAAACTGGGGTCGGTGCTGGTGTTGGTACTGGTGCTGGTGCCCTTCCATAATTATTATGGAATCTCTTTCTTTTGAAATTGTTCCCATTAGATTCTCCTATTCTGTTATTTGGTGTGGAATTACCACCGAAGTGTTGGTTACCTCCTCGATGGTTCTCGTTCCTGTGGTTGTTGTCACTCCTTTCTCTATGCTGATCATTAACTCTTGGCTGCAATGTTTCATCTGTTTGCTCCACCCTTTGAGCCCTATCCACAACATCTGAATACAAACTAAATTTATGAGAGCTAAGTTGTTGACGAATTTTGAATCTCAAACCTCTTAGGAACATCCGACTCATTCGTGCTTCGTCATCCACAAGATGGGTGGCAAAGCGAGATAACTCGGCAAACTTAGCTTCATATTGGGAGACTGTCATGTTTCCCTGCTCCAGCTTAATGAATTCCACTTCCTTCATATGGCGGATGCTTTCTGGGAAGTACTTCTCGTTAAACAGTTCTTCGAATTCTGTCCAAGACATTTCGAGTGCTGAAGGTTGAATACGTTTTACCGCTTCCCACCAATGGTCTGCCTCACCTCGTAACATAAAAGTGGCAAATGGCACCTTCTGATCATCAGCGCATTGTAAGACATCAAGTATTTTTGTCGTCTGCTTCAGCCATGCCTCCGCTTTGAGTGGGTCAGGCTTCCCGTGGAATTCAGGTGGTCCTAATTCTTTAAATTGCTTAACAGTGACCATCCTCAAATTGCCAGCGTTTCTACCGTTATTATTGACTGGATTTCCTCTTCCTTGATTCTGTATGAACTGCATGAAATTCCTAAAGAATCCATCGTTCATCATGTTATCAGGAACATTATTTCCTGAGTTGGCAGGAGGATTGTTTGGGGCCTCTTGATTCTCGGCTACATTTGCTTCGGGTATTCCATAGTTAACCTCTTGATTTTCAGATGCCATACTTAACTGTGGTCACAAAATAAATGTTAGTTCAAATAAACTGACTCATCACTTCATGTTCCTACATTCAAATCGACTCATTAGATAATAAAATCTATTTTAGGTAGGACACACTAGTGACTGATTCTATTCGTCTCTCCCCTCCTAGTTCTACCCCAGATCTCCATTAAAGACCATATCCCTAAGCTCTGATGCCAACTGTGACGCCCCCAAATCTGGGCCCACACAGCCCAAACTTGAGTCGTCAAAATACTACAACAAAATTATTACAACAAAGCACAACGTACAACAATACAGTGTATAATAATACACAACTAAGTCTTCATTATTATTGTCACACTATTTTACAAAACGTGAAGACTATGATAACTATTCCTCGGACCCTCACTCCATTCCCCGGCGAGACCCTGTTATGTTTTCATCTCCTGTTGAAAAACAATGGAACAAAAGAAATGGTGAGCTCAAATAGCCCAGTAAAGAATATCATGACTAAGATAATGACGAATAAATTATCATTAGTCTTCAACAGTTGAGTTCTTGATAGAATACAATAGACTACAAGGTTTATATCAAAAACTGCAGTTAAATTCTTAAACAACGTTCAGATCAATAATAGCAGCGGAATGAGTAATCTATTAGAAGAATAATGCAGACTATAATGTCCACTCGGTTCTCTTTTTAGGAAAAAACATCATCAACTTTTATCATCTGAAATATCATTAGTCAAGATAATACAAATTCACAGTTCCTGATCATAATCATGCACATCAACAGTTCATCTTTGTACTACGGGCCAAAGATATTCAATATAGCACCAACGGTCATGATTATACCAGATTCAGCCTTTGGTCATAATCATACCAAACAACAGTTCATCTTTGCACTACGGGCCAAAGAGAACATTCACCACGTGCCATAAAAGACACCGAACAGATGTATCGTCTTTAACCTATTATATCGCCTTTAACCTATCATCTGTTCAACAAATATATCACATCTGTGCCCCCGGCCACAGATATTCACAACAGCTTGATTTTTGGATGATTAGAATGATATGAATGATGAACAGAAGAAATAGGATAACAATAAGTATCGGAAGTTTACTTTGTACAGATTCAAATAATGTCCAAATTGTCAACATGATGTGGAGTGAAATTCAAGATCCACAGTTCAGAATAACGGTTACAATTCAATAGAAAGGTTCACGTAAATAGGAAGTTTCAGTTGAAATAATGAAGTTCAACTATTATGGAACATATAATATTTTCAGGAATTATAGAAGCAATAGTTCCATAATAAATTTCGATTTAGGAGTATGAAAGAAAATAATATCCCTTACCGTAGCAGGTTTGATTAACAAAAGGTGAAGGAAATTAATACAAAGGGTTATTCACCAACAGGCGGCAAACCGCTCCGTAAGGTTATTCCCACAATTTAATAGAATTTGAGTACAAAGAGTTATTCACCAAACAGGCGGCAATCCGCTCCGTAAGGTTATTCTCAGAGATTAATAATGAATGAATACGAAAGGTTATTCACCAACAGGCGGCAATCCGCTCCGTAAGGTTATTCCCACAATTTAATAGGATTTGAGTACAAAGAGTTATTCACCAAACAGGCGGCAATCCGCTCCGTAAGGTTATTCTCAGAGATTAATAATGAATGAATACGAAAGGTTATTCACCAACAGGCGGCAATCCGCTCCGTAAGGTTATTTCCACAATTTAATACATGGAAATAAAAGGCACGTCTTATGAGTAAGGAAGAAACAATATTATTATCGAGAATCAAATAATGATAATCCCTTACCATAGTATGTTTGAATAATGGAAGATGAAAAAGATGGTATCCCTTACCTTAACACGTGACTGGATATTGATTTAAATGAGGTTGATTAACTTGAACAGTACACGTATACTTATAGATCTTCACAAATACTCAAGATGACTTAAGCACACTTAGAGAGAACTTTCACAAGAAGTATTTAGAGAGAGAAAGAAAGAACAAGTAAGGAAGTTTATGAAAAATCCTTAAGTTAAGACTTCTATTTATAGCCAAAAATCTTATCATTCATTTAATCTAAACCATTCATTTAAAGATCATCTTTTAATCTACACCATCCATTTCAAATATTATATTATCTTTAATCTACACCATTCATTTCATATCACTTAATAATCACCTAACTTTATATTATAAACAAATCAATTTAATTATTCAACAATAATTCACACTTTAATCTACACCATTCATTTCATATCACCTAATAATCACCTAATTTTATATTATAAACAAATCAATTCAATTATTCAACAATAATTCACACTTTAATCTACACCATTCATTTTATATCACCTAATAATCACCTAACTTTATATTATAAACAAATAACTTTATCAATTCAATTATTATGACTACTTGTTATAAATACAGTATAGTTAGTTCTTAGATATCAAGTCAATAAATTAATGAAATACAACTGTTTAAATAACATCATAATAGAGATAACAATAATGTAAAATAAAGCATACGTTACTGTGTAATGACAATTATTGATTCAATAATGTGAATTACTGTGCATATGTTACTGTGACAATTATTAGGTTCAATAATTTTAAAAACTGTGCAACAACAATTATTGACTCAATGATATAAAATACAGTGTAATGACAATTATTAAATCAATAATGCAAAATACTGTGTAACAACAATTATTGAATTGATAATATAAAATATTATGCAGTGACAATTATCGATGAAATGATGCGTAACAGTTACGGTGTCAATTATCAGACCAATAATATGAGACACTATGCAATACCGCGTGGTACTGTAGAGTACCGAGTGCTACAGAAAATACCAATAACTACCGTATGCTACTATTTTTTTATCACCGGTATTTTAACAGTTCCGTTGACTATTTTTATTTAAAAAGGTTATTTATGTCGTTTTCTATATCCGACAAATATTCTGTTGTGGGGTCCACCAATAATTTGTTATTTCGGCGCCGTCGGACCAAACGAATATTCCCCGACAAAGCGAATATTGTCCGACAAAATAAAATTTGCACATAACATCCTTAACTTTTAACTTTATCGATTTAACCACTTACTGTTTCAAAAAAATATATATATGAAGAAAAATTAAATTTTGTATTTCATAAAATTCGGGGTCTTACAGATATGGTTAGTGTAACACCCCTTCCCGAAGTAGAAAGGGAGGTTACGCAAAGAACACAACAGAACGAACAAACTGATATCCAAAGCTTTAATATGAAATCAAATAGTCTATATAGATAATTGCCAACTGGCTAAAACACGGTCTGAATATTACTACAATGCCTATAAACCAAAATATCAAATCCAACACAAAATATCTACACTATTTACATGAAGGAAGCTCTCTTCACACTTGCCCTTGCTCCCCCTGATTACCTGCCGGAAGAAAAACACAGCATGAGCCAAATGTCCAGTACGGATATAGAGTGCAAGAAAATAAGAACTAAAATGAATAACAAAACTAACTGAACTGAATTAATTTGAATAACATAATAGGCTGAATCAAATGGTTGGGGTTATTTCATACCGAGCTCAGAACATAACACAAATATACCTTGTCACAAATACAAGTCAAAATACTGTCACACAGGCAGGCACACATTGGACTGCGGATCCAAATGTATGCAAAATCGGAAGATGTGTTCGACACAAACAACACCAAACCGCAGAACAAAACAGAACAGAAACTAAGGTCGACCCATACGCCTCCCACAACAAAACACCAAAGTTGGCCATCGCCCACCAAAACACAAAATGGAGACGTCGTGGACTGATCACACCGCCACGGAAGGTGTCATGCCTCGGTGTCAAGAGGACATGTCTGTGGTACCCCCACAGGTGGTTATAGCTCAGGTATACCCTACGGTACTTTCTAACAAAAATATCGTATCACAACGAATGCGACACAATATCACAAAAGGGGTTCTAATACGCACATGCTAAACTGAAACGAATCAACACAAAGTCCTCAAAATATATTAGCATGTACATTGCTATAGAATCAGAATAATTACTAGATATGCTCTCTAAGTCCAAAGAGTACAAGTTATGAATTTTCAAATATCTAAAACCAAACAATTCTATCATAAGCATTTGAATATGAATAATATATCGAAATAATATCTGAATTCTAATTGAGAGATAAAACAAACAAATTTAAAATTAAAGAAATATCGCTGAAGGAGTACGGAATCCGTACCTGGAATAAGCGATGTAATACCCAAAATTATAATTGCAATTTGTTAGACTTGCCCAGTTCAATCTATTCACAAAAATAACACATTTTTATCAAGTACTATAATTAATTAAGTTTTACATCTTTTTTTTTTTTCTACTATAAACAAATATATTATGTCAAAACTCTAACGTTACAAAAATAATAATTTATTATCCCAAAATGCTAATTAGTAACAAAGATATACCAAAAATATATATACCAAAATATATATACTAATAAACTAAATAACATACAAATATTAAAGTTACAAATAACAAATAATAATAATAAAGCAAAACTAACAAACTAAATAATTAAAGCTACAAAATAATACTATTAATGCAAAACTAAACAATTAAGGCTACAAATAATAATAATGCAAAATCTAACAAATTAACTAAATAATTAAAGCTACAAAATAATAACGCAGAAAATAAATACACAAGAAAAGAAAAAGAAACATACCCGAAATTACGAAGAAATTCACCGTCTCCAAAGAAAACCAAAAGAAATTTGGGCTTATATCAATACCCAAAATCCAAAGAAAGAAATAAAATATTTAACTAGGGAGGTTCTTACTTAAAAGACCCTCACACAAAAAAGTCATTTCTCATAATGGGAGGTCTTTTTTTGTTAGTATATTAAAATGAGAAGGGGAAAGCCATATATATAGGCTAACTAAGGGAGGATGGCTTGAAAGTTAAGTGATGTGGGACTTTGGTTATTACAGTTAGTGATGCAGCAACACTAGAATTATAAATTGAAGGTATAGTTATGCCTTTTATTCTTTGATGCTTCATGTACTTATCTGTTAAGAAAATTGCAAAACTTTACGTGGCAACTAAAGGAAAATCTTTAGGTGCTTTTCAGTGTCTAGTTGAAACAAATATCTTTTTTCACTATGCAAATGAAACGTGTTCCATTTATATGGTGGTAAGTTAAATCAATCTAAAAGAAATTGAGAACATGGATTTGAGTCTAAGTTAAGTGGAGCCCTGAAAATTTAAGTGAAAGTTAGGTCTATGTCTAGTTTGCAGTTGCCCCTCCCAGCACCCTGAACTGGAGGGGTCAATATTGGCGGTGACAACATGTATCTACTAGCTATGTAACAGTATTATAGGGCTTATTCATTTTGGTGCATTGGGAAAGTGTCTTTGGGTGGCTTTTAAATTCCAAACTCACGGCTAAGGATATTTATTCGATTCGAACCGGATCGAACCGGACCGGTACCGAATCGAACTTATCAAAATTCTAATACCGGAACCAGTTGTACCGATTCGGTTCCGGTTTAACCAAAAATTGTTATTATTATTAATAATTATTTAATAATAATAAAATCAGTACGTAGCGAACCAAAAAGTGACGAACCGATCTATTTTATATCGAATCTATCAGATCGGATCGATCCGGTTAACCGAAAAAATCGAAAAAAATGCCCAACCGTACTCAAGGCACAGAAAATGATACAGTGAGTATGGGACTTAAAAGCTGCGTTTGTGAGTTTCTTAAATTTAGATGAACAACATTTTTGGACTCCAAAAATACCTCCAAGTACAAAAGCTCCAAACCAAACATGCATATACTCCCTTTGTTCCGATATGATAGTCCATTTGACTTTTTGAGTTTATTTATTTTTTTAATATATGTGTGTGTGTGTGTGTCATTTCGGGATAGGAGTATTTAGGATTAGAAAAAAGAGCATGTTAAACGCTAACAACACTAGGCTCGTTCACGAGGTTGTTTAGACATTTCCAGAAACGATATAAAATGTAAAAAGCCTACTGAAGTATCTTTAATTTGTATTTGAAATGTTGAAATAGTTCCATTTTGTTTGTTAGTATTTGTTTAAGGCTACAAAACTACAGTACTGAGTCATTGGAACAAGAAAACGGAATAGGAGAAAGAACATTTGAGATAACCTGTAGAATGAAACAACCCAGATAACAAAATCTGGAAAAATATCAACTTTTTCACTCGGATTAATTATTTAAATGGCATGTCTATCTTTTATGACTCAACTTTTCTGTGCCTCGAAGTGGGGCATATATTGTGGAAATTAATTATCAATGTTACAAAATCAAGTACTCATTGAGAACCACGGTCATTAAACTCGATTACAAATTAACTTATTATATTCTGATTATGAAAATAAAGATATTAACCGGACCGATCGATTAAAATTAGAACCGGTTGACACTCCAATTCTAAAAAACCAAATTTTAAGTTAATCAGTCAAAACCTTGATTGAACCGGTTGACCACTGGTCGAACTAGTGGTTCAACCGATAAAATCGGTTAAATTGATCCAATGAATCGTTTTTAAAATATTTTTAATATTTTTTTGGTATGAAAATATTTTTATTTTTAAAATTAGATTTTTTTAGTAATATTTTAACATAATTTCACTATATTTTATTTTTAAAAAATTAAATATTTTAAAATTTGATTAATTATTAATAATATATTTTTTATGTATTTATGACATCATCAATTTAATAACAATTCGACCAATAGTTGAACTAATAATTCATTCACTCCATACTCTTTC
This sequence comes from Hedera helix, assembly GCA_947179155.2. Classification (NCBI taxonomy): domain Eukaryota; kingdom Viridiplantae; phylum Streptophyta; class Magnoliopsida; order Apiales; family Araliaceae; genus Hedera; species Hedera helix. The sequence goes on from OX359272.1 coordinate 2,213,381, forward strand.
AATTTGATAACCGGTCTGAATCTAAAAATCATATCGTGAACAATACCTGTTAGCTAGCTAGTTACTCCAATGTATAAGATTAAAAAAAGGGATAAATATACATGTACTCCCCACATCCTGACTCTCTGAAAAAATATATATATATATTTTAATCATACAAAAAGCCATGAATAAAATATAATTTTTTTTTTTTTAGGGAGTCGGGATGTGGGGAGTACATGTATATTTATCCCAAAAAAAATATTGGGGAAGATTTTATAGTCGTATAGCGCGCGCAATGCAATTGTGCTCTTTCCCGTCCAAAGGAATTAGCACCACTAAAAATCTATTTTGATACATAATACTTTCTACGGTTGATATTCACTCAAGTATCGTTTAGAGCTACACAACGGTTGATTTAATCGCTAAAAAAATAATTAAATTATTTAAATCGATTATAAAAAATTAAAACTGTCTAAATTTTTATTCCATAATTAGTTATCGGTTAAATCGATTATTAAAACTTAATTATAAGATAAGAGTTGATTATTAAAACTTAAGTATACTTGGTTAAGTTTAAAATATTGTATTTAAATTTAATTTAAAATCAAGTGTGTATATCATTATACATGTAATGTAATTGTGTAACTAATTGTCATAACTAAATTAAAATTTTTTATTCTTAAGTTTCATAACTAAAATAAATATTTATTAGAAAAATATATAAATGATAGAGTTAAATTATACGATATTTTTATTCCCTAATACTTAGTTTTTATATTTATTGTGTGCTTAAATGTTTAATTATTTAGCTCATTTTGATTTTAATAGGTTTTATAGGATTTTAGTTAATTTATGTTAATTTAGGTAATTTTATAGTAATTTTATATTTCTTTTTATTTATGTGTTTTTATTTATTTTTAGTGTTTTATTAATAATTATGCATTTTTATTATTTTTAGTGTTTTTATATTATTTTTAATTAATTTATATTTATTTTTGTAGGAAAAATAAGTTTTGGGGAAATTTCGTAAATTCTGCAAATATCTTATGGCAATTTGGTAATTATGAGGCTGAGGAGTCCGTGCAGTGCGCGCTGGAAAGCATGTGATCAAATTTGGTAATTTTGAGAGTTATGCAGCACGGCTGGGATCAAAGCGCCGTCGTTTTATGCATTGTAGAAGATTACCCGCGTAATGCGTGGAAAGACCCAGACGAAACAAAATCTGGCGCCATGCGCGGGACCGCCCAGGAAGGAAAAAAAGGCGCGTGTCAGAGGGGTCAGGCATTGGCTGTTATTGTTTCCTTTTCCGCGTGGGTTCCAGCGTCCAAGCAATAAAATAAATTATAAATCCAATTACAAGTTGGAAAAGTAAGAAATAATTCTTTATTTTATTTTTAATATTTTATTTAGACTTTTAATTAGGGTTAGGATAATAATTATTATTTTTATTTTTATTTTTAATTATAAATCCTATTAGGGTTTGGACAAGTTATGAGGATTTTGGAGCCTATAAATAGAGGGTTTGAGACACAATGTAAAAAATAACTTTCATTAGAATAAAAATTGTCTCTTCTATTCTTTAGTGTTCTCTATTATTATGAGTAGCTAAATTATTTTTCTTGGTTTAAGTGATTGAAGTCATCAAGATTTATACACTGTGAGATCTAATTTATTTTAATTGTTCAATTTATATTTTGAGTATTGAATATTTTTCTGTGCTTAAATTTTATGATTGGTTTGTTTAATTGCTAGGAGGCCTACTAGTTTATTATTCATATTAATCTACTGCTGTTGGTGACGCAACTAAGTTAATAATTGTTTTGCAGATCAAAAGATTATTTTATCTTAAAAAAAATATTCATCTAAATTAAATGCAAACAAGTGGCTTGTGTTGTTTAGTTCAACGATCTCTCTAATTCTTTATGCTGTTATTAAATTAAATCTTTAGCAAGTGCCGGAGGTTGTTTATTAGTAAGGGTATTTAGACCAAGTGACTCTACTTATTTAAAATTAAGGAGAGAGTAGAAAAATTATTCCACCTGCGAGTAGTTCTTTCTACGGTGAATGTTTAAAATATTAATTGATTTATTTTTGCATCAGTGATCAGTTGTAAATTCTTGATGGTGGATATTAACTTAAACCAAGGTTTTTTTTTCTTATTTATTTCTTGTATTTTTATTTTAGTAAATTTTATTTAAATTATTTCTTTAATTAAAAATTTCCCAATTTTAATTTACAAAACATAAAATTAAATTAATCATTCTCTGTGGGATCAACTCTTACTTGCACTACTACATATTTATTTTTCAAAAGTAAGATTTTATTTTTGGGTGTTTGCGACATCACACCAATAAATTATATTATAATTTTAAATTATTCAATCGATTTCGATTTTTTGATAAGTCAAACCGAAATCAGCAGAACTAGTCTCAATTTTTTGATTTTACAATATTTGATTTTTCGATTTTGTGCTTTTTAGTATTAATTTTTAACAGTTCGATTTGATTCGATCGATTTTTTATTTTTTGTGCACCCCCTAAACTATCGCTTATGAAAAAATGTTGTTTATTCCTTTCTAGTCGCGCTTAGCTTTCCTATTAGGGGGTAGTCACGACACAAATGAGACCTCTCAACCACCATTAAACTCATTTGTCTAATTAAAATATGACATAGATAAGCATCAAACAATAATTCCTATTATTTGTTCTTTATATTTTTTATTTGACCTAAAATGAAATTTTTATTTGATTTTTAATTTTTTTTACATAAAGTACAATTAGATGTAGTTTGTTTTTTCAACAATTTAGTTATTTATATTACATATTTTATTAATTATTTGTTGTTAAAGAAAAAAAATTATGTTTAAATATGCCCTGACCTATATTGTGTTGGTGCATTATAAAAAAACAGACAATTTCACATTTTGGGACCAAGTAATGTAGATTGTTATTGTGAAAAGATGGCATGGTCCTATCACCCATAAGTTGTTGGACAATCGCTTTTCGATGTATTGGATAAAAAATCCCATTTTTAATTCCCCTTTGCCCATAGTTTTCCAACTCAAATTAATTCACCATATACTATATATTAAGCCACATAATCTTCTTTTAATGAGTGTGTGTGTGGATCTATATAACAAGTAGTTGCAATAAATTTTTAAATAACATATATTATTTATATATTTTAAAATAAAAATAAACGATCAAAATTATAAACTAAAAATAGACGTCCGCTACTATTAATAGCAGATGTTTAAAAAAAAATTAAATCATCCGCTAATAATAGTAATGGCGGTCGCGCTTGATTTAGTTTATGGTTTGACTTTCAAATCAACATCTACTATTATTACTAATGAATTTAAGGTATCGATAATATATGTCCTATAAATATTTATAGCAAATATATGCTATATATATATATATATATATGATCCAACTTTTGGACCTTTTACTTTCTTTTCTTAAATGGGTTTTTGGTACTTTCGGATTTATTTCGAGTTATGAGTGTCCAAAAGTGGTAGCAGGTGAAGTACGTACAAAACTTTAAATTAATGAATTAGTCACCAACTTTTCTCATTTAAAAAATATTTTATTCGATTTTATTGTTGTTTTTTGGTTAGAAGAAAACATACAATTTAAAGGCGTTGGTGGATAACATACAATTTCATTATATTATTCTGATATAATAATAGAATGAGAAAAAATAAATTACACAATCTCCCTCACGCACGAGAATCTTGCCCTAGTAATAAATTAATCAAGCCTTTTTTATTTATGATAATTGATTATATATATGTTCAGAAAAAACATTGCTCAATGTGATCATAACTCGATAACAAACAAACCTTGTGCTTTTATGAAAATTTTATATTCTTGAATTTAGCTAAATGGTTGATTTGTGTGTTTGAATTTTGAACTAATCTGATGATCTACTTTCAGCCAACTACTTGACAAAAATGTGGGTTAAAATGGAGTAGTCTTGCATGTAGAGGGACTTTTGGTGAACTAATCATGAATTTAGTTAAATAATCATAGTCTCTCTTTAAAATCTCTAGATACTCTTTGTTTGCGTCAAAAATAATATTTTTTTCGAACTATTTTTACTTTCATTAAAAATTAAGTTGAACTAAAATATAATCAAAAACATCAGTGATCGCCATAATAGATCGCTAATGATCTTAATAGTGACCGACATCAGCGATCAAAGTTGAACAAAAGTGGTTAAATAAATGCTTAACCAACCCTGACAATTTCTCACTAAAGTGATTAAAAATTGTTTTGGGTTTTGAGTAATTTTTAGTTTGTAGACAAAATTAGGTTAAGGGTTGAAAATAACTAGTACTAGTAGTTGATGGGAACCCATTGTTGCCGACTGAATGGAGATATAAAGTTAATTGTGAAATGATTGAATTAGATGGCAGTGAATGCTGTGTGGTTGAGGTGGTCCAGTACTCTTCTCCCCTCTCAACGTCTATATATTTCACCATTTTCCTCCCACTAATAATCATACTTAATCTCTTCTAGAACAAAATTATATGCTTGATGACATTTATCAGTAATTAATTTACATTATAATTAGGTTGATTATTACTGTCATTTGAACAAAGAATATATGCTAATTATTTTTAAGGGCTTTATTTTTCTTTATTTTTTTTGATGTAATTTTTATAAAATTCTTCAGAGCTTAATAATGCATGCTCGACCAAAAAATAATAACCATCACTATTTTATCAATTTAAATAAAATTCTTGTTATTATAAGGTGTGACGGTATTACACTAAAATAACGGTCAAAAACTTATAATAAGAGATATATTAGCGCATTAAAAGTAATAATAGTTTTAATCATTAATGAATATTATTGTTATTATTCGTAATTAAAGATATTTATGAAAAAACAAAGTTTGGTGGAAGATTAGCTGTTTGTCTCTTATGGGCCTTCTCATTAGATGATAAATCAACTTTAGGATTGGAGAGTGGGTCCTACAAGTCTGTATTTTTGTGGTGGGGGCCTACACGAATTTCATAATGGATTTGTGCCTGCCTAACTAGCAACACGTGACCTGCACCATGTACAGTGTTTGGAAGTACGCCTATACGTAAAGGGGTTCGCTTTAGCGAGGAAATTAATATTTTCATAAATATATTTAATAATTTTATAATTTTTTACTCTTGTGAGTAAGACCTATGAAAAATATTAAAAAAATATTATAAAAATAATAATTCTATTTTAACAATTATATACTCCCTTCTTCAAACTTTTTTTTTTTTATGAACATTTCATTTTCAACTCCTTCAAAAAAAAATTAAAAAATAGGTTTAATTAAAAGATTTTACTATATTTTTTGATACGCCTTAAAAGCACATGTAAGAAAGAAAATTAGAAAAAAAATAAATATAGGTTTATAATATTGAAATATTATATTAATCTTAATTATTAAAAAGTGAGACATAATATTAAAATTAATGTTATATCTTACTTTTTTAATAGCTAAGATAGATATAGTGTTTTATTTTATATTTAAATATTATGTTTGTAAATTTATCCGGACATAAATAAGGAAGACGGTACAATATTTAGTAAAAATTATGTTTTTTATTTAATCTCTAAAAATAATAATAAATATTAATTTAATTTCTGACCCTTTGCAAGAAAAAAGGTAAAATACAACGTTAATTTCGAAACTGGCATAACAGTGTGTTATGCACAGACTTTGTTTTAAAAATTTATTTAATAATTACAAGATCCATCAACGAGGCTTGGATTTGTATGCATGACATGGCAACATGTTTTAAAAATTATTTTATGTTCTTAAAGCATGATAAATAATATTTTTTTTTTAATATATATGTAGAGTTCTTTATGTTAGAACTCACATAAAACTCATATGTATGGAAAGGAAAAAATAAATTATTCACCATATTTCAAGAATATAGAATAATTTCTCAATATGTTCCTATCAGCCAAATAGAATATAACAATAATGGAACCAAAAATGGTATTTTGGTTAGTACCATTGACATGCGGCCAGTGCTTGGATATATACATTTCAGTTTTGCAACACAAAAAAAATATTATATCTTTATATTGAATTTGTAATATCAAATAAAATAAAATAAAATTACGGTGTAACAGGTGAAATTAGTGAAATAATTTATTTTTTTAAAAAAAGTAGAAGCTTAAAATGGGGAAAAAATTGACACTAACAATTCGGGTCCGGGTCAAATTCTGAATTCGAATTAAATTATATCACAATAAAGCCTAATATATATTTTTAGATCATCTTAACTCACCACAGTCATGACTTAAGTATTAATGATAGCAGCTAAGGCTGCAAATCGAACTAAACAGTTCGGACTCGATTCAGGCTCGACTCGAAAAAATGTGAGTGAAACTCGAATTTGTTAATAATATGATCTGTGACGCCCCCAAATCTAGGCCCACACAGCCTAAACTTGAGTCGTCAAAAGACTACAACAAAATTATTACAACAAAACACAACGTACAACAATACCGTGTATAATAATACACAACTAAGTCTTCACTATTATTGCCACACTATTTTACAACACGTGAAGACTACGATAGCTATCCCTCGGACTCTCACTCCATTCCCCGGTTAAACCCCGTTACGTTTTCATCTCCTGTTGAAAAACAATGAAAAGAAAGGGTGAGCTCAAATAGCCCAGTAAGAAATATCATGACTAAGATAATGACGAATAAATTATCATTAGCCTTCAACATGTGAGTTCTTGATAGAATACAACAGAATACAAGGTGTATATCAAAAACTGCAGTTAAATTCTTAAACAACGTTCAGATCAATAATAGCAGCGGAATGAGCAATCTATTAGAAGAATAATGCAGACTATAATGTCCACTCGCTTCTCTTTTTAGTAAAAATATCATCAACTTTTATCATCTGAAATACCATTAGTCAAAATAATACAACTTCACAGTTCCTGGTCATAATTATGCAGATCAACAGTTCATCTTTGCACTACGGGCCAAAGACATTCAATATAACACCAACGGTCATGATTATACCAGATTCAGCCTTTGATCATAATCATACCAATCAACAGTTCATCTTTGCACTACGGGCCAAAGAGAACATTCACCACGTGCCATAAAAGACACCGAACAGATGTATCGCCTTTAACCTAGTATATCGCCTTTAACCTATCATCTGTTCAACAATTATATCACATCTGTGCCCCCCGCCACAGATATTCACAACAACTTGATTCTTGATGATTAATACAAATAACAGTGATACAAATGATGAACAGAAGAACAGGATAAACAATAAGTATCGGAAGTTTACTTTGTGCAGATTCAAATAATGTCCAAATTGCCAACATGATGTGGAGTGAAATTTAAAAATGATATTCAAGATCCACAGTTCAGAATAACGATTATAGTTCAACAGAAAGGTTCAGAAAATAGGAAGGTTCAGTTGAAATAATGAAGTTCAACTATTATGGAACATATAATATTTTCAGGAATTATAGAAGCAATAGTTCCATAATAAGTTTCGATTCAGGAGTATGAAAGAAAATAATATCCCTTACCGTAGCAAGTTCAAGAGTGTAAAAAAAATGACATTTCTTACCGTAGTAAGTTTAAGAGTGAAAAAAAATGACATTTCTTACCATAGTTGTGACGCCCCCAAATCTGGGCCCACACAGCCCAAACTTGAGTCGTCAAAAGACTACAACAAAATTATTACAACAAAGCACAACGTACAACAATACAGTGTATAATAATACACAACTAAGTCTTCACTATTATTGCCACACTATTTTACAAAACGTGAAGACTATGATAACTATTCCTCGGACCCTCACTCCATTCCCCGGCTAGACCCTGTTATGTTTTCATCTCCTGTTGAAAAACAATGGAACAAAAGAAAGGGTGAGCTCAAATAGCCCAGTAAAGAATATCATGACTAAGATAATGACGAATAAATTATCATTAGTCTTCAACAGCTGAGTTCTTGATAGAATACAATAGACTACAAGGTTTATATCAAAAACTGCAGTTAAATTCTTAAACAACGTTCAGATCAATAATAGCAGCGGAATGAGTAATCTATTAGAAGAATAATGCAGACTATAATGTCCACTCGGTTCTCTTTTTAGGAAAAACATCATCAACTTTTATCATCTGAAATATCATTAGTCAAGATAATACAAATTCACAGTTCCTGATCATAATCATGCAGATTAACAGTTCATCTTTGCACTACGGGCCAAAGACATTCAATATAACACCAACGGTCATGATTATACCAGATTCAGCCTTTGGTCATAATCATACCAAACAACAGTTCATCTTTGCACTACGGGCCAAAGAGAACATTCACCACGTGCCATAAAAGACACCGAACAGATGTATCGCCTTTAACCTATTATATCGCCTTTAACCTATCATCTGTTCAACAAATATATCACATCTGTGCCCCCGGCCACAGATATTCACAACAGCTTGATTTTTGGATGATTAGAATGATATAAATGATGAACAGAAGAAATAGGATAACAATAAGTATCGGAAGTTTACTTTGTACAGATTCAAATAATGTCCAAATTGTCAACATGATGTGGAGTGAAATTCAAGATCCGCAGTTCAGAATAACGGTTACAATTCAATAGAAAGGTTCACGTAAATAGGAAGGTTCAGTTGAAATAATGAAGTTCAACTATTATGGAACATATAATATTTTCAGGAATTATAGAAGCAATAGTTCCATAATAAATTTCGATTTAGGAGTATGAAAGAAAATAATATCCCTTACCGTAGCAGGTTTGATTAACAAAAGGTGAAGGAAATTAATACAAAGGGTTATTCACCAACAGGCGGCAATCCGCTCCGTAAGGTTATTCCCACAATTTAATAGAATTTGAGTACAAAGAGTTATTCACCAAACAGGCGGCAATCCGCTCCGTAAGGTTATTCTCAGAGATTAATAATGAATGAATACGAAAGGTTATTCACCAACAGGCGGCAATCCGCTCCGTAAGGTTATTCCCACAATTTAATAGAATTTGAGTACAAAGAGTTATTCACCAAACAGGCGGCAATCCGCTCCGTAAGGTTATTCTCAGAGATTAATAATGAATGAATACGAAAGGTTATTCACCAACAGGCGGCAATCCGCTCCGTAAGGTTATTCCCACAATTTAATACATGGAAATAAAAGGCACGTCTTATGAGTAAGGAAAAAACAATATTATTATCGAGAATCAAATAATGATAATCCCTTACCATAGTACGTTTGAATAATGGAAGATGAAAAGGATGGTATCCCTTACCGTAACACGTGACTGGATATTGATTTAAATGAGGTTGATTAACTTGAACAGTACACGTATACTTATAGATCTTCACAAATACTCAAGATGACTTAAGCACACTTAGAGAGAACTTTCACAAGAAGTATTTAGAGAGAGAAAGAAAGAACAAGTAAGGAAGTTTATGAAAAATCCTTAAGTTAAGGCTTCTATTTATAGCCAAAAATCTTATCATTCATTTAATCTAAACCATTCATTTAAAGATCACCTTTTAATCTACACCATCCATTTCAAATATTATATTATCTTTAATCTACACCATTCATTTCATATCACCTAATAATCACCTAACTTTATATTATAAACAAATCAATTTAATTATTCAACAATAATTCACACTTTAATCTACACCATTCATTTCATATCACCTAATAATCACCTAACTTTATATTATAAACAAATCAATTCAATTATTCAACAATAATTCACACTTTAATCTACACCATTCATTTCATATCACCTAATAATCACCTAACTTTATATTATAAACAAATAACTTTATCAATTCAATTATTATGACTAATTGTTATAAATACAGTATAGTTAGCTCTTAGATATCAAGTCAATAAATTAATGAAATACAACTGTTTAAATAACATCATAATAGAGATAACAATAATGTAAAATAAAGCATACGTTACTGTGTAATGACAATTATTGATTCAATAATGTGAATTACTGTGCATATGTTACTGTGACAATTATTAGGTTCAATAATTTTAAAAACAGTGCAACAACAATTATTGACTCAATGATATAAAATACAGTGTAATGACAATTATTAAATCAATAATGCAAAATACTGTGTAACAACAATTATTGAATTGATAATATAAAATATTATGCAGTGACAATTATCGATGAAATGATGCGTAACAGTTACGGTGTCAATTATCAGACCAATAATATGAGACACTATGCAATACCGTGTGTTACTGTAGAGTACCGTGTGCTACAGAAAATACCATAAACTACCGTATGCTACTATTCTTTTATCACCGGTATTTTAACAGTTCCGTTGACTATTTTTATTTAAAAAGGTTACTTCTGTCGTTTTCTATATCCGACAAATATTCCGTTATGGGGTCCACCAATAATTTATTATTTCGGCGCCGTCGTACGACACGAATATTCCTCGACCAAACGAATATTCCCCGACAAAGCGAATATTGTCCGACAAAATAAAATTTGCACATAACATCCTTAACTTTCAATTTTGTTAATTTAACCACTTACTGTTTCAAAAAAAAATATATATATATATATGAAGAAAAATTAAATTTTGTATTTCATAAAATTCGGGGTCTTACAGTTACGGTGTCAATTATCAGACCAATAATATGAGACACTGTGCAATACCGTGTGCTATTGTAGAATACCGTGTGCCACAATAAAATACCATAAATTACCGTATGCTACTATTCTTTTATCACCGGTATTTTAACAGTCAACACCGTTGACTATTTTTATTTAAAAAGGTTACTTCTGTCGTTTTCTATATCCGACAGATATTCCGTTGTGGGGTCCACCAATAATTTGTTATTTCGGCGCCGTCGTACGACCCGAATATTCCCCGACAAAACGAATATTCCCCGACAAAAAGAATATTGTCCGACAAAATAAAATTTGCACATAACATCCTTAACTTTCAATTTTGTCAATTTAACCATTTACTGTTTCAGGAAAAATATATATGAGGAAAAATTAAATTTTGTATTTCATAAATTCGGGGTCTTACATGATCCAAATCTGAGCACAAAAAATTGTTCGAATAAAAATATGAGTAGAATCTGAATAATGTTATACTCGACTCGTTTAGAATTCAAATTACACAAATTTTTAATTATGATCCGATACATTATCAATTGATACATATTCAAATAGATACTCAATACATTTTTTTTTATAATATATACACAATTAAACAAAATTTAAATAATTGGTTATTATTTTTTTATTTTATTTATAATTTTTATTTTAATTTTATATATTTAAAGTATAATTATAATTATATGTTTTCATTTCTAAATAAAATAATGAGTTCAATTAATAATTATATGTATTATAAAACTAGTTACTATGTAGAGACTCGAAATCGAGTTTGAATTTGAAGTTCACGAATAATTTGAATATAATTCGATTCGAGTCAAATCGAATTCGAGTAACGAAAATTCAAGTCGAGCATAATCTAAGCAAAGTTTTTCAAATATAGTTCAAATCCGAATCCAAATTTAACCTTACGAGTTAAATTCGAGCAATTTAAAATCCGGATCGATTCTACTAGTTTGCAGCCTTAATAGCAATTTGAGTTCTTATATATATATCTAAATATTTTATATTAAACAATATGAGACTAGAGTATTACAATAATATTTTAGTATTGATTTTAATATTATCTATAAATTTTGGATTTTTACTTATCCTTTTTTCTTTTTGTTACAGTAGGGAGTGTATGAATTTTGGGTATTAATTCGAGGAAGCACATCAATGTAGGAAAATTCTTAGAGTAGCAATATTGTAACATTGTTAGAAAATGTAGTCCGACAAAAATGCATGGAAAAATTAAACCCACTAACATAATCAAAGTGAATTAATTTGGTACATCGTCAATCCAACATTTTTTCACAACTAATTCTAAAACACAAATGCAAAGTCTTAGGTCAAGATTATTTTTGTAATTTATATTATATTATATATTATATATATAAAAAGAAAGGACGATTCAAAATCATACATCTTAAATAGTATATTTCTTTAAGTAGCGTATATTTATCAAACGACGTCTTTTTAAAGAATTTTTAATGACATTTTTATAAATAAAAAAAAAATAAGTAGGATCATAGAATATCATATATTTTTTTTAATATATCTTTTTTAATATTTTTTTTTAAAAAAAATATTCAAAACGACATTATTTTTTTAATAAAAATATATTATTTAAAATATATATTTTATAGCCGTCTTCTCTCTCTCTCAACGTATATATATTTCAATACATATACTTGCTCATTTGTACTTTGTAATTCAGACAAAGTAGTAGTAGTTTTTTGTTTTTTTTTGGTTAAAACATAAAAAGAAGATAAAGAAAAGAGTAAGAAAGAAAACGAAAAAGAGAATAAATTCGAAAAAGTTCCACTCCTCTTAAGTATTTTACTCCTTCACCCTTTCAGTCACCATTATTTTCAGTTATACCCTTCCCTTCACCCGCTTGAGAAAGCTGCTCCATATCTGAACAAAATTGTAGTCGATTCTAACGCCCGTGCTCTCCTCTCTCTATATATACAGTGTGTATATTCATCTAATGCTCATACGTTTCTTTGGACTATACTATGAAAACAATGAAGAGAGAGAGTTTTAAAGCTGAGATTGATGATGGTTAAACGTGGAACTGGAGAGAAGAAAAAGAAACAACAGAAAACTTTTTTTCCTTCACCAAGAAGCTTTACCAATGGTCTCACCAAATATTCTTCTTCTTCCTCTTCCTCCTCCCTTCCTTCCATTTCCATTAGCTGAATTCCTAAATCTTTCTCCCCCACTCACTTTTACTTTCTCTCCTCTGTGCTTCCCCTTTTCCAGTCTTTAAGGGCTGCCATACACCTAATCCATCAATTATAATAAGAAAGTCAGTGTTTTAGGTATTCGGGTCTCTCTTTTTTGTCGGTAGATACCCAAAAAGTTTATGTTTTTGGGAATTTTTTTTTTCTCAGTGGTATGTGGTGGAAATGCCTAGGATGTTAACATGTTTGACTTGGGTACATGAAAAAGTTTGTCCATGTAGAAAAGGCACAAAATAGCTCACCGCAGTTTCGTGGGTCTGTGATCATTAAATGCTTTGAATTTGCAAAAGATTTATGTGGGTTTTTCTTTTGGAGAAAGTATTAGATTTTACGGAAAAAGTTTCAATTTTTTGTTAAGAATTTTGTGTGTGAGTGATATTTTTTTGTCAAACGTGGAGTGGGAAATTGTCAAGATCTTTTGGGGGGTTTAGTTGAATGTGTGCCATTTGAAGGAAAATTATCAAGTTAGTGAAGGTGCAAGGGGTATTAAAGTATCTGCTTTCATGGTGTTGGAAAATGATGGACCAAGGCTTGGGGTTTGCTTTCGGGATTTGTGTTTACTATCCCTAAGGCAAGATCAATTGCTCTCTAAGATTTTGCCACATCCTTCAAGTAATTGGAGTGTTAATCAATTTTGTTGATAGAAGTTTATTGTGGATTATTGTGCAGTGACTAAATCATAGTTTTGGAATATTGAGTGGATTTTACTTATCATATTTGGGTTTTCCCCCAAGGGAAGATTTTCTGGCAGAGAATATGGAGCACTGGTTGAGGCTTATTATTAAATAGAGAAAAGGGGAAAGTTTGATTCTTTGCCACACACAGGAGGCTATATTTGCTTGAGCTTTACTCTGTCGTAAAGTTTGCGGTTTCAAATTGGAAATTTTGATTTAAATGAAAGTACACTTGGCTGCAGTTTGTTCTTGTTGGTCCTTTAGATTTCAATAGTTCTAAATTTGCAGGTAATTATTTATCAAGCCTTTCTTTTTTATTTTATTTTATTCGAAACATTTAGTATTTGGCAAGAAATTTGTAGTTTTATTGTTCTCCTCTTAATATTGTCCGTATCTACTCCTTTTTAAATTATTATGCGATTTGTTTCCTGAAGCTCAGAGTTTGGTAGTTTACCAATTCAGTGAATCTCTTGAACTCAGATTTGAAATTGATTTGAGTTAGTAACCAATGTGGTGTTGATCGATTTTTTTTAGTAATGGAATGCACATAATAAGCTTATCAAAGTAGCATACCTAGTTTTTGTTACAACAAAAGGAGGCCATGTTTTTGAGTAATAAGTCCAATTCTGTAAGCTTTTGAAATTTGCAATCTCCCTTTTCCCATTAAATTTTGATTTTAAGTGTTGTTTATAAAAATTAAAACACAGTTTTTAATGTGTTACAATGGCTGAAACATTCACATGCTTCACTCATGCTTTATGTCTTCAACTATTACATTATAGTTTTTCTTGTATCATATTGTGATACAAGTGCATATTGTCATATTTCATTAGAGTAGGAGTTCTGAATGTTTGGTTGGAATTTGTACTTTCATGTTTAACATCCTTAAAATCTCTCTTTTCGTCCATTTTGTTCATAAGGCAAATGTTACTGTATTCCTAGTGACAGTTGCATGCATCTCAGAACCTGCTAAATTCATTGAATCACCAATTCATTATGGGGAAGAGATCACAAAGACACCGTGCGCAATTGGAAAAAGATCAGGCAGGTTGTATGCGGGGTCTGATTAGTATATTTGACTTTCGACATGGTAGATCTACTAGAAAGCTTCTTTTGGATGGTAGGCGTGGGAGCAGTCATCCTGTTGGTAAGAACTCTCATCCAATATACACAGAAAATAACTTTAATTGTATTCAAATCTTTTTAAGTGGTGGGCTGGTTCTTACGGTATCTCCCTGTTTCCTGGAATCGTGAAAGATTGTGTTTTTCATGAGAAATGTGTACTTCTTGAATATGTCTGTAAAATTATTTTATCTTATTTATTTATTTATTATCTTAGGATTAAGAAATCTTTGACTGTTACTCTCAACATAAAATATTCTATATTTGTTGATTCTCTCTATTTCTACAGGTGCTGAATATCCTAAAACTGAACTTAAGATGCTGACCCATTGCGAAGAAAACAATTTAATTACTGAGGTAAGCGTTGAAAACTTATTTTCAGACAGATTATCAGAAACGCCTTTTCTTGAGATGATCCACCACATTGATAAACTTTAGGCCACTGACTAATGAAAGAGTTCTGAGATTCATATCTGCTTTCATAACATTGTAACATGTTTCAGGATCTTGAAGAAAGTCGACTGACAAAAGCTGATGGTTTAAGGACTAGTGTAAAGGAACTCATGGAAGAAGAGATATTCAGTGAGCAAGGTCTGAAGAATAATATGAATAGTGCTGATGAACAACTTAACCAGTTGAATTCAAAAAATGGTGGACACGTTAGAGAGAAACCTAAACAAGCTAAAAAACATCGCAGCAAATCTTGTGATTTGCACATCATTGATTTGGATGAAAACTCATCTAATCTGGAAACCCCAAAAAATCTTGATTTGGAAATTATATTAGAAGAGCTCTGCCGATTAAATCAGAAAGGTAGTTGTTTGAAGCATGATTGGAATGATGATGTCGACATTAAGTCAAATCAGGTGTACTCTCTTGTTGAAGAAAAATTAGATGCAGCGATTAAGGTGTTTATCAATCAGAGGTTTAGTAATGATAAGCATCTTGCAGAGGATGAGAAAAATCACCGTTCGAAAGAACTTATGGATGCACTTCAGACTTTAAGTTCAAATAAGGAATTGGTTTTTGAACTTCTACAAGATCCAAACTCGCTGTTGGTGAAGCACATTCAATGTGTGGAGGATGCTCAGCTAGATAAAGACCAAAACACCAGCTCATTATTAGGATCCAACTTGCTAGAAGAAGAGCCAAGTAAATCAAGACCAGTTGAGCTCACCAATTGGAAACATCGCAGCTTTTTCAGGAGAAGAAGCAAGTCTCAGGATAGTTATTCTTTGAAGGACAATGAAAAATGTCAACCTTCAAGTAGAATTGTAATTTTGAAGCCTGGACCAGCAGTTGCACAAAATTCTGGTACTGAAAGCAATGTTAGCTCATCAGTGCAATCTCGTCAAACCATGGATAATAAACCACAGAGTGAGAGAAATGCTTACCAATTTTCTTTGAATGAAATTAAAAGGAAGTTAAAGCATGCCATGGGAAAAGAGCGGCCTGGAATCTCTAGAAATGGTAAATTTCCTTCTGAACTTCATAACTTAAAGAATCATGAGAAAGGTGTTGGTGAGGAAAATGGCGGATGGAGTTCGCCAAATAGAAACCATTTCTATACGGAAAGATTTACCAAATTTCCCCTTGGCATTAAGAGGGGAGAAAAGATTGGCAAATCAAAGGAATCTGAAACAACTATGGTGAACGGAACCATTGACAATCCGAAGCAAGGGGTTTCTAACATATACGTTGAAGCCAAGAAACATCTCTCTGAGTTCCTTAGCAGTGGCGATGAAAAGGAAGAGTTAATGAACAGGCAGTTACCGAAAACCTTGGGGTGGATTCTTGATCTCCCTGAGTACAACTTTACTCCTAGCGGCAGTCCTCCAAAGGATAGGGAGCCCGGCTTTGTAACTGCACAGATGAGATTGTCTCCTCGCAGCAATTTTAACATGGCCAATGAGAACAAGTGGCAGATTATCCAAGACAACCATGCCATTCAGTTAAGTCCTCCAAAACAAAACTCAGAGAGTCAGCCATCAATTTCTGATGACAAATTACAATCTCCTAAATCAAATCCGGATAATCCATGTGGACTTAATCATGATAATTCAGTTGAAGGAAGCATGTCTTCTGTGGGAGTGGAGAAGAGTTGTGAAGGTACTGTTTCTCCATTTTCAAAAAGAGGATGCAAAAGACATTAAATTGACCATTATGTTTGTATGCAAATAACTGTGTTAATCAGGCAGTCTCTAAATTTATGCAGTAGTGCTGGAGTCCATAAGAACAGCCAATTCTGAGTTCCAGGAAGAGATTCAAGTCTTGGATGTTTCTCATGTATCAAGTAGCTCTTTATTTAGCAGAGAGATCCAGATTTGTGAGACTATTGAAGTGTATGATGAAGAGAGATCTCCCAAATGTGTGAAATTGGTAAAATATTGTTTCGTGCTTTTTTTTAATAATTTTTCTTTTTGGCGGAGTGGGTTAGAAGTATTGTTGCTCACTGGTTATATGCCAAAAATTACTACTAATTTGTTAACTATCCCTTATTATTAAAAACTGCAGAAATAGAAACTAGTAATCCTTCCAAGTAAGGGAGCGGTGATAACCAAGTAGATATTTGTGCTTCGTACTTCAGGGCCCCATGTTCCTTCAGTCTTCACAAGGTATAACAAACTTCATGTTGTTTATTTTGCAGGATTCGATTGAAGAGGTTGTATTCTTGTCTTCTCCAGCGGTATCCCCGCCAAGCCCTTCAGTCACCAGGAAAGTTGAAAATCCTGGCACTTGCGTTGATAGAGCAGAGTGGCCAAGTCCCATATCTGTTCTTGAACCATTATTTTCTGAAGAGGACATCAGCCTGTCAAGAACCAAATCAAAACCTGGTAGGCTTTGATAACTAACTGTGCTTTTTTTTAAATCTTGTTTATCTTGAGGCAAGTAATTTACTTGAAACCTTTCAGTTGCAACTGCAATTCAACCATTGCAAATCCATTTTGAAGAACAGGTTTCTTCTGTTATTGGTCAAGCTGTCTGTAATGAGGAATCTGCATTTGAATATGTAGAAGCCGTACTTCTAGGTTCGGGCTTGAATTGGGATGAATATCTCTTGAGGTGGCTATCTTCAGACCAACTTCTTGACCCGTCTTTGTTTGATGAAGTAGAGTTATTTTCCAGCCAATCTTCTCATGACCAGAAGCTACTCTTTGACTGTACAGACAAAGTTCTTAAAGAGGTATGTGAATGCTATTTCTGCCGCACATTTGTTAAACAGAACATTAGGCCAGTCCCAAAAGGGATGAATCTGATCAATGAGGTATGGAAAGGAGTTGAATGGCATTTTCTCCAGCATCCAGCTCCTCATTCTTTAGATCAGCTTATAAGAAAAGACATGTCAAAACCGGGAACATGGATGGACCTCTGTTTCGAAACAGACCATATTGTCATTGAGTTGGAAAAGCTAATTCTTGAAGAAGTGGTGGAAGAGACCATTTTGAGCTTTGATAGAGAGATTATGGAAAAAAAAATTTCTATGCTTCTAGATGAATCGATCAAAGATGAGGAGACTACCATCAGCTTGTAAAATATTTCATACTTCTCAAACCATGATCTATCTTGAACACTGGGATTGGTGGAAAGCAATCTAGGCATTTCTTGTGTATCTGGAAAAATGGTTATGTAAATCTCAGCCAAGTTAGGTTAGCCCAAATATACTTCTCTCTCGGAGCTTTCCTAGAAGGTTTTGAGTTTTGACTCATCTTTTTCTGACCTGCTGCCAATCATATGGAAATAAAAGTTAGGATTTTCTTTGTTCAGTTTACACTAAACAAACACATTAGTTTTCCTAGGAGGAAAACTGTAATAAGATGTTGATCCCTGCTACAACGAGGACTAAGAACATCATTTTTCTATGAAACTGCTCCTTGTGCAAAGACAAGATTTGATTATTGTTAGCAATTTCAAGATGATGGCAATTGTCCGTTTGGATCGTGGACTTGACTTGATTAAATTAGAGGCGTTTTTTCTTTGTAGAGTTTGGTGTGATGAGTGTGTATTGTAACTGAGTGTGCACCCCTCTTGTTTTTGGTTTTTTTACATAGTTACTGATGATGTAATTACAAAAAGTTGTGAACTGCGCCTGCTAGTTGTAGATGAAAGAAAAATAAAAGGTTTCTTGCAGGAGCTTTAATAGTAATGGAGTGTGCTTTGATGAGTTAAAGAAGTTTGTTTCTCTTTTTCCAGAATTTTTAATAGCTGGAGAGACAGCTTAGGCTTCAAAGCTGGCCATTCTTGAACATGGTCTCTTGTTTGCCAGTAATCAAGTATTGCAACTGTTCTGTTATCTGCATATCGTCACTTGTTTATGGATAACACTGAAAATTTCTTGTTTAACTCGTCTTTGAGTCCATCTTAGGTACTGGGAATTTGTAAACACTACTTTAAGAGTTGAATGGCACAAAAAAGTCCAAAGTTTGTAGACGCAATGGCAAAGGCAAGTTTGTATATGGATTCTGGCATTAGTTACATCTGCAGCAGATGAATATTACCAAGGACCAAATGTCATCAGGTTGCCCTAAAAACCATGTTCAACCCTCTTATTACGTAAGTAGAAGATTAGGAAATGTTTTTTGTGCACTCTCTCAGTCCCCCACTCCCTTCCTTCCCTTTTACGGACAAGTGAAAAGAAATTACAGTCGCTCGAAACGAATATTCAACCTGAGAATGTATAGTCTGCTAATCCAAAACATGAAGAAGTTCTGATCTAATAAAACATCTCTTGGCAAATGCTTTGGTCCTGCTAAATAATTCCTCATCACTATCTTTGTCAATACTTTCATCTCTTGCAGATGGCACAGATTCCTCAGCATTTTTACCAGCTTTTCTTTTTTCAGCATCCAATTTCGCACGCAATTTTCTTTCAACTGGGTCATTTGAAGGTGCAGCTTGGGACTGGCGTGGAACCGCGGCACCTAATCCAAGCCTACAGAAATCTCAAAACAAAATAAATTAATAATAGTTTTGAAGTTTAGCCATGGAGATGACTGTGCAGATACTGACCTAGGAGGTCGAGCCTTTAATACTACTTCAGTTGATTCATTCTCTGAAAATTTACTCATATTTTTGACCCATTGCTCAGCCTGCATATAAGTATCAAGCACACATAACCTTTATAGGTTCAGAGATACTAAAGACAAAAAATATTCATGCACAGCAAGAGACATGCATGAATAATCAGAATAATCTTCAGCATTTCAGAGTTAGAAAGACCACATATGGGGGTCCATTACTAAATTTAGGCATAGCCATGCTGAGAGGAATACACAATCAAGCCGCATAATAATTCCACTGTTTGTGTGCAAAGGATTGATTTATGTCGCAAAGATTATTATGGGGAGAAATAAATAAAAGGGATACAAAAATGAGTATAAGCAAGTGGGATAGAGCGTACACAACTCAAAATGTTGGGACAATGAAGATGGTTGGTGTGAATAAGGTCTTGTAGGCTATACTAGACCATAGAGGTGTTATGGGATTGCATTTTGTTGACATGAGCTAATTGCACGTATATCACATCATTATTGTTGAGTTCTTCAACTTCAGTTTTGTCTTCGGATGGCGCTTTGATAATCTTTTCGAGCTGCTCAACAACCCTAACTTATTTTTCTTCAGAATTTTGCATAACATACAATTCTTCTTTCCAGCTTTTTCTACTTCAAAATTTCAACTTGCTTACCCAACTTGCGTAAAATACTTGTTGCTTCTTCACGCATAATAGACTAAAAATATGAAGGAGTGTCCCTCATAATAAGTTTTAGGTCATCAGATATTCGATCATCCCATTTGAACTCTTATCGCGATCTCAAACAAAAGTCGAAAGTATCGGGAAAATGCCAAGGACGATCAATGTTTCTGATTCGTTCATCCTCAACGTGAACTTGATAGTTCATGCTCAAGTTGCAGAATTTTTTTATTATACTGAAAATAAGGAATTCCACACTTAAAAGAACACAGTTTTACTTCAAATAATTCAACTTTATTTTCATTGGGACTACATCACTTTATAGTCAACATAAGAAACCTTAAATTTTATGCAACTTAGGTAACCCAATTTAATAAAGAAACAAACTCCTACTTACCATCTCCTATAGTTAAAAGATAAATAATTATTACTTAACTAACATAACCTAATTATAATCATTTTACCCATAGATAATAATAGAAAATAATCTCCTAATAACCCCTCATATTTTCCATAGTCTTCATAATTTAAGTACTAGTGCTCGCCTTCTAACATAGTAAATTGACTTCATTCACAGTTACGAACATAAAACACTATATAGTACCAAGAATTTGGGGATAACACTATATATAAAATAAGACTACTATAGTACACTATCCTTGAAATGGAGAAGCATTTCATCTTGGCCATACATGGGGATATAGATTTCAAGGTTGTGGTGGATCGCTAGATACGTGTTTTTAATATAGAGGATAACTATGCTATCTAATTTAATACTCCCTCATAAAATGAAAATCCCATTGTCAACAAAATATTCAAACTTAGTTTTCTTTGGTAGTTTCTTTAATTGCAAATTTGAAACTTACAATTTAAAATTTGGAAAAGAATATTTATGTCTAATTTGATGATTTGCAAAACTTACCATGCCTAAATGTCATATGGAACTTTATTTGGGATTTTTGGATGGCAGAGTAACATCAAAATGAGTATAGGATTTAAATAAGCAGACAAACCCACAAACAAATCGAGTAAATACAAATATTTGCAAGTGTAAATAGTAAAGTAAGGAAAATAAATACCAATTTGAAAGCTGTGTCCAACTTGACCAATTGAGGTTCATGCTTCGTGCTCATCTCAACTTTTTCACCGCCTAAGCATCAAAACTCAATATTGGTTAGATCAAAATAATGCTGAATATAAATATAGACTCATAAATGTGCGTAAACTATACATACATACATACATACATATATACACACACAAATATATATACACATCTATGTATAAGTGATAAAGAATAAACTATTATTGGGAAAGTGGAAATCTAAGCAAATATCAGGAAAAGAATTGAGAGAGAGAGAGAGATGTAATAGGATAAAAACTAATGGACTTGAGATATGATTTGGGGGAGAAAAAAGAAACTTTATGTCAAGTAACGGGGTGAGATACTATTTGGGCTTCGAGACTGAGAGAAACGGATGCAGAGAGAAACTGTGCACAGCTTTAACCCCAGCTGACCAACTCCAGTTCTTATTTCTTTTTCTTTTCTTCGTTTTCATTTTATTCTTGGATATTTTCATTTTTAAAACCCTAGAGACACCCATATTTTAAAACATGCCTCATGCTTGGACCCTAACCTTCAATTGCGGTTTTCAAAGACGCCTTCCGGTTATTTGTCCAGCCGAATCTCAGTCATTAACATTTTTAAGGATAAGTTGCAAAACTTTAGAAGGATAAAAAGTAATTGAAGTACATAACTTGGATTTGCCAATCCCCTCCGGAAAACCAGCCACCTGGCAAGATGTTTTCAGGGAACACAGCAGAGAACACTCCAACAAAAGATGATAACTCTATTCTCTATAAAATACAAAACTCTTGGTCCTCTTGGCCTATAAGTAAAGATCAAGTGAAAAATAACTTCCTATCACTTTCCCATCGCCTACACTAATAATAACCCATAACTCCTCCACTATCCCTAAATAAAATTAACACTTTATAAATCCTAATAAACCTAACTTAAGTAAAGTCATATACAATTACAAAAACAATTTAATTCTTAGTAAAAATAAAATTTCTAGCTCCTTATCTCTTCAGTCCACATCATTACTAAGAAAATGAACTAGTTAGCCAAAAAAAAACGAAATCAGCCAAAACCCACAATACAATCACAAATTGAAAAAGGGGTCACGTAAGAAATAATTTACTGTTTAGTGGGAAGTAATTCTCTTTTTTTCTTCAAAGTTACTCTTCTGCCAACATAGCAATGATTCGTCAATGCACAAGGTGACACAGCAACGATATTGAGTCCTTAGAGGAATCAAAGAATCTGATTGTGGCTAAAGGAACCGGGAGGTGGAGGTAATGTCTTGTTTTTATTGTTCAGCGAACGGGAAGCAAAGTCTCCATCTCCCACTATACTGCATACTAGTCCTCGACACTCCACCCCCCGCCCCCCGCGCCGGCGGGGAGGCATCTACCTCATCCCGCAACTGATCTAGCTCCTGAAATATATAAAATTCTTCTCTTGCAACAAGGTATGAACTGCTTTTCATTTTGAATATCAGACTTTACTAGAAGAAGGGAGAAATCAATGCCAAAATCACAACTTCTATTAGTACCAGAGCAAGTCCTGCATTATTACTATGTGCTTACTGCTTACAAAGTTCTCCATCCCTTTGTCAATCAAAATGACTCATGGCTATAACATTTTCCTCACAAAATTAAATTTTCCTCCTTTGAAGTGGAGTACTAAAAAGCTAGTGTTAAAATAACACCCCAAAAAAAGCTCAAATCACTAAAATGATACCTCAATTAGACTATTTAATCTTCATAGATCACGAAAATAAAAACAACCAATAAATCAAACATTATAAAAAAAAAACATAAACAATATAGGTGAAGTCAAGGAATGAATCCATATTAAAAGATTAAAACTTCAAATTGTACATGTAAAATAAATCCATTCAATTACTTGCAACAAATGTGAACCAGTTAAATAAACAATTGACAAATCAAAAATCGCTTATTGCCTTTTGATGATTATTCTGAAATGACGAGAAAAGCAAAATTATTAGAGGAGCTTTGCTACGAGTAATAATCATAGCAATGATATGACCATTATAAAAATTGTGAGACCCATCATTTTTACATGATGGGTTTCAAAGGTCATTACTCATGACATTACTATGTGATGGTACTCACCATGTAAAAACGGTGGGTCTCATTATTTTTATAAATGAATCATTGATATGATCAAGTAAAGCTTTTATTAGAGGGTATGAATCCTAGTGAGAGCTAACCGAAACCGCGGAGAGATCAAAGCTTTTGATTAATCTATCCGGCATATCGTCAAACGACCCCGCCGTTATGCGCCGGCAAACAGTTGAGGTCGGCGGGAGAGTAAACTGTTGGCAGAGAGAGAGAAAAGGACCGTGATGATAAAATCGTCTCGTTTTAAAATTCCCACCTTGTGATTTACTTAATGCGCTTTTGACTCATTTTTCTTTCTCTTTTTATTTTTTTGGAGAAAATATATATTATATAATAAAAAAAATGTCGAATTTTGTTATTAATGAATAATTGTATTTATATTAATTATAGATAAGATAATATTATTATATTTACTCGCAATAAAATTGTATATATATATATATATATATATATATATATATATATATATATATATTTATCACATATACATAAATTCTTTTTTTTATTATTGTGATTGTTTTAGCTATTTAAATTTTTCAATATTTATCAAAAATGATATTCTCTTTGTTGTAGAATTAATTTATTTGTAAAATTATAAATTATAAAAAGTATTTATATTTAAAGTTTTACCTTTAAAGCTATTAATTATTTAGTTTATAATTATGTAATAATGACATTATGATATAAAAGAATTGTGATAAATAACATGTGTATCTTGCTTATAGACAAAAATTGATATTATTTCAAAAATAAAAATAATATTACATATGTTTTACTTTTAATCATTATTTAGTTACCAAGTTTTAAAGCATGTTAGAGACGTTAAATGGTCTTCTTGCAAAAATATTACTTTCCTTTTTCAGTTAATTTATTATAATTAATAACTCTCCATTTGAGAAAAATGAACAAAAATATGTATATGGGATTTTAAAGGAAATTCTTTACAATAATATAATATTATTTAATTTTATATTTTTAATAAATTCGAAATATTTTTTCAATATTTCGATAATAATTTATTTTAAAAACTATGGCTTAAGATGTACGGCTCGAATTAAAATACACTAAAATTACTATTGAAAAATATTAGCTTCTTTTTTTGCCTTTTTACAGCATCTCATTGTTTATTACGTATGTCTTATTTAGTGTACAAAAGTTTATTATTTAGTGTTACTAAATACTTCATAAATTTTAATTACGCTCAATATTTATTTAAATTAATTTATGATAGAACATTTTATGAACTATAAATGACTGATCTAATTCGCTTATTATATTATGGTGATTTTTTCACTTTGTTGAATTATAAATTTTTTAATAGTGAGTGTTAACTCAATTGTTTTCTAATAATATAAATTATAATTTATTATTTATAAATTTAAAATAATAAATTTGAGACTCATAATATTAAATTTTTTTATTTTATAATGCCATACTCAATTAAGAAAAATTTCAACATAATTATGTGAAGCACAAAAAATAAAATTTATAATTTACCAAGCTCCGGGGGCGCATCATCGTCATCGTCAGCAAAAAGTAAAGAGTCAAACGAAGCCCATAGAAGAGTATTCGGTCGCTTACTTTCTCTCTCTATATCTATATCTCTATATACGATACATACGGTAAAAGATTCGCTCGCTCTCCTTCAATTCCTAAAACCTCCCAAATTTCGACATTTTTCCTGTCAAATCTCAATATTCTTCCCATTTTCCTTCAAAGTTGACACCATCTCATTAAATTTTGATTTACCTCAAAAACCCTAGTTACAGTTCTTGCTTGAAACTTCATACAGAATCAGGACTCATTTTCTTGTGCATATTCAATTTATGTTATGCTTTTAACTTCAAGGTATGGTTGAAGGAAAAAAAAAATTGTTTTTTTTCTTTCTCAATTTGCTCTTAAAACTTGTCCATGTGAGATTTTATATCTAGTTGTGAAATGGGTTCATCAGAAATTATAAAAATTAAGTGAAAGAGTTGATTATTGAATTGGGTTGTGTTTTATTCTTTTAATTTTCTCAAGTCTTCATATGTTTGAACTGGTGATGAGTTTTGAGCTGCTGGCACACTATTTTCATCCCCTGCTACTTGGTGTGTTTAGTTCTTTTAGTTTTGGTGTTTACTTTTTAAGGCATTCAAGTTCACACAAATTTGATCAAGCAATTTTATTTAAATAGACACTATCAAAATTTGGGTTCCTTTTGGGAATGATGTATTACTTGTAGGTGAATTAAAGATTTGGTATATGTTACCATTTCCGTGGAACATTGCATTGACCAAATTTAACACTTCGAACTTGGCAATCATAGCTCTAGGAAACTTTTGAGGTTTTGAAGTGATAAAGTCTAATACAGTAAATGCACTATTTTTTAGTTTGTAATGTGTTTTGAGCTCAGTTCGAACTGATTGCAACTACGTGGATTAGTTTGTTTGGCTCTGAAGTATTCGTAGCTCGACCTGTATTACTTGGAACAATTAATGGTGCTGCTTTCCCCATGTTTCTTTGAACTTTAGCAGGGATGTTTACTTCTTTGCGTAAGCAACCTTAACTTTTCTCCATGCTTCCTTTTGCACCAGAACGTTATTACAGCTCATTTCCTTGAAAATTACCTAAGACAGTTATGCGGGTTAGTTTTTTTCTTTGTTCTCGTCTGTTGGGGGATTAATATATAGTTTTCCAGGTGTTAAAATAAGGTCAAGAAATTTGACATTGTCGTATGCTTTTTCCATAGGGGTTAGAATTTTAGTTCCATAGATTACATATTTTACCAGGTCAAGTTCCTTCTGTTAGGCTTCAAGTTTAGCTTCCTAAGTATTTATTTAACTACCGGCCAACCATGTTATGTGCCTGTTATGGATCAAAGTTACCTAGTACTTTTGTTTGAAAAAAGTCAGTTCTTAGTGGAAACTAGTATGCTGTAATTTTCGAGGTCAGTAACCAGGTTTAATTTGTATGTATACAATTGCAACATGGAATTATTAGGCAATTTTTTCCCCTGTGTTTAGAATTCATATTTCCATCGAAAACCTTGTCAGATTTATGAGCGTATTTACTGTTCTGAAGCTTGGATAAATTTCCTATAGAATAGAGACTATAATGTTTTAAGTAACTTTCTTACTTTATACCTCCCCAATTATCCACTTACGGAAATTTGAACAGATGCATTTTGGTCAGTGAATATTGTTATACTGCAAAGTTTATTAAATAATTCCTTTATTGTGATTTACTTTTAGTTAATTAATTATTTTAAATTATGTTTAGCAACTTTTAATGCAGTTTCAGTAGAGTAGCAATTTGTAGTGCTTCAATGCTGGAGGAAGTATGCAGGTGATAGCTGGGAGACATGCAAAGGCATCATCCTGCCAGCAGCGCTGGTGCAGTTAATAGTAGTGCAATTGGTGGGGCATCAGCCAGGGATACGTCCCGAGCCGAGTCATCTTCACTCCCATCCAACTTTTCTCTGAATCCCAGGTTAATGTTTCCCTCAGTTCTGCTGTTTATGTTTATGGAGTCTCTTTTTGTCTGTATCTTCATGCCACACACATGTACGTTAGTGATGCAGGATAATCTCGCAAACCTTAGTTAGACTAATTTAAAAGGCTTTGAAAAACCATGCCGAAGATTCCATTAAGGAGAATTTTATGGAATTAAATTTTATTAAATTTATTTTGACTTTAACATCATAGTTATTATTTTAGAGTTATAGTTGGTGTAGGATGTTTAATAGGTTTGTTATATAATGGGTTCTAACCCCCTAAAGCAGAGAATTAGTAAAAGAATTTTGAGAATGTATTGATCGTGTATTCTTCCTCCTGTTCCACGCTTCTTCCCCAACTCCTTAACCCATTTAGTCTATGTACACTCATAAGCCGTTCAGAAAGAAAGAATATTATACTGTAGAGGCATGCAGCTCGCCAGGTAACTTGGATTTGTAATATAGCTGTACCCATGGAGATAAATTTCTAAAATGTTTGCTGACTCTGATTTCTAGAGCCAAAGAAATATACTCCCTTATTTAATTGTCGCGCCAAAGTTTAAAGTTCATCTATTATTAGATTTCATAGTTTAGCCTTCATCAATGAAGAAAATTACATTGGCATGTGATTCTTTCATATAAACTATAAGGGAAAACTTGAAAAGTTACGACGAACTTAAATACTGTCATTGCATTTAATGCATTATCCTGGTATAGCTATGAGTCCCAGCCTATATAAAGGCTGTCATTTGTATATTTTAAATTTTGAAATATATTGAATGAACATCTGCGTCCCCCTTTACTGTATCTTTCACCATGTTTGAAATATTGTTATATATGGGAAAACGCTTTGCAATTCTTAGTGATCAAATATTTTCCTTTACTAAAGTAAAGTAATAAAGAAAAATAATAATTGTGACACTAATCTCATTCTTGCAGGCGGCAAATACAAGTTACACCATATAAATTAAGGTGTGAGAAAGAAACCTTGAATTCACGGTAATTTCTGCAACTGAATACCCCAATTTTTTGTTGTGTTAATCTTTTGATATTAGTAACTAAAAAGGTGTTATTTACTATTTTTTCCCTCATTTCCACCACTAGATCAATGGAATGAATTTGCAGCATTTTTTAGCTTGCTTTGAATATATTTGCAGTGCAGTGGAATGATGTTCAGAATAGTTTCTCTCTTCTATTAATAAAATTTTATTTTATGGAAAAAGGTAAATAACAAAATTTAGAACTTGTTTGTCTACAGTGACAAATCGATGATAGTTCATATTGTCAAATGTATTATTATTATTATTACTACTACTACTACTATTGTTACTTATGACTCAGGATTAGTATTATTACTATTTCTTAAATCATCAATTTTCTTTTCTCAGACTTGGGCCACCTGATTTCAACCCACCAACTCCAAATTGCCCTGAGGAGACTCTCACCGGGGAATATGTGCTATCTGGATACAGGGAGACTGTTGAAGGGCTTGAGGTATGCTTATATATATATGGACAAGTAAATCTTTCATTTAAAGCCAAAAAAGGGCGAACCCAATTACACGTGAAATATACAACGCATAGCAAAAAAAAAACCTATGCCCCAAGCAACCCCCTGCGCACTCAAATCTTCCCAGATAATATCCACACTAGGTCCTAAGAGCAAAACCTCCCAAAAAATCTGAGAAATTTATAATGGAGCCCGGTACACCTTATGAAGCTGCCAAAAGAAAAGGAGATTCAGGAAAATAAAGCGGATTTGAAAAAGTGGCCTCCTACTTTTATCGGCTCTTCTGTTCCTTCCAAATAGTTCACCAAACTTTATGCTTTGACCCCCCTGTTATCCCTCCCTCTATCAAGTAACTTATACTTTGAAGAGTTCATCTATTGTATTATTATGCATGTACTCCTTAAACTCGATTTTTAAGAAGAAATGGGAACTTGATGCAGGCGGTAATATAGTTTTGAAAATTATATTATCATTGTCTCCCTCCAAAGAGAGGATTTCATCAAATAATAAAACCACTAAATTCTGAAACCAATTAGAAATTTAATGTTATAGCTACTGAACTTATAAAATCAAAATAAATTATATAAAACTAAATTATAGAATATTCACCTTGTTGGACTACTTGACATGGAACTTCCAAAGATTTTGTATTGGTCCAACCATGTTTTGTGGGCTTGTCCTGCATAACTGTAGTTCTGCTGATAGTAATCAGTAGGCATTTATAATAATGAATACAATTCATTCCTAAATTGTTATTGTTAAACCTTCTGTCAATCGTTTTGAATTTTGTTGATTTTTTAAAGTAGTTTTTGTATTGCAGCCAAGTCATTTAATTGGAAATGATATTTGAACTCTTTTGTAAGTTTCATTGCAGACGATGGTTAACATGGAAATGGCTTCAGGACATTTTACAAACATTTTTATATGTAGGACTTTAGGGATATATAGCAATTTTGTGAAGCTATTGCGTACATGAATGTTTTGATTTCTTATTCTTTTAATTAGTAATATATTTTAAATGACACCAAAAGGGTCACATGTAGAGTATACAAGAAGCAGGTGGATACAAAAACACACAGCCTGCACTGGTGAAAGTCCTAAACAACCATATCAATTCTCACCCTCAAATGGTCGAAAAGACAGACTTTACTAGGAAATCAATAAACTAAGAATTAGGATAAATTCATCCTACCAAAAATACAAGGTAAATAGAGATCCAATATAAGTCATAGGCTTTTCAGTATCCTCTAACAACGCCTGTTCCTCTCCTGCCAGATGGTCCACCATAAAGCATGCGGGATCCTATACCAAATCTTCTGACTTCTCCAATGCATCCCAACTCCCTTCCATGTGTGAAGGAACTCTACCTTTGTCTTAGGCATAATCCAAGACAAAGCCATAAAGTAACATCATCATTCCTTAACTTTCGAACAAACTCGCAATATAACAAGTGATCGGTCAACTCCCAACCCTTCTTATGCCATCACGCATAGTAACTATGCATGCTTTTAACACTTAAGACACGCTATTGTCATTCACAATCTTTCTATTATCTTTTTCTGTAACGTTATTATCTTACTGTGCACTTCACTTGAAAACTTTGTCAGGAAGCTAGAGAGATTTCGTTATCACAGGTTCAAACTTTCGCAAAACCTGTTATTCTAAAGTGCAAAGAGGTAATTATCTTTGAATTCTGTAGCTAGAGATCTGGACTTTGAACCATCTAGAAGTACATTGTGTTCTTGGGGAAGATACGGTTAGTTTTAATCATTTATTTGAATTCATATGCTTGTTTGCAGTCGATCAGAAAATGTCACAGGGCCATAAATGAATCTCGTGCTCAAAAGCGCAAGGTGATGTGCTTATCCTTCCTCATTATTGTCTTTGTAGAAACAGGCATTGAGTGGACAATATGCTTTTATATTGAATGGTGCTCAAAAGCTTCTCTCTCCTTTTCGCATATGCTTTTGTATTGAATGGACCAACATTCTTAAAATGTTGTATTATCGCACTATCAATCTGAATAGAAGTTAATTTGATTTAATAGTGGTGACTGGCCCCTTCGGGGACATCCAATAATAGTGACTGAACCGTGATATATGTTTTCAATGTTACAGGTGGGTCAAGTTTATGGAGTGCCTCTTTCTGGTACTTTATTAACTAAACCTGGTATCTTTCCTGAACAAAATCCTTGCGGGGAAGACTTCCGGAAGAAATGGATAGAGGTCAGACTTTTACTTTCAAATTAGATATTTTGTATTGACTATTTAATCTGTTTTTGGTCTTTCAAAATTTAATTTTTAAGAGTACATTATTAAACACTCGATGAGTAGTTAGGAAAGGTGATCTCAATCAATGACTATAGTTCCAGTCCATGTGCCTGGTGGTAGCACTATTTGCATGTTACATGTATTGTACCATAAAATATGTTTGTTTATTATTCTGAGTGTATTGTTATATACAATGTCTTACTGTGTTCTCTAATTGAAATGCTGAGAAGAATATTTTGGTGTATAGTCAAGTTTTATAATGTTCCTGTGACAAATAGAAGTAGTGATGTGCTGCTGTTAGAATGATAACAAGATCAGCTTGAGGTTGAGATAGTTTGTTATTTGAGATGCGGATAGAGCCACCTGAAACTCCAATTTTGCAACCCCTATTAAATATGATATGATCTTGTCATGCCAGCTTTCTCAAAATATTTCTAGCCGCATGTAGTTAAGCAGAGCTCTTTTAAAACCTAGTTGGTGTTGTAATCCAATTGCACATAGTTATGACTAATAGATAAATGAAAACACCTACCTATGCCCTTTTCAAGACTAACTTTAAAGTTATTTCATGTACTTCATATCCACTTTTTTTGTCTTGCTTTAGTTGAGAAAAAAAGCTAGATAAGCTTCAGATATTTTTTTGGGGAGGAAGTGCTTGTCTGGGGAAGCGAGGGGCTCAGTGAAGTTCAAATTGTGATAAGATTTACCTGAATATCCTGTACTTTGGCACAGCAATTAGATGAGGGTTCATATAGAATAAGATTCGCTTGGAAAAATCAAAATCTAGAAATCAAGCACTGCTACAATTTGTGGAAAATTACCACTACACTGATACCAGTCTGACATATGGATTTCTATCGGCTGCTTAAACTTAAACCACTTAAAAATTATTTCTAACGCCCTCGGTGGGAGAAATAAAACAGAAAAGTGAAAATATGAAGTATCCTGGTGAAGTACAATGAATACTATTCTAGTGAGTGTTTTCTGACCTAATTTGGATGCACTTCTTTGTGAAAAAGATTATTACAATTCCTACATGCCAATATATATTTTGGTGAATTAATAAATTCTGAATTCTTATCTGTAGGGCTTATCTCAACCGCATAAACGCTTGCGTTCATTGGCCGATCATGTTCCTCATGGTTATAAGAAGGCATCCCTTTTTGAAGTCCTTATCCGGAATAATGTTCCATTATTGAGGGCAACTTGGTTCATCAAAGTAACATATCTTAATCAGGTATATAGTACTTGGTTTCTGGTACTTATATTGTGTTTAATGTATTGCTATTATTTTATTTATTAATAGTTAGCTATTCTTAGTTTTGGAAGGTAGCAGATTATGGTTTCATCTTGCAGGTTCGGCCTGGGTCTTCCGGTATATCTTCTGGTTCGCCTGACAAGACTCAGTTTTCCCGCTCAGAGCAGTGGACAAAAGATGTAATCGATTACTTGCAGTACCTTATGGATGAATTTGCGAAGAAAAGTAATTGTAATTCTACTGTACATATTAGGGATCGATCTGCACAACCTCTTTATGCAGGGTCAATGCATCACAAGAGTGACCCAACATCAGCTATTGTGGATAGTGAGGAGCCTTCCCTGCATTTTAAATGGTGGTATGTGGTGCGAATTTTACAATGGCATCACGCAGAAGGTCTTCTTGTTCCTTCTCTCGTCATCGATTGGGTTCTCAAACAACTGCAGGTATAACTTTTCTAGCCACTCTTCAAAACCCAGCTCTTTGAACATGACTAGATGGCTTGTTCTCTCACAATCGGTTAAGCTAATATAGGTAATGATCTGTTTTCTTTTATTTTTTTCTGGTCATATTTATTCCTTTATAGGAAAAAGAATTGCTTGGGATATTGCAGCTGTTATTGCCCATCATATATGGCGTCTTAGAAACTGCCATCTTGTCTCAGTCCTATGTTTGCACTCTGGTAGGAGTAGCTGTTCGTTTCATCCGTGAACCTTCTCCTGGCGGTTCTGATCTTGTGGATAATTCACGGAGGGCATACACTACATCTGCTCTGGTGGAGATGCTTCGATATTTGATACTGGCTGTGCCTGATACTTTTGTTGCTTTGGATTGCTTTCCCCTACCATCTTGTGTGTTATCTCATGTAGTAAATGATGGGAGTTTCTCATCAAACTTATCCGAGGATGCTGGGAGGGTAAAAAATATTCCAGGTGAAGGGCTTGAGGTGCAGTGTCAGTCTTTATCCATTGATTGTGTTGTTTCGTCAATTCAGAAAAGGGCAAATAATCTTGCAAGGGCTGCAAGACCTGGTCATCCTGGTCAAAATGTGGCTAAAGCTGTACAAGCATTGGATAAGGCTCTTATAAAGGGAGATGTTACTGTGGCATATAAGTTTCTCTTTGAAGATATTTGTGATGGAGCTGTTGATGCAAGCTGGACAGCAGAAGTTAGCCCATGCTTATGGTCATCACTTAAGTGGATTGGGACAGTGAGCTTGTCATTTCTTTGCTCTGTGTTTTTCATTTGTGAGTGGGCAACATGCGATTTCAGGGATTTTCGGGATGGCCCATCTAATGGCTTGAAGTTCACTGGCAGAAGGGACTTTTCTCTAGTATATATTGCAGTTCGGCTTTTGAAGCTTACTGTGACAAAAATGCGAAGTTCACTCCAATGCAAGAGGGATAGCATTCCAGGAGTCGATGGCCTTGCCAGAGGCACTGGCTTACTGAATTTTTCTGGCAGGACTTCTGCTGGGAATCTTTTTGAGCTTAAAAGTAGGTTAAAGAGACTGGATAGGAAAATAAAAGATTTATCAGATGCTTTTCAAAGCCCAGGTCCTATACACGATATTATTGTATGTTGGATAGATCAACATGAATCAAATAACGGAGAAGGTTTCAAGCGTCTTCAACTACTCATAATTGAACTCACGCGGTCTGGGATTTTCTACCCTCAAGCATATGTGAGGCAGTTGATTGTTAGTGGAATTATGGACTGGGAAGGGCCTACGGCTGATCTGGACAGAAGAAAAAGACACTATAATATTTTGAAGCAACTCCCTGGTCCTTATATTTGTGATGCTTTGGAAGAAGCACAAGTCATTGAAGTGGCAGTGCTTGCAGAAGCCATGCATGTTTACTCGAATGAGCGTCGACTTGTACTTCACGGGCTTATTAATAAACACAGCAGTATAAACAGTGCAAATAGTTTATATCAGAAGAAAAAAAAGCACCTAAATTCTGGCAGGGATAGTTATACCTTGTCACCTGTTGATCAGCAGAAACATGTGCCATCAGCTTCTAGTTTGTCATCTGGTAATAATGTTAACAGGTTCATCCAGTTAGAAGAATTAAAGGCTTCTATTTCAGCATTGTTGCAGCTTCCAAATTTGTCTTCTACATCAGCAGATTCAGGACTGGATGAGTCACAGGGGACTGTTAAGAGGCACATAGTGTCAACCGGCACTAGAAATGATCCGGGGGAAGGAACACCTGGGTGTGAAGAATGCAAAAGGGTAAAACTGCTAAAATTAAGTGAAGAAAAGAGCTTCTATCTTCTGGGACATTCACCTAATCCATCAGATGATGAAGACATATGGTGGGTGAGAAAGGGTTTCAGGGCAGATCCTCCTATCAAGCCACCCAAACACTCAAGGGGTAGGCAAAAGAATGTGCGTAAAACCCAGAGTCTTGCACAATTAGCAGCTACTAGAATTGAAGGTAGCCAGGGAGCATCCACAAGTCACCTTTGTGATAGCAGGATAAGCTGCCCTCACCACAGATCTGGTAATGATGGAGATGCTCCTAAATCAATTGATGGGACTGGAACACCTCATACTGGAGATATTGTTTCGATTGGAAAAGCTCTAAAGCAGCTGCGGTTTGTAGAGAAGAGGGTGATCTCTGTGTGGTTGATAGCTACTGTAAAGCAGCTTGTTGAAGAGGCTGAAAAGACTACTGTAAAGGTTGGCCAAAACAATAGATCTTTCCCTACTGTTGATGACCGCAGTTCTGTACGGTGGAAGCTAGGAGAAGATGAGTTATCAACTATAATGTACTTGATGGATGTTTGTATTGATGTAGTTTCAGCAGCCAGATTTCTTCTTCTGTTGTTACCAAAGGTTACTAATCTCCCTAATTCTTCAATACATGGAGGGAGAAACAGTCTCATGTTGTCAAGGAATGTGGAAAACCATGTCTGTGCCATAGGGGAGACTTTTCTTTTATCAGCCCTTAGAAGGTGCCTTCACAAATCTTTATCAGATGTCTGCTACTCTTATTTTGGATTTTTCTATATCATCTCATTTTTCTTCAATCTTTATTCTACTCCATACCTAATTAATTCAATTCATTCAACTTAGTTTACTTATCTGCTTTTGCTAATTTTTGGTTGTCAAATTTGATTCTATCTTGAATATAACAAATGCAATTCTTTTATATGATGCCTCTTGTTCTCCAATTCCTGATTTCCGTTGTATTTGGACATCCCCGTTTACTGGTTTGTCTAACCTACCAGAAAGTAAATATGTATGTTGATGAAATTGTTTTTTCTTTTGGGGTGCACCTTTCTAATCTCAGCAGCAGTTGTGCTCAAACATTTAATGAGGGTTCATGCTGTTAGTTGTACCTTTGGCTTTTAATAAGCTGCAAGTTTTTAGATATACTTGAGCTGATATGTCTCTGATAGCATATGGTTCTTTTGTTTCAATCTGAATATTTCCATCTGCAACTATCTCCTGATTAAAGGTAGTTATACTAGCAGATCCATCATCTCAGTTATTTTCCCAATTATACAAGGGTAACAAAAGTTATGCCCCATTAAATTTATTTTACTAACGTCATCCCCAAATATCTTCATTACACATGGAAGAGTATATCCTGAAATTTTGATCTTTAGGCTAGAATATGTATTCCGAGGAAGGTAAAAAGCTCCCTGTAAATCAGTAGTACAGTTAGAAGCTTGAACTCTTCCCCATATAGGGAATAAAAGTCGTTGCCACCTCTTCATTCGGTACAATTTCTAGAAATTAGTATGTAGCAATCAATTGGTAGTACCTTTTCTCCTTTTGCATATACCCCCAACGATTTTTTCATCATTTACTCCTAAGAGGAAACTTATGTGCTTTAGCTAATTACGGTATTGCTCCCAGAAGAT
The DNA here is from genome assembly GCA_947179155.2 of Hedera helix. NCBI lineage: Eukaryota > Viridiplantae > Streptophyta > Magnoliopsida > Apiales > Araliaceae > Hedera > Hedera helix. The sequence goes on from OX359272.1 coordinate 2,249,358, forward strand.
AATTATTGCACTTTTGAAGTATTCATTATCTCTTTCTTTCCTGGATTAGACAGTACTGATCTTATAGATGCATGTTCGTTGATGCATAATCTTTTTCCATGGCTAGGATTGCATCTGTAAGTTCTTGGGACAATCTGATCATATAATTGTAATTTTTCCTGATCTTATTTCACTATGAGTTTGTTTTCAGGTACGAAAATATGCTTGTTGCAACTGATCTTATTCCTGAAACCTTGTCGGCCTTGATGCATCGCGCTGCAGTTATTTTGGCCTCTAATGGAAGGGTTTCAGGTTCAGCCTCCCTAGTTTATGCTCGGCACCTGTTGAAGAAATATGGAAATGTGATTAGTGTTGCTGAATGGGAGAAGAGTCTAAAAGAGACATGTGACAAAAGACTTATTTCGGAACTTGAATCTGGACGATCAAGTGACGGAGAATTTGGGTTTCCACTTGGAGTTCCATCTGGAGTTGAAGATCTAGATGACTTTCTACGCCAAAAAATTACGGGTATCCGAGTATCCAGACTTGGTTCGAGCATGAAAGAAATAGTGCAAAGACATGTTGATGAAGCTTTTCACCACTTCTACAGCAAAGAGAGAAAACTCAATGCTGGTGGTATGATAAAAAACACTTCCTTGGAGAAATTGGAAGATGGGTATCAGATAGCTCAACAGATTGTAATGGGTCTAATGGAGTGCATTAGAAAAACTGGTGGCGCTGCGCAAGAAGGTGACCCTACTTTGGTTTCCTCTGCTGTTTCTGCAATTGTTAGTAGTTATGTCGGACAAGTTATAGCTAAAATGCCTGAACTAGCAGCCAGCGGAAATTCTCAAAGTTTTCAGTCTGCCAGTGCTTCATTAAGCTTTGCTCGGCGCATTTTACGCATACATATAACTTGCCTAGCCCTACTTAAAGAAGCACTAGGAGAGCGTCAAAGCCGGGTCTTTGAGATTGCTCTTGCAACAGAAGCTTCCTCGGCCGTTGCCCAAGCTTTTGCTATTGGAAAGAATCCCCGTGGTCAATTTCAAGTGGCTTCTGAAGCACATGATTCCAATGCGAACTTATCTAGTGATACATTTAACAATTCTACCAAATTAGTTTTTGGAAGGGCTGCAAAATCTTCAGCTGCTGTTTCTGCACTTGTGGTTGGGGCAATTCTTCAGGGCATTGCTACCCTAGAGAGAATGGTAACAGTTTTTAGATTAAAGGAAGGTTTGGATCTAATTCAGTTTGTGAGGACTACGAGGTCCAACTCTAATGGGAGCTCACGTTCTATGGGAACTTCCAAGGCAGATAACTTGGTCGAGGTTTCTGTTCACTGGTTTAGGGTTCTTGTGGGAAACTGCAGAACTGTTTCTGATGGATTCATTGTGGAGCTTCTGGGCGAAGCTTCTATAGTAGCTATTTCGAGAATGCAGCGAATGCTTCCTCTTAACTTGGTCTTTCCGCCTGCCTATTCCATTTTCGCATTTGTGGTATGGAGGCCATATATTCTTAACAGTAGCGTTGCCCGAGATGATATCCACCAGTTGTATCACTCCTTAACATTGGCCATCACTGATGTCATAAAGCACCTGCCTTTTCGCGATGTTTGTCTAAGAGACACTCCTGGATTTTATGATCTTGTAGCTGCAGATGCTACTGATTCTGAATTTGCAGCAGTGTTAGAGTTGACTGGATCTGATGCACATTTAAAAGCCTTGGCATTTGTTCCTCTCCGAGCAAGGCTCTTTCTGAATGCCATTATTGATTGTAAATTGCCAGAGTCATTATTCTCACCGGATGATGGGATTTGGGTGGCTGGACATGGTGAGTCAAAACTCCATCGTGCAGAAAATGAGGCAAAGCTTCTAGATAAGCTTGTCAATGTTTTGGATACACTGCAACCTGCAAAATTTCATTGGCAGTGGGTTGAGCTCAGACTTCTTCTGAATGAGCAAGCCCTCGTTGAAAAACTGGAGGTGCATGACACTTCCTTAGTAGAGGCTATACACTCTCTCTATCCAAATAATGATAAAGTTGCTGCTTCTGAAAATGAGAACAACTTCATTGAAATCATCCTGACAAGATTGCTGGTCAGACCTGATGCTGCTCCCCTTTATTCAGAAGTGGTACATCTTTTCGGAAGGTCACTTGAGGATTCAATGTTGTTGCAAGCTAAATGGTTCCTTGGAGGCCATGATGTTCTTTTTGGTAGGAAATCCATTAGGCAACGGCTTATTAATATTGCTGAAAGTAAAGGTCTGTCAACTAAGGCTCAGTTTTGGAAGCCATGGGGCTGGTGCAATTCTAGTTCTGATTTTGCTAAAAACAAGGGAGATAAGAGGAAGTTTGATGCCACCTCTCTAGAAGAAGGTGAAGTAATTGATGAAGGAATTGACTCTAAAAGGTATAGAAGAGGATCATCTAAAGCAGTTTATGTCAAAAATGTAATTGTCAGTCGGCAGCATGAAACCGAGAGAGCTCTAATTGAATTAGTTCTCCCATGTATTGATCAGAGCTCTGAGGACTCACGTAATACTTTTGCTAGTGATTTGATCAAGCAGATGAATAATATTGAGCAGCATATAAACGCAGTTACTCGTGGAGCAAGTAAGCAACCAGGTACAGTTACTTCTGGAATTGAAGGATCTGCAAATAAAAACAATAACCGAAAGGGTACAAAAGGTGGTAGTCCTGGATTAGCAAGACGACCAGCAGTACCAGCTGATACCGTGATTCCTTCCTCTCAAGCACTGCGAGCTTCTATTTCGTTGCGTTTGCAGTTCCTCCTCAGATTGCTTCCTCTTGTCTGTGCAGATGGGTAATCACACAATCTGTTTTGTTACTTTTCAATTATGTTTAGGATCATCGATTATTTGTGGAGATCTTAGTCTTGTCAAATTGCTTTTCTTTCACGTTGTTTCTTTCAATAATGGCATTGGTTGCTGTAAATGGTCTTATAAGCTCTACATATAATTACTCGGTACTTGCATAGTTGCACTCATATATTGTGTTTCCAGGGAGCCATTGGGCCGTAACATGAGGTACATGCTTGCCACTGTGATACTTCGTCTCCTGGGAAGTAGGGTTGTGCATGAGGATCTAGACCAGTCCTTTCATCCAACATTGAGTTCTTCATTGAAGAGGGAGGTGGAGATGCAGATGGAGGCTTCTTCTGCTTCTTTAGATTTATCTGGTGAAAGTCTCTTTGATCGTTTATTGTTAGTGCTGCACGGATTGTTGAGCAGCTTCCAGCCAAGTTGGTTGAAATTGAAATCCAATTCCAAGTCAACAGCTGAATTTAACAGGGCCTTTACTGTTTTTAATCGGGAAGTGGCAGAGATTTTGCAGGTTTGCTAATTGTCAAACTACTATATATTATGCTGTTTTAACTTTCATGGCCCTTATTTTAGAAGAAATAACAGAGTTGATGGGCATACTTGGAAATGGAAACTACCTCTTCTTGTTTATGGGATAATAAGGAGTGAAGAAAGTAAAGATAATTGCTTGTTTGAAAGGAGGTTTTATGTTGTAGGGTTAAGAGTGATTGGGAGTGGCACCCCTCCTTCTCCTTCTCCTTCCACTTTCTCTGAACTTCTGGGATAAAATAATGTGGTGGGGATTGATGGATTCCTACTGTGACGCCCCCAAATTCGGATCTCAAATACCCGAATCCGGTCATCACGATCTAATATAAACATCCACTTCTAAACAACATACAATAACTAAATGCGAAATAATAAACATATGTTGTTCATTCAAAAGTTGTTACTAGTCCTAAGATACGGTAACTTTACACAAAAGTACACAAATACCCTTAATAAAGAACTTAGGGTTTACATTACATAACAAGTAATTTAGTTAACTAAAAAGCTGCGTCCTGAAGTCTATCACTTCATCTTTCTCTTACCCTTGTCCTTTTCAGAAGTTTCGGGTTTCACTGCAATAATGTTCATGATATAGCAAGGGTGAGCAACTGGTTTGCTCAACAAGTTTAAATAACAAAAGAAATAATATATCATGAATGAAAGGGAATAGCTGAAACAGTTTAACAATATGAATAACATAAGCGGAAATAATGATTTACTTTTAGAATCAAGATAGTCAAATAGACTATGAACTATAAATATCCACTGGAGTCAATAGCAGGTTGACCCAATGGTTACTACTAGAAATATGTACCCGAGGGGATCAGCCTCAGTACAATATGTGTATACATAACATTTAATTTTCGTGTTTTGTACTTGATATTAGATACAGGGTACTCCCCTATAATAAAGGGGTGTTCATAATAGTCTAAGAATCCGCATCTTCAATGATTTGGATAGTTTTTAAAATCTTTAACATAAATGTCTAGCCGAACAATGACTTAGACCTACTTTGAACGGTTCTTTAAACAGTAGAACATTAAATAAGGTACAAGTCAAAAACTGTACAAGATCAAGTGCACCAAGTGCAAATAACAATAATATTGATGTGGAATAATTGTAAAGTAATTTAAACCACTTAAAGCATGTTTGGAATTATAATTCAAGCTTAAATAAATAATTTGCTCAATGAAATGAGTTTAGAGATAAGGAACTTGCGCAAAATAAAGTTCGAAGTTAGGAAACTTGTCTGTCTGCTCAGCTACAACAACCTAGCTTTTATTAAATGGCTTTGAAGGACCTAACATTAATCAAGACGGTCTAACAATTAGTACTGCGTATATTGGCATGTTTGTACGCTTACTATAAACTTATCTAACAAATAAGTTTAACACATAATTCACATCATTCGACATACTAACATAATCCCTACATAAACACACTTAGGTTAATGATTTAATAACTTATGAGTATTCATCCTAAGTATTAAACACTTAAGGAACCTTTAAACAATTTAATCCAATTGCAGAATTAGTGAGTTATTAAGTACGTTATATTTAATTAACTCTTATTTATTTAGTTACCATTTGTTCTTAGTTAAATAGTAATTAATTAACTACATTTAGTTATTATTTAATTATAAATAATAACTAATTAGTCTAACATAAGTAATTAGTTTATTTATTTTAATGCTTCTTAAGATTATTTAGATAATAATTAACTATTTAATTTTATTATAATCTTCTTTAATTATTATTTAATTTTAATTAAATATTAATTAATTGATTAATCTTACATCTCTTTCATTAATATTAATTAAATAGTAATTAATTGCTTAATTATCCTTATTTATTATTATTTAATATAAATAATAAATAATTAAATTATTAACTTTATTTATCTTTAGTTATTATTTAATGGTTAATTAAATGACAATTAATTAAAAGAAAAATCTTATTTATTTTGGATTGTCACTGATAACCAAAATCAAAAGTTTTCTGTTCTCCTATCGTCGGGTGAATAGTCACTCAACGATTTGTACGGTCTGCCTTAGCAGACTTACTCCACGAATCAAATGGTTTGCCTCAGCAACTTAGTCGACAATCAAAAGCAGTTCTACGACCGGAGTGATTTCACCCTACGATCACTCTGTAATAGCCGAGACTTGGCCGAGGCTATCCTACAATAGCTGAAGGCTCTAGTCGAGGCCATTCAACGATAGCCAAAAGCTTGGCTGAGGTCACTCTACGATAGCCGACAGCTTGGCCGAGACCACTCTACGATAGCCGAAGGCTCTGGCCGAGGTCACTCTACGATAGCCGAAGATTTTGGCTGAGGCCACTCTACGCTAGCCAACAGCTTGGTTGAGGCCACTCTACGATAGCTGAAGGTTCTGGCCGAGGCCACTCTACGCTAGCCGAAAACTTGGCCTAGGCCACTCTTCGATAGCTGACAGCTTGGCCGAGGCCTAGTCGAAGGTTCTGACCGAAGTCATTCTACGCTAGCCGAAAGCTTGGCCGAAGCCACTCTACGATAGCCAAAGGCTTTCAGATTTCAATTTTAAACACAATAGTGAACATATTAACCCTTCTGATTGTTTTAGACAGCTTATCATTACTTGGTGATTCTACTGATTTCTTTAATCATAACAAATTCCTCCCAACAACAAATAACCACAACAACCCATTTTAACATAATATGGAACAATAACTAACTTCCTTAAGATATTAAACAGAATTATTTATACCTTAAAGTTGGTTTAAAACGAAATGGGTTCCTAGTTGCTGTTATTCTTCTTCTCCCGAAATAAGTGATGTAATCCGAGGACATCCACTTCACAGTTACCACCACTGGATACTTTACTCATCACTTCCCGATGGCTTGCTTGTTATATCTCACTCACTACACTCCCTCTATAATTCGGAGCTCACAATGACTCTCTTGCATCAGTATTGAATAACTCAACAAATTTTTCCAAGAGAAAACATGGTTTCTATTTATAGGAAATCATTACCCGTTGATTACTGAGGTTTAGGTGAAAACTTTACCAACTCGTCTCTCAACCATACTCAGAAATCACCACTTTAGGTTGTACTCGGCAGATTGTACACACACATAAAGATAAATTATTAGATTAGCCGTTAACAGTAAAGGACCCCATGTCAGGTCACCTCTGATTTAGGACAATATACTGACTTAACTGCCCAGCAACCCATACACTCAATTAGCTATTCTCTCTCCTCATATTCCACAACAGGTTTGGGGATTTGTGTCCCAAAAGATTGTCACATTTTAACTCTTTTAATAAATAATAAGTTACACAATTAATTCCATGTGGGCTCATGCTTTGGACTTCATTTAATACCCAATGGACTCCTATTAAATGACTTGGACTATTATTTAATCAAGTCCATTTAATTTAACACTAGCCATTAAATATAACTCAATGATTGGTTATTTAATTTAATTGAATATTTAATTAATGACAACTCATCAATTCTTTTGATATTAAAACGTTTGTTTACTAATTTAATTAAACTATTAGTGACTCCCTTTAATTAACTTTGGCAATTAATCACATAATCATTTAATCACGAAATTAATTAATCATATAAAAATATTTAAATAACCTCGTAAAACTAACTCATTAGAAATTTAATTAATAATTTAATTAATAATGACGTGAAAATTCTAGGTCATTACACCTACCTTCCCCCTTAATTTTCCCTTCCCCTCCTACCAAAAGAAGTAAACTCAATCCACCCAGTGGCATCCTCCCTCAATAAAGCAACATTGTAAAGATCACTATAGTTGAAAATTTGATGCCATTGTTTATTAGTAGTTTTATGACTGACAATTTTATTATTTGCATGCTGTTGAAGCCGTAAGGAAACCGGCTTGAGATTCCATTAAAGTAACATGTAGCTCAATAGGTTGATATGAATTTGATTTGTTTTTGTGGTACCTGTCACACTTATAGGTGAGTGCCGGCCTAATATCTTCGCAAGTGCCGTATTCAATGGTCGACTAAAAATTTTCATATCATAAATGACAAGTAGCTTGGTTCAGTGGGTATAAACATCATTTCGGAATTTGCTTTAGCTTGGCAGAAAGTCATTTTTCAGTTGCTTTATTTTTATATATGACGTGCACATTGTATATTTTTCATGTCATTTGGGCTATTTTTATATCCCAAAATGATCAAAACCCAATGCATGTCTTATCTTTTGCTCATGGATGCAGAATGACTTGGACCGCATGCCATTACCCGACTCAATGCGTTGGCGTATCCAAACTGCAATGCCAGTTATTTTTCCTTCCGTCCGGTGCTCCATCTCCTGCCAGCTGCCATCTGTCTCTCCTCCTGCCCTTGCTTCTCTTCAACCTAGTATCTCAATATCTGGGTTCAATAACCTACCCCAGAGATATCCTATTACTTCAGTACGCAATGTAGCTAACATTTCAGGAAAGAACAAGCCTTCTCCCTTGCAGCAGGAGCTTGATCTGGAGATTGACCCCTGGATCCTTTTAGAGGATGGAGCAGGATCTGGTCCTTCTTCAAGCAATACTGCTGTAATTGGCGGCAGTGACCATGCTAATCCGAAGGCATCCCCCTGGCTTAAGGGCGCTGTTAGAATGAGACGGATGGACCTCACTTATATTGGTTCTGTAGACGAGGACAGCTGATAACAAATTTTAACTTCATTTTTAATTGGTCTCTGAATTGTGGAAGCCCCTCCGTCAGGTATCTTGGCCTTCAAATATCTGCACGGGGAATTGTGAGCACAATCATTATGGGGACGTGTGGGGCCATGAAAGGAATGTGAAGATCTTCTCCCGTAACCTGTCTGACTGCATGTCAAGCCTTGCGCAACTACTAACCCTTTTGATCCCTTACTGGACAGCTTACTATTAGGTGCAGTTCGGAGCTTTGTTGTATATATGGAGGTAATTGTCTCCTTTTAATTGAGCTGAGCAAAAGTATCTCCGGATAGTATCAGTTGTTGTTTCATGCTCATCAAATATATTGTTACGATCTTACCAATTGACCCCGAGTAAAATATCTTCAGAGAGTAACCATGGCAGTTTATTTTGTTGTTTGAGATGTCAAAAGTATCTTAGATTTTTCTGTGTTCCTTCTCGTGTTGTATAAATTCATTTTGGCAGATATAACTAGAATAATTGTTCCAACCTTTCTCTGATAAAAAAAAATAAATTAAAAATCCTGACTAGGCCAGGTAGAACAAAATTTACCTCCCAAAAAATAAATGGAACAATTTTATTAGGGATGACATAATATAAATTTTACCCGAGTAAATACATTATGGCCATGATAAGCCCTATACTAGATATACAATTATGACTTCCAAAATGGCTATGTAATCAAATTGTGACAAACCAAAATATACAAAATCAACCTTGCACTTTATATTTACAATATTCTCCTTACGATAGAAAGTTTAAATGGTCTTCGTTCGTAGTCTTATATTCAGGTATTCGCAGTATTATATTGTAGACGGTATTAAATGTTCTAAAAATTCTTAACATTTAAATAAACAAATTCATCTTTTGCAATATAATACTACGAACGAGTAAAAAATAAATATATTATATTATCCGTAATATTAAACCGTAGACGGTATAATTTTTGTTTTTCTTTTATCGGTGGTAGAATTTTGGTTGCCCTGTCCACTGTTTAAACTGCGGACGAGGAAACATGACTTCAGTTAAACTGAGGACGAGGAAACATGACTTCAGTGCAACGCATTTTTTGCTCCTTCTCTCTCTAACTCATTCAGTGCAACGCCATGTATAATTAAACTATCCGTTTCTTGCTCCTCTCTTTCTACTTCTTTCAGTGCAAATCTTGGAGTAAATTTTGGAATCAATAGCGGGGATTGAAATCGAGAAACTCCATATATATATAAAACTCATTTTTTTCAATTTGTCGCCATCACTATCACATTCACCACTTCATATACATGGAGAGAGATCTGGATTCCATATTAAGGGTATTTAATAGCATTAAGCTCCATCATTTCACATTTTATTCCAATCCGCTGTTAATTTCCCGCCACAGAGGAAAAGAGTTCATCTAACTTTTGATTCCTGGAGTTGGTTTTTTTCCGTCTCTATTTTCTTGATTTCCTCTGTTTTGGCTTTGAATTGAAGTCGTGGAATGTGTTGACGGGCAAAATGGGTGATGCCGGTGGGTTTTTCTCGACCAAAAAATGGAGCATTGATCTCCGGTCTGTGACTTTGCTCCTGGGGGACAAGTGGGTATTTTGTAGTTCCGGTGTTTAAGAGCCTATTTGGCTCCTACTTATAAATCGTCGATACAACTTATAAATACTTAAACTAATCAACTTATAAATACTTAAACTAAAATATGTGTTCGAAAATAACTTTTCTTTTTTGCTTATAAGTTAAAAAAAAAGTCAAAAAAAATAAACTTGTTTAAAAAAATGACTTATAAATTATTATTTTTAAGTCAATCAACTATTATAAAATGACAGAAATATTTTTTTTTATTTTTCTAATATTTTTCTTACTAAAGAATATTCTAATAATCTTTATATTTTACTCAACTTATAAATTATTATTAGCCGAATACATCCACAACTAATACTTATAATTCCCGACTTATAAATAAAAATGATGCGAAATATTTTTACTTATAAATCTACTAAAATTTTAATTTATAAATTTACTAAAATTTTAATTTTAAATAAAAATAATTATTTCCGAACAACCCCTAAAAGACGAGCAAAGGCATGTATTGGGCTTAATTAACTAGAATTCGTGGATTTGGAGACATGTAAATGCTTTGTGGCTCACTTTTCCATCTTTTTATTTACTTCGTTAAATAACAAGATTGGGAAGCTGATGAGACTATTTTGTGAATTTTATAATTACAGATCTGTTCATAAATGGAGCTCAAGTAATCAAATTAACCGTTAATCAATAAAGGCCTTTTGTTTGTATATGAGAAAAAGAAAGCATTTTTATGAGGGGGAAATTACAAATAAAGGGAAAGGGGCTTAGGAAAAAGAAAGGGAGTAAAAAAGGCTTTTTTATGAAATAGAAAAGAATAAACAGATCTAGTAAAGCTTTAAGATGGAAAAGAAAATGGTGAAGAATACAGAAAAACCTGGGGAGGAGGAAAAATTGGAGTTGTTTGTAAGAAAATTGAAGGGTGAAGGAGATGAAGAAACCAATGAAGGCATGAGATTCAGCTGCGGTGTTGATGAAGATGAAGCATTATTCTCAACTGGAAAACTCAAGCTTAAACTCAAACCCAAATCGTCTCTTTGATGAACCATCATGCTTCGGGGATTATAACGTTGGATAAGGGAAGGTAATAAAGTATAGGTGAGGGTTACATAGAAAGAAAAGAAGCGGAGAGAGAGAAATTAAAATGGGGTTTGGTAGTGTAAGGTCAATGATGACAAGGTGTGTCGATGGTACCAATTATCTCAATAATGGCTTTTGGATACAGCATAAAAAATGCCAAACGGCCAATCAAAATTTTAATGTCTGCAGTATTAACGTCAGCAGTATTAGATTGCGGTCGAGTAACAAAATAAAATAAAATTATACGAGTATTGTAGGCATTTAATATCATTTGCAGTATAATAATACAGATACCTAAATATTATATTGCGTACGGGAATCATTCAAACCGTCAAATTTCAGCTTAGACGGTTCAAATTTATTATAAAGATAAATCTATTTTTATAACAATAGATCGGTCGCATATATATATATACACACACACATGTATGTATGTTTTTTGGTCATTACACTGAAAATTTTGGCTGCGAATAATAAAATAGTCATTGTACATGGGCAAAAAATCACCGGGAGTTTTGGGATTTTGAAGATCTAAAATCGAGATTACAAACCAAAAATTTGTTCCTCATACTACATCAAGCAATTCCCACTTCGAATATGGTGCAAATATAACTTGTTCTCAGCTTCTTGATTTAAGTACAGTCCTATGCAATAAAATGCTTATGGAGCAAAATTCATTTAAACTGGGGGACTTGGAAAGCTGGGATAAGCCTAGAACTGGTGCACAAATTATAACCTTTTTTTAGTTTCTTCCTTTTCAGTGCTGTTGACGCAAAAATTCATAGGAGCTTTTGCTATTTAAACTGTGTGGCTCTTCATCGATTTATCTATGAACAACACATCTTCAATCCAAGCAACAATATTGAATCCTAAACCTTCCAAAACTCTTGAATAGCTCTCTAGAATTGCTTGCCCCACATCCTAAACGAAGTTAAAAAATAATTGTTAACCATCATATGTTATTTTTATAGAAATTACGACTATTTTTCATAGGTAAAGTAGAACTTTTACCTTATTGTATTGGATTTTGCTCGTGTCCAATGTTGTTTGTGAAAGTTCAGGATACCTTTGCTTCAAGGAAAACAACAAAATCTCTGCCTTTTCTGCTAAGACCGTGTTCTTGTCACTCAGGTCTATGTCAGACATGAGATCCTTTACCATGTTCCATGACGATTTTGAATGATTCAAGCAGGCTTTACGCCTCCATGTATACATTGAAGCCTCAACTCTGTCTGCTAGCTCAAGTGCTTCATGTTCAGAGCTTATATTCAAATAGTTGAGAAGATAATCTGGCGAAAATTTGTCCGTTGGACATTGCCACATGTAGCGATATATTGTATCTCCAACACTTGTTTTCCCACACTACAAACATCATTACCACAGAAAATGTAGTGTTTAGCTAGTTTACAACTTTACATTTAGATTAGGGTGTTGATATGTGCACACCTATAGTTAAATTGATAGTTGCATACCGGAACATGTTTTGTGGGACTGTACTGTACAATCCTACAATGCAGTCACAGAGCGTGCATGTGCATTTGTCAACACCCTTAGAGTGAAGCTTTGCCAGCCTACTTTCTACTCCTACATTCACATAAAACACAAGTTACTTACAACACATGTCATTGTGTCTGTAGGACTAAAAAATACGTAAATCATTTTTGCTATAAAATCCCTCAGTATTTCAAGAAACATAAACAGAAACTTGAGGGATTGGTGGGGTGGACAGACCTTGGGAAGAGATGCCATATATGTATCTGGGATTTCCATTTCGGCAAGAATGCTACTATTGATTGCCATTGCTGCTTTATGAATTTGATTGGCGCAATTGTGTTGGCGTCTCAAATGCTTCCTAGACTTCTCAGAAAGCCCTTCAGGAGGAACACAAGGAACCGGTAACCACCATTTTTCCTCTTTACGCTGAGGCTGAGGAATAATCCTTCGAAAGGATCCTGAACGCGTCGAATTTCCTGAAATGCTCCCTTGTTCTGCATACCAAAATTCTGTATCCTGGAAGCTCTCCAGTACTTCCTGTCAAACCAAATCCATTCTCCTCTTTAGCTACCACCTTAAGGCTCCATTTGTTTCACATACTAGGAAAGAGAAATGGATAAAAATAGAAAACTGATATCCCTCAAATTTTCTCTCCTTAGAAATCATTTTTCTTGCTCAAGTTCTTAAGATTTGTAAGGAGATCAAAAAAGAAAACAGTTGTGTAAAACCCAGCATCCCTCCCTTACTATACTTGGAATATATTTTTTTTAAACCATTTTCAAGTTATGCCCATATAGGGAACTTCAAATCATTCATATATATTCTTTAGTCCCAGAATAAATCCAAGAAACCAAAGAGATAAGCCAAAAACAGAGTTTCACCGGTAGGAAACAGAAACAATGAGAATTTTAGCAGATAGAGCTAGTCTTACTAGTAGCATTGCATCAAGCTTTCTCACTGCAGGAAGGTTAATGTAAATATCGGATCGTGGTCTGTCTGTCATCACCTGAATAAAATTGGTACATTGTATTACAACATGCAAGGCAAAAATAACTGAAAATCTTCTAAAATTTTGTTCGAAAAATTGTTACCTCAACAGCTGTTCCATCTTTTAAATTCTGTGACCCGGGGATAAATTCAACTATATAATCGCAGACAGATAGAAGGCAATTCATCTCTCTCTTCCACATCAATTTCTTCTCAATATGCAGTGGCTCTAATCTCAAATGTTGACCAAACACAGAAGCTAAAGGATACACACACACATCAAACAGTGAGATAAAATCACAAACAAAACAAAATCAATTCATTTAATACTAGTTTGTTTGTGAAGTTTACCATAGAGGTTTGTTATGGCATTAGAGACTGTGACTGCTGTACAAACACCTTTACCACTTCCTGACATGTCCTCACCCAACAATAGCTTTGAAAATCTTTCCTTCATCATTTCAAGTTCTGTCAACATATCAAATCAATTAGAAAACATAATCGAGTGACTATAAGAGGCCTGGCGTATTTTGCAACTGGTGAGACTTAAATCACGCTCTTTTGTGAAGATGTTTCCTATATAATTTTCACACATTTTACGAAAACATTAAGATTGGTATACAAGTTCAAAATAAGACTATAATGGACCTCACTTCAACGTTCGTAAAAATAGTGATAAAAGAAGAATCTTTTTGAAGTTTGAGCAAGTTAAAAACCAAGAAGACATGATTTTTGGACATCCTGAAAAGAAAAATAGGGCTTACCCTTAAACTAAAACTCACATTTCTACACATGACAATCAAGAAATTATATTTCATCACAAGACGGAAAAAGACTATGGGAACTTACCTAAATCTACTTGTTCTTGATTGTCAGGATTATCAACCAAGGAATGTTTGTGCCGCCTCATTCCTAGTCTGCTGAGGACAGCCTGATTAGGAGATTTCATGGTTGGCCGGCATACAGGAGATGGTGTCTCGGAACAGCTATTGTCATCAGTGAGCTCTGAAAATGCAGAGGTCTCAGAATATGTTCTGCAGTACCTAAAAGAATCACCACTAAAAGTCGAAAATCCAGTTGTTTCTGTTGGTGAATTATCAGTTTGATCCAAAGAAGAAGGTGAAAACTGATAATCCAAATCATAACTTTCATCGGAATCCAGTGTAGATTCCATTTTAAGCCTTTTTTCTCTCCTCTAGAACTTGTAAAATTTGTGCTCTTATCTGCAAATGATCAAACAACATCTGTGCATAAATACTAAAGGATTTGAATACATTCTGAAGGTAACAAGAACTACCCGGGAAAAATCTTTAAATTTGCAGAATATATTCACTAGCTTAAAAAGAAAAAGCAATAATTCATCTTTTTAAGGGAAAAAGCAAAATAAATCTATGAAATGTCATTGTTATCTTTCAGCTTTGAATAATTCACTGAAAATGCAGCAAAGCTAATTATACATGCTCTTTATAAAGGGACAAACTGGAAAAAAAATCAAAAAATTGAACTCAAACGGTTATAACACTAACCATTCTTTATGATGTTTACCTTCAATATCAGAATATTTGATTTGAATTTGAACTGTTCCAATCAATTCCTCCTTAAATACTTACTTATCATCTCACTTTCAACATCTTAAAAAACAACATTTTCTTTTTTGACAACTTTTTTGGGACAACCCTTTTGTACCATGATCAAAACTCAGAAAATATCAGCCGTTAATATATATTAGTTGGACGTGGGGTGGTGGAATTATATGATATTATTATTATATATATGGAATAATATATAACTGCCTAATCAATTAAATCATGATTATTTTTTATAAAAAATAAGGTGTTGGTGTGCATGAACTGGTTTATTAGATGCTTCGGTCAAAGACCATAAACAATTTTTTTTGGCTGGAATTGGAGAAAACAATTAATATAGCAAAGGGAGAGGAATAAACGGTTTTATAGTTAGCCTGTGAATAAGCCTTTTGGCCAATTCCCAATAGTTACTCCAAATTGAGAGTTCTAAAATGTGAGTCCATTTTTAAGAAAAGGGAAAACCGGTCATTTAACCTCACAAGTCAATTTAGATGACAATTTTGATGTATATGAAATGAAAACAAGTTTAACACTATCAAAAAAGAATTTAGTTTGATATAGTGATGATGGTGTAGTCACAATCCGCGTCACTAAAGTAAGGATAATTTTGTTTAACACAAGTATTTTATTAATAATATTTTAATGATGTGTTATAATCCTAACGACATGCATGCATATACTATTAGTGTATCAAATTTAAATTCATTAAATCATTAAAAATTTAGAATATCACTTCATATTGTTTAAATTTTATTTCTATAAAGAAACTCACATTTATGCTATTAATAAAGGGAGAAAAATTCGAGACATATTTTTCAATAATTCAGTTTATTAATAACTACTTGATTTACTAGTACGATTCACTTTTATTAATACAGAAGACAAGAGTTTGAATCTTTTTATGGGTTTTGAAGAAACGTTGACAGCCGGTTATAAAATAAGGTTCAACGGGTGTAGAAGGTAGCGTAAAAAAAAATGCTATAATTGATCCGGCTACTTTTCTCAACTTCCTCATCTTATTCTAGCCAAAAACGAATTTTCCACATTGAATTTGAGAGGTTGTAGTGGGGTCATATTTTTTTGTCTTTTTTGCGGGTAAAACTAATTGATAATTTTTTCGAATAAATTTAAAAAATTTCATTAAAAAAAGAAATAAACATTTCACAAGGCAACCTATCCTAATTCATTATTAATATCATTGTTAATACGATATTATGTGAGAGGCGAGATTGGTGATTTACATTGAATGCAAAAACGGCATTCCTTATTTCAAAAATTAGGAAATATTAATTAATATAGACTTATTTTTTAATTTAGAATATATATATATATATATATATATAGAGAGAGAGAGAGAGAGAGAGAGAGAGAGAGAGAGAGAGAGAGAGACGTGCATGCCACTTCAAAGAGCTTGGTGAAATTTTGTTCTTCAAATATGGCTAATGGGTATGTTTGGGATGCGAGTCACAGAAATAAAGACAATTTGACTTTCACATATTTCTCATAAACAAATACATGAACTGTTGACTTTTAGGTTGCAAAAGAAGGGGAAAACTCCAGTTTTAAAAGTTTCATGAGTCTAAGTAATACATTGCGATAAATTTGTGTTAAATTATAATTACGAAATATATTCATACATAAAATTAGAGAGAATTATAAAAGGATCCTACTTATTACACATATTTTCAAAAAGATTATCATTAATATTTATCCACGTAACTGATAATCAAAAAGTTGACACAAACATTCACAATGTATATCATTTTCCAAATTCTATATACATTCACTAAAAAAAAGAAACATGAATTTAAATCTGATACTAGTCACATAAACATTATTTTATTTACTTTTTAATCCAAAGGAAAGAGTTCATTGTAGCTTATATAGTAGTCATAGCAAGGAGTTTGATGGTTTAATTATGTTTTCTTGAATTTGAGAGCCAATGGTAGTTTAGAATTTCAATTTGGGATGTAGAAATGGGTTACCAAAAGGACTTTAAGATTTAGGCTTTTAAATTATATTTCTATTGAGTTTTGCAAGTCCAGAGAGAAGCCCAAGCCTTTTGTCAATTTGGTCACCACAAGTTGTAGTTGTTCCCAATATCCTAGCTTATTATATCTACATGCATATAGTTTATAATTTATTAGTTTTCTTTTCAAGAGGAAGATGATGAATGAGAATTTCATTATGTTTTTATGTGTTTGCTACTAGCAAGTTCATATCCCCCAAAACAGCAGATCTTGAACTCCAAAGATAAGGTTACTTATGAATTTTATTTCAAATTTGACAAATATAAAACCACTACTGGAAAAAAAATATAACTTTCTTTGGACAAAAATAAAACTCAGACATGTCTTTGTGGGACATAGAGATTAATAGTTCTTTTAAGGAAAATAATGTGTCAAAAGTAGATTACAACTAATGCGAAATTGTAAGCGACAAGATAAAATAATAATATATGAGTCTCTTCTTTACATCCTCCTATATTTCATGAATCCACACATGTCAAATACCAAAATGAATTTATATGGTATGTTCGGTTACTGACATCTAGAGCGTTTGTAGTTATAACCTTTGGAAGTCCAAACGCACCGCACCACTTTTAGAGCATTGTGTTTGTGGATTAAATAAGTTACATTTAAAATAAATTACTTGTAAACGAATAAGATTCTCAACTACATTTGGTGTGTTTGGAGCACCAAACGCCAGTAAACAAAAAGTTTAAGAACAGAAGGTTTCTTTCGATACAATCAATAAACTTTGATAACATAAGGTTTCTTTTGATATTTCACATGAACAATGAATATCAAATCTTTAACAATATGAAATGATTCAAATCTTCAAGGTTAGTTAGGTTACACTTCAAAATCGATATTTATAAACCTAGTAATTGGTGATAAGCTAACAACACGAGATATGAAGCCTGTAAATGCTGAAGCCCTCACTTAGTTCAACTTCCCTTCATATTTCCTAGATAACAACTCAATTTGCTTTCTAATTGTCCTTGTGTTTATGGTCAGAATTTCTTTTTCTATAAAAAGACAGTAGCCTGCGCCATGAGATATTCCACAAGTTCCTAATTGTTTTACATATTGATGCACCTTCTTTTTCCTCAGTAACAAATTCTATTCTCTTTGTTTGACCAACTTCCTGCAAAAATCATTTGTATTCTGTTGTTCAGAGTTCTAATAAGCGTGTAAGGTCAACAAAAAAAAATGAAAAATAAAACTTGTGTTAGATTATGCTAGAAAGAATTATATGTACTACAAGGAAGGATTCTCACATTTGTGATGAACTTGAGTCCGATCTTTATCTCTCCTTTGTAAGAATCATCTTCAAGCACCACATTATATGGAGTTGGTGTCAGTTCGATGACTCCCCTATCATTTCCCTCCATCTTTATTCCTTCAAGGTAAACACTGAAGTGCAAACAGTTCAAATCAACGTCATAATTATAATAGTAATAGTAAGTGGTGTTACTAGAGTACGGAAAAAGCGTTTGAACTTGCAAGGAAAAAAATTTGTTGCAGAAATACAGAATTTGATTGGTCCAAAAAGCTATGCATCACTTCAAATCAAATTGTTCAGCTCCATAGTAAGGAATGGTTACACTGCTTTACAAAATAGAGAAAATTCCTAGAATTAATTTTTCAAGAAGAATACGAGACCCCTGCAATATCTCGAGGGAAAGAAACAGTTTCTTATTGCTAACAGTAAAATAAAAAGGAGGAGGGGGAGTAGTTGAGTTGCTAAAGAAAATATGCAGCCCCTATAATCTATATACACGAATATACATATATATGTGTGTGTGTGTGTAATATGATTCATGTTCTTTTTGTTGGCTAATAATTTGACTTGTTAAGAGACATACGTTTATTAAAAAAACCGTTGGTTATCCAACAGTTAGTATAAAGTAAAAGTATGCTTGAGTAAAGAATTCATACATGGTTTCACCGACAAATCCACCATCTGTGAAATATTCCTCATCCATAATTCTCAACTTAAGGTGAGATATGTTTACCCATTCAGACATTTGAAAGTCAAATGAGAATTTCTCGTTCCAGGAAATTTTTTCATGCTTAGCTGCAGCACTGAACTCTGTTACTAGGATAATCAGAACTTCTACGTACTGGAGTTGGGGACATCAACACATCAGAAAAGGTTAAAAGAATAAAACCTGTTGAAGCTTTACTTGTATGCACTTGAGTTCCACATTCAATGATGACGAAATAGGAAGGTTTCCCTGTCAACATTAGAGCAAAATAACATTTTACTAGGCCTGAGTTAGTAAAAGAATTAGAGAAAGAAAAAGAAATTAATTTATTGCGAAAAAAAAAGTGCTTTCAACTTGTGTATGAAATTTATAATGATCAGATAGGAATGAGAAATAACCAATGAGGTTGGTATGTTTAAGGCCCGAGGCGCTAACAAGAAGTACTTCAAGGATGCCTTCTTTCATGAGAGAGAGAGGGGGGGGGGGGAATGAGTTCAATTTTCTTTGGAGAAGTAGTTAAGTTTATATATTGATCGATTACAGTAGGGGTTTCAAAAGTTAATACAACATTTAATAATGGAGGTACAAATATAAGAAACAACTTGAGTTATTTACTGCTTGCAATGAATACTCTTAAAGAATAACAGCCGGCATAATAAATCTAGACCTTAATAGTTACCTCATAGAAAGAATAGATGAGAAAAAAGACAATAAAAATTAAAATGTTATTGTATATATTACACTCAAAGTGAGGACAGGCCAAAGTTATGGGGTTCAACAAGTCCAGCAATGCATATGTGATTAAATACCATTTCCAAAGAAGTAGACCTTTAAATTAATGGATTTTAGTTACATCTGGTAGTTGATAACAAAAGAAGACTGACATCTTAATTAGTATTAAGATGCCAGACACAAATTAAAATGTAAAGTATATATTACAATTTCAAATATGTAGCAAATACAAGGCTCAACATATATAATCAGAAGAGCACTTAGTGGACCATTCAAATGAATAAGAGATGTTAGGAAACAACTAAACTGCAAATTTACTTTTTCCTCTACATAAAAGATTAAGTAAAAATGTATTTCAGCAAGCTTAGTTGAATAAATCAAGGGAAAACATCTATTGAGAGATCAACCTGGTCAAGTTACCTCACTGGAATACAGGACATTTTATAAGCTGGCTTTAATCATGCTATATCCTACTTCCTTATTCAATCCCTTCTCCTGCATCAAATTTCTCAGCCTCTCCACGTCTTCCCACCTACTCTGTTCAGCATACAAGTTTGACAAAAACACATGGTAGCTAGTATTTTCTGGATCCAAACTTATGAGCCGATGAGCTGTAATTTCTGCAACCTCAGTTGACCCGCTAGTTTTTCGGCAACCAGCAAGAAGAGCTCCCCAAATTCTTATATCAGGCTCAATAGGCATTTTTTTCAAAAATTCAAGAGCTGCTACTACATTTCCTTGACGACTTAGCAGATCTACCATGCAGGCATAGTGGGCAAGTTTTGGGGTAATGCGAAATTTCTCTTCCATTGCATAAAACCAGTTCCAGCCTTCATATTCAAGTCCACAGTGACTACAAGCAGACAAAATGGATATGAAAACAACGTCATTGGGCATTATCCCACAACTCAACATGTTTGAAAAAGTCTCAAGAGCTTCATTACCATATCCATTTATCCCGTACCCATTGATCATGGAACTCCAACATATAAGATCAATAGCAGGCGTTTCATCAAAAAGTACCTTTCCTTGTCTTATCCTTCCAAATTTGCAATATAAATCAATCAAAGCTGATGTCAAAAATGTGTTAGATGAGTAACCAGCTTTCGTTACATGAGCATGTATGCTTTCTCCAATCTCTTGAGCAGCCATTGCAGAAGAAGCTTGTAAGAGGCTTACGAAAGTTATCTCGTTAGGCTTCTCATTAGCCAATTGCATATCTTTAAATGTATTGAAAGCATCTGAAGGGATCTCACTTTGAGCATAAGCTGATATCATTGCGCTATAGGCAATGAGGTCTTTCTGATAAAGCTGATTGAATAAATTTCTGGCACATCCAACTTTCCCAAATTTAGCATACATATGGAGAACCGCAGTGGCAATGGAAACAAAAGCCAAATATCCACTTTTTAGTATGAGACAATGTAGTCCGGCTCCAAAATCAAGCTCTTCAGCTTGCAAAGATGCTGCTAAAGCTTCCTGAATGATATTTTCGTCTGGCTCAAAAGTACAAGATTGCATCTTCGAGAATACATTCAGTGCTTTCCTTGGACGTTCATTTTCCATACATCCAAGAATCATAGTCCTCCAGGAGATGATATCCTTTATTGGAATCCCACTGAAAACTTGAACTGAGGCTTCCAAATTCCTACATTTTGCATACATATGTACAAGTGAGTTTTGAATGTTTGTATGAAAATAAAAACCCATTTTAACAGCGTAGCCGTGTATGTCTTTGCCAAACCACAAAGCACCAAGATCAGCACAAGCAGGTAAGATGCTAACAATGCTTACGTGGTTTGGTTTCACACCATAAAATTGCATTTCCCTGAAAACATTAAGTGCTTCGACATACTTCCCACTCTTTACACATGCTGATACCATTGCACTCCACAGAACAACATCCTTATTACGTGTACCATCAAACAGCTTAAATACGATGTCCATATCCCATACAGAGTAAACATTAAGAAGAGCAGTTATAACTGACATTTCTGATTCAAACCCCAATTTAATCACAAAGCCATGAATTTCCTGGGTCATATTTTCCGAATTCAATGCACCAACAGCTCTTATCAAGCTCAAAATGGTCACGTAATTAGGCTTTTGCTCTCTCATAAACATTGCTCTAAACAACCCAATGGCTTCTTGGGGCTTATTTCTCCTCACCAAACTGGATATTTTGGAAGTCCAGGATATTACATCTTCATTTTCACCTAAAACCTCGGATGGGTCCTGAAAATAGGATTGGTTCTTCCACAGAGTGCTGTAGTATAAGCCATAGACCGAGTTTCGCATAAAAGAGTATCGTCGTTTGGTAATTTCTACAAACAGATGGCCTGCGTAATGAAAAAAAGGATACATATGATAAATCTAATTGAAGAAAGTTGTTTTTCTTTTGTATTTTCAGTATATATAGATTATATAAAGAGAGAAAACACGGGTGTTATTTGTGATGTAGCCATGTGGGTATGAGAGGGAATGCAGAAATAAGAGAGAGAGAGCGAGAGCTGTAAGCAGTCCCACCGTAATTTGAATACTCCTACTTGTGAGTTGTGACGAGTATTAAATGAGGGTTTTTTTATAAGAGGAAAAATTGTTTATATATATATATATACAGGTCCTCTTAACATGTGTCTTAAGGACATATGCTAAATACGAAAAATAAAAAATAGGACTCACTAAATATTATTTATTTATATATTTGTACTAAATTTAATACAAGAGGTTCACTAATATATTATTTTTTTATACATTAAATTCAGTGTATATGCATAAATAAATAATATTTAGTAGATCTCATTTCTTGTTTTTCGCGCTTAGCATATGCCCTTAAATCACATATTAAAAAAACTCATATATATATATGGAAATAATTCAAAACAAACATTATCTGTATACTGTTCTAGGAAATGCATCTTGAACTTAGTTAACAGGTAAGAGAAAGAAAAAAAAAAGTATATTGTTAGTTAATGAGTAGGATAAGAGAAAAATAAAATAAAAAATCCTCTCTCACCTGCTAACTAAAGTGTTGGGTGGAGAAATAAGAGAAATGAAAAAAATACAAACACCCATCCCGCTAACTAAGGTGTCAGGTGGAGCAAAAAAAAAAAAAATGTACATACACAACGGATAAGAGAAGAAAAAAAATTACATCACCCACCCGCTTACTAAGGTGCTGAGTGAAGTATAGAGCAATAAAAAAATAAAAATAAAAACATACAAACACTCAGCGCTAATTAAGATGTTGGGTGAATGTTTGTGTGTTTTTATTTATTGCTCTTATTCCTCCACCCAACACCTTACTTAGTGGGTAAGTGATATAATTTTTATTTTTATTTCTCTTATCCTATCTGTTAACTAGGGCTGTAAATGGTAACCGGAAAATTCGTATCCGTCCGCATTCGTATTCGAAAAAAAACGGATATTATTCGTATTCGGAAAAAAACGGATATATCCGTATTCGGTTTAAAGGTATCCGCAAATAAACGGATACGAATACGGATATAGGCGTATTCGTATTCGTTTAACATCCGTCCGTAAATATATCCGGCGGATAGCGGATATCCGGAATCCGATATCCGAATTCGGATCCGTATCCAGAATTCGTATCCGAATAACTTATATATATATATAAAATAAGCAAA